>VRYO01000369.1:961864-984083 GCA_009812075.1 Sialia sialis
AAAAAAAAAAAGGAAGAAATAAATATCCTTCTGTACTTAGGTTACTAAGAAAGCTGAAATGAAGCCTGAACATTTTGCAAAAGAAAAATAATTTTAGCCCACTTATGGCTGTGATTAAATTCTCTGTCCAGCAGCACACCTAGCACTGCACAAACCCCATACATCCAGCAATATGAATGTCACCTGTTGTTGGGGGTTGGTGGGGGGTGGATCTACTCTTTCCCTTGGTAAAAAAAGTTGAGAATTTTTCCCATTATCATGTTAAAGAGCTAGCAGGGTGGCACTGGAGTCGTTAATTGCTCAAGACAAAGGAATGGGATGGGCTGGCTTGATTGCTGGTGGGGGGGTTGGGGATGGAGGAGTCAGAGTGGTTGGGGATTTGGGTTACTTGGTCCTGCCTGGGGGACACTCGCCAGCTGGAATGCAGATGGGAGAGGTTCCTTTTTTCTTCTCTGCGATTCGGATCTGCCTGCACTCCCCCCCACTTGCACTGCTACCACCTCCTGCTTCTGAGAACAGAGCTGAGCACCGGGGCCCAAGTGCAGTGAGAGCAGTTTTCCTTCACCCTTCTCCCAACTGTGACACAGCCCTGCCTCCTCGCCTCCCTGCTCCTGCTGTGCTGCTGCGGCTGTGAGGGGCCTGCCCTGCTCCCCACCGGGACCACGTGGACGAGAAGAGTGTCTGTGACTGGAAAAAGGGACTGAGTTTTGTTCTGTCTTATCATTGTTTCTTTGGTTTGTTTCCTGTTTTTTATATAGCTGATGCTCTTGTTTGTCTTGTAGATACATCAGTAAAGAACTGTTATGCCTAAACCCATACTTTTCTGCCTGAAAGCCTCTTAAATTCTGAATTATAGTAAACTGGGAGGGAGGGGTTTTCACTCTCCACTTTAGGAAAAGCTCCTGCCTTTTTTCTGGTAACATTTGTCCCCTAAACCAGGACACCTGCTCAGTCCCAAACCAGTAGGATTAAGCAGCTTTTCCTACAGACCTACCAACACACCAAGGCTACAGAAACACAGCCAGTTCTCAGGGAGGTATTAACTCTACAATTACTGTATGGTTTAGACCTCTTTACTCCAACCAACACTTTTAGTTAACAAGCTCCTCTGGGTAAAATGTTTTATATACATATATATGCACATTCATTTTCCTGCAATCTCTAAAAAATTTAGAGAACAGTTTTGGATAGTCTGTCCAGAACTGAATTCCTGACTTCCACTTTGCTTCCTAATCTTACATTGAGGATAACTTTATAGCCTAGTTCAAGGCACGTTTAGTGTCTGTATATAAACTCATTTATTTTCTTATTCTAATAAAATTCTTTCAATAAAAACATCGTACTAAACAATCTGGAAGAAGCGACCATGAATTCCAATTTTTGAAAGTCACATACAATATACAAAAATTTCAACACATTCTTAACACTTGGCTCAAACTATGCTATACCAATCACAGACCTGAGAATTTAATAATGTTGTTTTCGTAATGAAAGTTAATTAAAAAAGATTATCACTTTAGAACAAGCAAAGAAAACAAACAAAATCAGAGAAGTTCATAATCATAATATTAGAGGATGCTTAATGTAACAAGGAACAACAGAAATGAGCCAATAGTTTTAGTCTCTCCGTACTTTTAAAGAATTTGCAAAATAAAAAATGGTTTTTAATAACTGTGCATTTAGACCAAATTTTAGAGCATGATTAAGAGCTGCATGGCAACAATGAATTGTCAAGAAAAGTTTCTAGGGGAAACAAGTCCTCAGAGGTCAGTTTTGTACCTTTTTATTGTGCAAGCTTTAAAAACAAAGTTTGACAAGGTCTACTGGCTTGGATGCTATATGTAGAGAAGTTTTGCCTGCCTCTCTCCCACAGCACATTATCTTTCCAGAGGGGAAACATGAGAGAGAGAAGTCTTTATTTCATCTAGATGGCATCAATTCACCTTCTACAGGTGTATAAGGAAGTTACACACTTCGATTACTAAATCTGCATTAAAATATAAGAACATTGGGGTTGTTTTTCAAGCTAGGTAATGAAGTGATTAAAAAGTTCAAATGATTGTTTTAAATCCTGAAACTGGTTGCATTTTACAATACAAGATTTATGAACCAACAAATCCTGAGCTACATACTACCCTTCTCTTTAAACTGACAGTTCTCTGTTTTTCTTCAACAATTTTTATGTCTATTATTATCTATAACACAACTATTGATTTAGAGCTATTATTAAGAACAAACACATTCATTGATTTCCTGAAATTAACAGGAGGAAAGCCTTTGTTGAAGAAAGTGCAAACCCATGCAAAACAAAACAAACCAATAGGCCAAAAAAACCCCCCAAAATCCACTACATAAAAAAAAAAAACCCCAAACCAAACAATCACATCTATCTGTGTAAGGAAGAATCCACTCTCTAAGACTAAATTACTTCCTTCATGGATGCTGAGCTGAAAGTAACTACTAAATAAACATCTGAACATTCAGCTTTCCAGATTGATATTAAATTACTCTTAGCAATACTATTTTATACTAAAACAATGGTCTGTAATTTTAAAGAAAGTCTTTACCAACATGAAAACATGACATTTAGGCATTTGATTATTAAAATTTAAATTTGAAGCATTAACCTAAATATCCTAGAGCATTTCTAATAACTTCACTGAGCTGCCATAATTTCTGTCAGCATATGTAGTACTGAATGACTAATAAAATACCTGAATTGAAACTATTCCAGTCTAGCAGTTTGTATGATCTTGTGTTACCCATAATTCCGACAAAGGCTGAGTTCAAAACAGCAAATTATAGATCAGTTATAGAAGCAGAATAGTGAAAAAAAACTACCAACAAGAACACAATTGACAACACCACTCCACAGGAACTGGAAAGACACAGACAGCAGAGTTAATAAGAGGCTGAAAGAGAAAGGGGAAAAGGAGCATGCTATAGCAATCTGGCACTAGGTGACCAAAGTGGACAGTATATGGCAATTGTCTTATTGGCAAGTTCTTAATCCACCTTCAAATGTTCTCTCCTCTTCCATGTTTTCCTGATTTATTAATTTGCCAGTTTATTTGCTTCCATTAATATTTTACAGTTAGTTGACTCTAATGCTTCATGATTGTAACTATATCACAATTTTTTTCTACTTCTCCACCTTCCCTCCCATAGCCATATGTCTTCATTCCTCCTTTTGTTGCCACTATTTTGCAATAAGAGTTCGAAGGATAATGCATTTTACATTCACTTGTCAGGAGCAATCTGCAAGTCTCACAGGAACAGTACAGCTGTGCAAACATATATCTCTATTTTGCCTTATGTCTTATACTGCTTCCAGTCAGCTGGTAAAAATGAAGCAGTACATAATGCAAGAAATTAGTTTTTAAAACTTCTGAGCAAAATGGATTTTTTTTTCCATTCTGTCCTACACTGATCACATAGTAAATTTTGCACATAAGAGATCTGTATCAGAAATCTGTTGAAAAAACAGAATTCTAAAATAAATTTGTGGCAAAGAAACATTAACATATTAATTATATATTGACACTTATTTTAATCTGCTCTTCACGGTGTAAATAGATCTTAGAACAGGAAAACAAAAGAGCAACATTGTGTACTAATATGCTTGAAAAAAATCCCTTAAAGTAGAAAGATGTAATTCAAATTAAGTCTTGGATTTAATTTTATTTTGCCAGTGTACTGAATCTTTAGTTCAGCAACAATCTGATATACCTGCCTGGAGAATTGATTGCCTCAGACCTCAGGAAGAAAAGGAAAAGATTAGTTTTTTGTACTTGTTTTTATTACTCCTGACTAGTGCATGCAAAACCAGTAGAGGTGCTATTTTTACTCTGCTCTGCATTTTTAAGTGCATTGTCAACTCCAACTTTTTGCAAAGTATTCCTCCTCTGGTCTCAGTGATTAAGCCAACCAAGTCTTCAGAGTCAAAAGTCACTCAGTTCTAACATTAGACCTAGAACTTACAAAACATACAGGTTCTCTTACTGGGGTTCCCAGGAAAATATATAAAAGTCTTGAAGTACTGATCAGTAAAAGTTTTTGAGAATAGAAACAAAGCTGCAAATGTTAAAAACCAGGTTGTGAGCTAAACTGTAGGCATTAGTCCTTAAGAATTTCAAGGAGCTGAAAATGGGAAAACATTCATCAAGCATTTAATCTCATTTTTACTTCAACAAAAAACTTGCATCAAGTTTTAATCACAAAAAGTGGCAAAAAATTAACCCTTCAATAATTCAAAGCTAGTTTTCAATGCAAAGTTACTGATTCAAAGTATTTTTATCACTGCTTTAATTTGATGAAATGTTTCTCACTGAAAACGTAACCTCTGAGTTACTTATTTTTCAAGCTTAAATGATTATCTGAAATACACTGCTTTGATATACATTGTTAGAACTGATCTATTCAAGCACTGATATGTTATAAATGTTAGATGACAGGCTTTGTGCAAGAAGTCAATCCTATGCTGACATACCAGGATTGTGGATGCGATCCAGGAGCTTCACTGAGCGAGCACTAACCACTCCCCCAACGTGGACAAGAAAGCCTGGTGGGAAGGTTGTCAACGTAAAAAACGGGAATTCCTGTTATGATTAAAAAGAAATATTAAATGACTGCTTACCAAGCACTGCTGAGTGCCTCTTAACATGCAATGAATTGATCACTTCCCTGAAATACAAGCAATGCAGTTACACTGTGTCAGACATGTCCTTCTGGCTTACTGAGCACTTCAGAACCACATGTCCTCATGGACCCATTGTATCAGAAAAGGAGAGTTTTCTACACAGTGAAAGAATACTTTTCCCTCACAGAGTTGTTTCTCAGCACAACAGTGATAAATAATCAAAACTTCACATATTTAGAAGTTAACAAAACCTCTAATGATCCACTTTTACCATGGGGGCTAAACACCAGAATTCTTCTTTCGTTAGCTGATAAAAAATAAATGTTTTTCTCTACTTTTAGGTGGTCTTGTTACAACTGACTGCAGTTTGATTCTGAAGCACAGGGTGAAACAATCTGAAGTCCTGCAAGAACGAGGAATATCTTATTACAGGAAAGCACACCTTAAAAATATCAAAGGACTGCTTAGCTCGTATGCTCTAAATATAACAAGTAAATATTCATTTTTTAAAGCATAGGTCCTGAAACACAACTAAGTTCTTAATCTAAGGTGATTCACTTCCAGTTCATAAGTAAAATGAAGAATTAAATTTCAGCAACTATGCCAACTTAAAATTCATAAAAGAGGCAAAGTAAGTAATAACGGCAACTTTTTAAGACACAAATAATGAAATAAAAGTTATATTCAAAGAAGTTGAGCCCAAAAACTAGATTTTAATTTCTCCAGCAACGTTCTGTGATATATCTAATATTTACATAATAGCACATTTATGGGGGAAAGGCAATCAGAAATTCTACATGCAGAAAGTGAAGAAAAAAAAAAAAGAAAAAACATGCAATCATGTTTTGTATAATCGTAACTGATTAAATGGAACACCATATTTTTATATGAGAGAAAGTATATGATAGATTCCTTTCTCACATATTTGGAAACACTACAATGCAACTGAGCTTCTACCTGAACAGCACACATGCTACAGATTCAGCAAGGATCAGGTTCTTGCAGCAATACATGGCATTAAAAGCAATCCTAAACTAAAGCCCAATATTGGTTTAAAAATTATTACTTCAGGATTCTTGTCCCCTTATTATAAGAACTCTTAGAACTTTTAAAAGGTCCTTCAAACTTTGAGTTTTCTGGGTTTTCATTTGGATCAAAATTTCAAAATTAAGAGGTAAACTTTGAAATCAGCAACCATAATATCAATAACCTGAAGAAAAAGAAAACCAATCCCAAAACCCAAACCTTGCAGTTTTGCTGCATGATGCAATTAAAAAGTAGGAAGATTTCACCCCAGGATTCTGCAAACCTGCTTGACTGATAGGTCTTCAGGAGCAGCGATGGATTCTAGAGAGGGATGCAGTAAAGATTCTACCAGAAGGTTCTAACAGAATGCAAAGTGCTTTGCAAGTTATCAGACTAGTCAAAATACTCAAAATACTTGCAGACTGAAGAAATCAATAAAGAAGTTTTCTGAATGTGCCACCTATATGAAATTCCATTAAGCCTATACTACATTTACATTTTATATATATACATACGCACATTTATACTGTGCTGAAGCAGCATGCAGTGAACAAAGTAAATAATATTCCATGCTCTAAAGCTTAAGCAAATCCAATGTTTTTTATTGTATATGGAAATTCAGAAGTTTTTCCACTTTCTGTTCCTTTCCATAAGGCTGTGTATTGCAAGTAATTTTAACTTGCTCAAACTTCCAGTTCACCTGATTCCCTACACAAGAAACCAGGAATAAAACCTGGTTTTATCTCAATACTTCCAAGTCTGAATTACGATAAATGACAAAATAAGGTGTTCTATCAGTTAACATGAGTCACAGATAAATCTGGGTAACAGACTCAATTGAACCATTACAATACAATTCTATTAACAATCTCCCTTCCATTCTGACACAGATCATCTATCACTTCATATGAAAACTTTTTTTTTCTTTATCTCATTGAGAGTTTTTTAAAATGTTATTGCTATATTACCCAAATACAAGTTCCAGCCTCAATTAGGTGTTGTAAACCGTAATAGTTCAAAATTGTAAATCTAGAGTTATTTCAGGTAAAACAGAAATGTCAGGGAAAACTAGATGCAGTTTATAAATACCCTCTATTACTTCAATTTGCAAAGGACTCCTTTACATCAAGGTGATGCAACCACAAAGTATTTCAGTATATGACAAACCAGGATGATTTCCAAGATACAACTGAAGATGGTCAATCATTTCACCAATACCAATTCACAGTCATTGATTGCGCAGACCCTGAAACAACTGTCACTTCTAATCCTCACAACTACAGATTTTATAGTTGGTGTTTGGGGGAAGTTTGTTAAGGTTACAATCAAATCCTCAAATACTTGCTTAATACAATGTATAAAAATGTGTATACACATACAAGTATTGCTAGTGCTCTTGTTTTTTAAGTATATTTCATTCAAAGACATATAAAACAGCGAAGCAGCACATGGAACAAAGCTACACACACACACCATTTTGTGTAAGTGCCAGCTGAACCAGTTCTCTGATTCCCTTCCAGCCATTCACTCATTCCCATCACTGAATTGCTCCTTTAGGTAATGCTTGGGTACACTCACAGAGCTTTTGGGGTTAAACCAGAGCAGAGAACTGGTCTACATCAAGATATTGCTCATTTCCTGGTTAATTATTTTTATTCTAAGAACATTTACTGCGACATCTCACAAGGTGGCCAAACCTTACAGTTTTTCTTGACCTGAACTGAAGGTGGAAAGAAAAGATGCTTAAGTCAGGTTTTCAGCCAAACAAATCTCCCAGGGAATTGAACTTTTAACACAACAGATTTCTGCAGTGCCCTTCAGAGATGAAGGCAAACAGATCCCCATTTTGAAAAGGCAGCATTAAAGGTCTCTCAAGCACTTGCAGAATGTTAAAAAAAAAAAAAAAAAAAACAAAACTCAATTTGTCCAAGTGAGAGACAAAAAAAAACCATTGGAGAGCATCTTTTGGCCATTTCTACAAAAACAAAGGCTAATTTTTTGAGGAGTAAGATAACCTCAAATTTTCCTCTGACAGAAATACAGCATATATTTTTTTAGTTAAAAATGCATCCACAGATGTCCGGGGACTTGCTAACAGTTATTAATGTACAATGTAACATATACATGAGTTTTCCACAGCGCTATTTTCTACAGGTTTATTTTCAGGGAAGAAACAGAGGAATATTACCCTTCTTACAAACTCCTTTTGGTGTGCAGTTAGGGTTAGTTAAGTAATACACCAAAAACACATTTGGTTGAGACATGCAACTAAATTAATTTATTTTAAGGTACCTTAGCCGAATATACCATATACCCAAATAATTTAAGACTCAAAAGAACTATTTGAGCAACCTGGCCTTGGTGGGTGAAATAAGATGATCATTAAGCTGCCTTAAACTCAAAGCATTCTGGATTTTATTATGTATCTAACATATGTGAAACTATATTATATACACTGAATTTATTCTTGTTTTTCCCAAATATTTGCTATCCTAAGTAATCCACACAAGTACAGTGCACTGTTTTTGTCTGTTTTAATATGACACACAGAGTAACTTTTAAATGTTATTCATTATAGTTAACTGAACTTAAAGGTAACCAAACGAGGTAACACCATAGCAAAACCACAACCAATACTGATTAACTGTCCACATGGTTTGCTGCTACATCACATTCGTCATCAATTACAGACTCAACATCTCCATCTGATTTTATGGCTGTGTTTTTTTTTTTCTACTAGGCAACATAAAGACCTTATCAAAATAATATGCAAATAATTTAAACTCTAAAAATACATTAAGAGCTCTTAATTTACATTTTTATTGTCTTTAAAAATCTTCCTGAGGAAATAAAAAGATCAGCCATGGAATGTCTGAAATGCTAGCAAAATCAAAGCTAAACAGAAAAAAAGCTTGTTTTAAAGCATTCCTTCAGCCAAATTAAAAACTTTAAAGCAAAAAGCCATGGATTTGTATTCATACCTAAACAAAAATTTTTACTGAAATGTATCAACATGCAAAATACACCGATCTAAAAAACGCTCTTCCAAACAACGAATTTAAAAATTTCTGCATAAACAAAATCATAAAGAAATCTCCAAAGCCTTATAAAATATATATATATTTCAGATAATGATTTAGAAATCCCAAATACAAGAAGAAAGGAGTCACGCAGTGTTTTTCAACGTACCCGCGTTCTACAGAACCTATGAGGCGATCCTCCCTTAGCCATGGATAACACAAGAAATGAGAAGAGAAGCATCCACTTACTCAAAACAGCAGCTGAGCATTTATATTTCACAGATGCAAGTGGTTTTGTTCCCAACTAACACATATGTTTAGGTAGTCAGAAACTGCAATTTAATTTATTTCTGAGTAGGAATATACTCACATTTCTTCCTTCAAGACAACTCATAATCAACATTTTCATCAAAGCTGTATATAATTTATTTTAAAAGTTGCAATTACCCACCCAAATGTAAACAATTAATTAAAAACACTGTTTTCATCATAGAGCCTATTCAGTATACAGAGGGCATTTTTAGTCTAATAGAAGAAAAGTTTTAATCTCTAAGTGTCTTTTACTGCTTGGCAAGTACTTCAGGTTCAAGTTTCCAATTAAAGGCTTCTACGCCACAAAATGGGGCACAAGGTATCAGCACAATTCCCCAAAACTGAAATTTTTCCCAATTCCAAATGGAATTTTCAACTTGTTTAAAGCTGTGGCAATGTTTCTGAATTTAGCTTCTGTAAAAACTTTATCATCATGTGTTTACTCCAGTATTAAACTTAACATGCAGCAGCAGTACCTTACAGAGACCAAACAACAGTAATTTCTCCTATAACTTCTTAATATCAGTGGAATTACTTGAGTCGTGTCCACAGTTAATTGCTCCACTTAAGGCTTTAGTAATATATTAGTATTTAAATAACCTGTGTATTAAAAGGGCTTTTAAACAGTCAACACATAGTAAGTTCAAACCTAAAATTACACATTTTCAAACAAAGTAACAGCAAACATTTAACATACTACAAGATAAATTTTCACTTCAGTAGACCAGAAATGGAAGTATAAAATGCCTTACCCTTTGTTCCAGAGCTGACTGAGTCTGCTGTCTTAAAAGAGTTTTAAATGGCCCCCCTTCTTTTCCAGCACTCCCACTGCCCATTCCTGAAGAGTATCAGTACAAATGACATTCAAAGAAACATGTATTATAATTTGGAATCAAAGGGTCATTTCAAAATAAATAAAAATGAGTCATTGAAAACAGTCAAATTATCCCCATAATTTTACGTTTTAAAGAAAAAAAAAATCAAAATTTAATTTCGGATTGAGGATAGTTCTAGGTTTTCCTTTTCACATGACTAGCAGTGATTTTTCAGTATTTGGACAAACCCCCCAATCTAAGATTTTTTTTCCTGCTGAATTGAAATCAACTTTTAAATATAAAAACTTTATGATGTGGGTTTAAAATTCTTTCTTATGGCATATAACTTTTTATTTTCTCATGACTTTCTGCTTAAGATTTAAGTATAGATCTACTTTTAACAAAGTTTTTACATAACCTGATTATCTGCCTTTATCAAGAAGAGTCTCTCTGTCAGACTACTCTATAGTTGTGTATTATTACAATATTTTTATGTAAGAGAAGTAATAAAAACCTGGTTTTCAGAAAGTTTCAGTAACTAAACAATCTTTCCTAACTACTAGTAGGAGACTACATATAATTACAGCAGCAGTTACATAATGCATGATTAGGAACAAAAAGAAAATACAAAGGCAATGCATATCCTTTGATTTGAAATATAAACTCTGAAAAAAATTACAAATTATTTTACACAATGAAATACCATCTGATTCATTCAAATAAGTTAAGGGCTACTACTACTACTCAGCATTTAAACTGCACTTACTTGATTACTGTATTTGCACACACATAACCTGCAGGTTATCGGTAAATTAATATGAGATAAATTCCAATTTTGCATAATATGATAATTCTCGCTTTCCTTTCTTCCAGACTTTTATCTCCAGCCTTACCCCCTAACCACAGGAGTTTTTGTGCAGAGAAAGTTTACCAGATTCACTAACATCTTTTCTGTTGAATTATTTGCTATCAAGGACGTGTCTCCCTAACTGTGTGTGTTGAGATGCAGGTTATGTGTCTGACAGGAAATTACGAGTTCTGTGGTTAAAAAAATCTCTGAAGTAAACACACACCAAGACTGTTTTTCCTGAAGTAAACGCATTGCTAGATAATCAGATTTTCTTAGTAATGTCATGCCTAAAACCACATTATCATTGCTATTCTGTATATCTAAAGCCATCAAGGCTAATACAACAAAGCAAAAATAAGCCCCTATGTAGTAGAGGAAAGCAGAGCATAAAAAAACAAAAAGGTGTCAGGAGCAGGATGAAATACAAACACCACAGTGCAAACAGTTAGAAATGAGGCCAAGATCTAATTTTCCAGAATTTGTAACCAATTCAACATAATTCCTTGCTACTATCCTTTTTCTTCTGATCAATCATCTGATAAAGATGAACGTGACTAAATATACATCAAAGTGCAGTTACTTGTTTTAATCAAAGACCGGAAGATCTAGAAATAATACCAAACTTAATGTATGCAAATTCATTCCTAAATCCATTCATTCATTTTCAAAAGTTACTAAGCCACCATTAGCATATAATTAGATGTAAAACCACTACAATTTTCAACTAGTATTTTTAGCTGTTCTTGGATAAGGAAACAAAAATATTAGTATCTGTATAGTCCCATTAAACAAGATTAAATTGCTTTTACTATTTAGCATTGATTGTAAAGTTCACTGTCAGGGACTATACAATATTAAATGCAGACAAACATAGCATAAATACCACACATTAAACAAACTCAAAAAATACAAACTAACCAGAAGAGTTTCTACAAAAAAAGTGCAATAATATCAACAATTTAATTGAAATCTAATGAAATAATACATGTCAGTGAAATGAAAAAGTGGGCAGTAAAAGTAAAGTATGGGCTTTGTTTAAGAGGTTAAATTAAAAAGCAGAGTTGGTAGCATCTGATAACCATTATTTCAGCGAATTATGAATGAATTCATGAGCAAGTGCAATGAGCATTTACTCCATGCAAAATGCAGGAACAACAAAGTGAAGAGAATGTGTGGGATTACAAATGAATTATTTCAGTCCAATTAGCAAAGGATATTTTTCAAGGGTAAAGAAGAAATTCTTTATCATCAACAACATTGTTTCAAATCCTCTAGGAAGTTCTGAAGGTGTTTCAAGCTTCTGGGCCAGAGGTGAGAGATGGAATGAATAGTCATGTAGCCAGCAGTTTTCAGAGGCTAACTGAGCAAACCCAGGGTTATAGAAGCATCTGTATGTTAATCAAATAACAACATTTCTTTAAAAGTTTGTTTAAAAGGCCATAATAGATAGATCCTACCAGAAGCAGCCAGAAGCAGCTCTTCAGTGAAAGAAACACTTTTCCTCAGAACAACTGGGCTGACATGGCTAGAGTGTAGAGGTTTAATGCTAGACCCCGAGAGGAGGAGACAGGACTTTTTAAGATGTGGGGAATCACAAGAGAGTGTAGGGGAGCTGGGAAACAGGAAAATCCTAGGTCCCTGTGGGGAAGGTGCTGTGGAGGAAAGTAATAGAGACAAAGATGTAGGTTCAGAAGATGACTAAAGAAACGGACAAAAGAAATCAAAATGAAGCATTTTTGTTTTCTCAGAATGAATCAACACTTACTGCAAATTATTTCTCTGCATACAAAGAAATGGAATGACAATACAGCTCCACAATGTGCATGAGAAGCATGTTTTTAAGAAACATGACTTGATTAACTTTATTTTGAAATTAGTTTTTTAGAGACATGGTAATTAAACATTTCAAATGTCAAACAAAATTTGAAAGCAAATAGTATGGAATAAAATCCAAACAATAGAATCTTTGCACACATTTAATGTGATTACTTTCATTATCTCGGTAGAAAATGTTATTTTCCAAAGAGGTCATATTTGTTTTATGATTTTCTAGAATAATAATTTTGTAGAATTCTAAGTTCCCACCAAGAAAAGGAATTCCCACCTTCTCCATTTCCTCCAAACATATGCTACGACACATCAGAATGTGTTATCTGATTAAATTATTATCTGAAAAGACATCATGCTTTTTGTCAGCCTGACTCTGTTCATTTGCAGTGGCATAAAATATAACCCTACTCCCACAATTCTAACTTCAAACTCAGCAAATGCATTTACAGACCAGAAGGGATAAAACAAGCACAACTGTATCAAGGTAACATTCTCCTTGGAGAATTTGGAGCTATTGGAAATTAGATGCTTAAGCAGATCCAAATTTCAACCTCCAGTGTTTTGTTACTCATATGGGGAAATTGTGGTATCTGCACCATTTTTCCTGGTTAATCTATATGTCAGACACGTCAGCACACTACCTACCTGACTGAGAAATAAAGAAGAATATAACATATTGCAGAAGAGATGGGCATCTCAAATTTCATAATGTTTGATGTGTCACATGAGAAGCCTGCATTTATTTAACTTTGTGTAGCTACTAATCACCAACTTACACACTGACATATTTAACTTGTTAACAAACTTGGGAAATTAAAACAGAGGTCTAAACATATACAGTAGTTGTTAAGAACAACATACTGAATTTAGTATGTTATGGAAGTGTCTTCTGCATGTCATCAAATTTGGTGATAAAGTAAAACAAATTACTCATGAGATATTGTCTTTTCAATCTATTAAGATTCAAAAAGGAGTTTATCGTAACAGAATACAGAATTTTTAAATGTAACTAGCAAATTCTCTTTGGACATGTTTCAGTAGCAGAGTTAAAAAGACAGTGCTAATAAGCAAAATCATGCCCACAGTTTAATACTAGAAAGACAGCTAAAAAAATATCTTTACATACTTGAAAAATCCCTACAAACAAGAGGCACCAATTACATAATCTGTTTCAGTTCTGAAGGAACTGACTACAGACAAGAGGGTTTATCCACCTACCTAATGTTGACAGGAAATACATTAGTCTGCTGCTTTAAAACCTTAACACATTCACAGTGAGTTGCCACATGCCTAAATTCACAGCATTTATGTCAATAAAGATAACGACCTATGTTACATTTAAATCTTTTACATGACATGATCTTTACCATGGAAAATCTGATCAAAAGAAACAGGTTTTCAAATATTCAGTAAACTAAACACATGAATTTGGGGTGCTCCTAAGTAATAAGCATCCAGTTATATCTGTAGGTTCTTTAAATAAGTGACTACCATAGTTACCCACAGGACACACATCATTTTAAAAGGTCAAAAAATACAGAGTGTGTTTTTTTTGGCTTGTTTGTTTTGAAAGGGGTGCTATCAAGTAAAGCTGAATCAACTACTTTAATATGCTTAAAAATGTCTAATTAGATGGAGCTGAGAATGTTCTGAGCTTCAAATTTAAAGCATCATTTAAAAACTGACCACACTTCTATAAACAATTCTGCAAAATACTTTCCCCTATGGTAGAAAATTCACAGCATTGGTCATATAATGAAAAATAAACATACAATAATTGAGTTGTGCTGACATTATTACTGACATGATTCTAACCACAGACTAAAAATAAGAAGAGAGGAAAAAACAAGTTGAAAAAATTATGATAAAGCAATGGAGAAAGAAAAATGATTTTTAAAGATGACTGGATTACTTCTAATGCAATTTAAGTTGCTTTGAAAGTGTATACTGTGTATGTAAAGCTATTTCTATACACCAAGAGAATAAAAAGACAGTGGCTGCTACATGTCTAGTCTTGAATTTGCAAAAGGGAGTTCAAAATAAGATACAGGTATACAGTAAACTTAGGGCACAACACAATAGGCTTGAAGGCTACATAGTTTTAGCAAGACTATCCTTAACATATTGTGGTGAGAAATATACTCCTATAATCTGTGATATGAAATGGAGGAAATAAGAAAAAGGTAATTACTTAGGACTCAGTGCTCTGAGATGTTTTGACTTTAATACAATTGTGGTACAAAAATAATTTTCATGTTACTCAGAACAGTGGAAATACAGGCAGGATTGAAATTTTGACCCTGCAGAAACACTTTTGAGCTTGAGGTGTGCTGTGAGGTCTCCAATTTTCACATCATTTTGATAACTTAAATGCCAAAAAGCAAAAAGGGGTTGAATGAAAATATAAAAAGAGAAATACAACTTAAACAAAAAGTGGGTGGAAGTGCCTTACCAGTTTTGGGTGTCAAACTCAAATCTGTGTCAGAAGAAGAGGACTGTCGACTGTAGGACTTGGAAGGTGAAAAGGAATAGGTTTGGTTTTTCAGAGGGGTGGAGGGTCCTGATGAATATGTATTGGGATTGGGATCTTCATTGAAAGGAATCCTGCCAGAAGAAGGTGGAAACATATTCAGTAATCCTGTGCCAAAGGACCTGGCTGACAGCAGCATGATCCAAACACCAGGATGGAATTGGGGCAGGGCCAGCAGCTATTCCTTAGGTGCGAGGCTGGGAATGAGGCCAGAGGCAAAGAAATGCTGTTTTACCCTCTCAGCATCCTACAGAGAGATGCTCGTCATCTACAATGAAACAATTAAGCCAAATGAAAGGCATGAGATGTGACAAAAAATTATATATATATATGCAAAATAAAAAAAAAAACTGAAAAGTTTATGGCTTAAAAATCTGGTCAAATACACAAGGCTTTGAGTTAGTTTAATAAAGAAAAAAATATTTCAAACGTTGTGTTTATACATATTTATACACTTATGTATATACACATATGCATTTTAAGGTAAAAAAAAAAATATGATGTTTCCTTATCCTATCAGCAGCATGCCACAGCTAAAAACAGAGCAAAGAGGAGAATCTTTATGGGAACAACTCTATTGAAAAGCAGTTTACTTATGCACAGCTTGACTTACCTGCTCTCTAAAACCATCTCTTCCACAAATGGCACAGACCCTTCCTGAACCATTATAAAACCCACTGTATCTGAATATTGATTGAAAGCAATTAATCAATTCAATGTTTCCCAGATACATCACCTTATTTTTTTACTCAATTTCACAGGAAGCAAGAGCGTGTTAAAGTGAAGAGTGTGGCTTTGTGGAAGAGACTCCGAGGCATCTCCAAGAAACTATTCTGCATTTCTTTGAGCTGCTGTACCCTGGGTGCTTCTTGCCTGATAATAGAAGGTGTGTCCATGAGGAAATGAGGGAAGAAAGACGGGTGGTACCTGCCTACACTGCCTGCCTACCCTTTAGGACCACTGTGCCTGTGGGCTGCCTCTCCCCAGCTTTGGAGTGTAAGCAGTCTCATACCAGTGTAGATGAGAGTGGGAACAGACACAGAGAAGTTCTGAGTAAGTCGTGAGCCAGTAGCAGTGTGAGTTGGACTGTTGTGAGTCGAGCGGCATCCATGGCTTGGCGGATGAACCAGCGGAGACCTGAGAGAGTTTGCAGCCAAGGTGGAAGAAAAGAAAACAATACACACAAACAGGTTGCAAAGTTATGTTATCAATGATTTCAGGGAAGTTTAGCTAGAGGAGATCTCTTACTCTAAGCAGACTCTAAGAATTTCAATTCCTAGCATGCAAGAGTCCAGATGAAATAAAAGGAGGGAAAGGAACAGCTTAAGCATTTACTTGCATCATTGATTTTGGAAACAGGCCATAAAGTTAGTAAAGCCAAGAATAAGAAGAATCAATTTAGTTGATTTTGCTGCCTTAGAGAAACAGTCCCATTTTCTGAACTGAGACATACCCATCACCAAGTAGAACGTGGATAATTTGGGAGGTGGAATTTCCATACTTTGCTGCAGAGTGAAAGCCACTGGTTTATGTATGAGTGCTTTTTAAGTTGATAATTACCAGGTCTACCTTTTTTGTTTTTAAACACCACACTGTTGTTCTATGCTGCACTGTATCCAGAAGTTCTTTTAAAGACAATTTTTTAAAATCAAGACAAGTAAAAAAAGTTATGCCATTACATGGAAACCAGTAATTTTTAAAGGTCAGTTCATATTCTGCAAAATTTTGCAGAGCAATTAATGACTGCACAACAAGCATGGCTCATCTTTATTGCAGTGACACAACAGTTCAAGGTAATGAAAATGGCTACTTCAATTAATACATCTAGAAAGACAGGATATGTAATACACTTCTTGGTGCAGCTTTTTCCTTCCTGGATTGCTCTACCAAACAGAAAATATCTAATTTACCCATGCAAAAAAGTGGCAACAATTGCAAGAAGACCACAAGTGTATTTCTATTAATTTGAATGCATATCAAACTGTTTGGTGCTACAGTAAATATGACAAAAATCACAAAATTCTACTTCTCATTGTAAAAAGATTTCTCTGCAAGTTCACTGTCTTGCCACAGTCCTACTTGTTTCTCCATTGTCCTACTTGTCTTACAACAGTGAAAAGCAAAGCACGGAGTAAAAGATGAGATCTCTTTGGGGTCATTGGCTAAATCATTGACAGAACCATCAGAATTCAGAATTTATCTTCTCTTACATGCTCAAAGGTATTTTGTGAGAGAAGTCCTCACAAAAATGTTCATTGCACAAATATAGCATCAAAGCAGAACTGATTATAGTTAAACTGGTGGATTACAAGCCAAGGATATGTAGTACTATTGCTAAATAAATACAAAGAAAGTCATCTTAAGTAAGAATTACCACTCCAGTTTCTACTGAAATAACAAGCCATCCAAACTAAAACATCTCAGAATTGTTGAATATAAAACTGGATTGCAGACAAATAAAACTACAAAAGAAAAACAAATTCTGGGGGGAAAAAAAAGAAATCACACCAGTTATGAAAAACTCAATGAGTATGAAAAGAAGAGTGGTGAAACTCGTTTCCCTACAAGCTACTAATTCATACTTACTCTTTCATTTCTTTGGATGGGGAGTTACATGCAGGTAAAAATGCTGATGTGTTACTTAATTTATCCAACGTGCAGGCTGTTCCTATGGCTCTCACTACAAGTCCAGACTCGCCCTCCAAATCAAAACACTGCAAATAACCAACAACAGCATTTCCTCTCATTTCAAGCACCTTCAAGCCAATCTTCCTTTGCAATTCACCTACAAAACAAAAGGTAAAGAGCTCATAATTGCAGTGAACTTCTTCTCTTCTCTTTTGTTTTTTTGACCTCCACTTTTGGAGTGCCAACCAAGTCAGTAGAACACGTGATAAATCCAATCTTACAAAGCCAAGGAGCCAATCACAACTTTTGTCTCCTACAACATTGTGCGATCCAACTACATTGTACGACTTACACAGCTTTTTTTCTTTTTTCTCCAAATCCATTCTGATTGCCAAAACTTGTCATTTTGGAGGTTTTTCAGTTTTTTCCCCACTAGTCTTTCTTTTCAGTTGGCTTTTAAAAATCTTTTTTCTACTTTTTTAGAGAGAGAGAGGTCAAGATGTGTTCTGGAACTCACATAAGTTTCCAAATACTTCATATAGTTCAAAACAAAGCAATATCTTTGAATCTATATGAACAGGCATCTATAATTTCTTCATTTAACAATTTATTTAAGTATGTTTTAATTTAAATCCTACTTTTTGCCCCTCTACTGCAAACCAAACACTACTACTTCTATTAACTGCACACAAGGACTGAAAGACTGTGACTATATGAAACTATGGTCTGTCATTGATGCTTCTTTAGGAGGACATCATGAAAAAATTGTTCTGTGTAGCTGGATTGCCTTGGTAATAACTAAGGTAGAAAATTATGAAAATGAAAGATTTCCAAAATCCTCTGTTAACAAACTGAAAAATCCTCACTGTCACACAGAAGGGTCCTAATGTCACTGCTGCTGAGAAATCATGTGGAATGAAATGGTCACAGAATCACAGAATTTCCAGAGTTGGAAAGAATCCACAAGGACTATAAGTCCAGCTCCCAGCTCTAGTTTTTACTGCTTTCTTTAAGTTTGATTCTAAAATTACCAGCACAGGTTACTATTGTAAACTTCTTAACTGAAACCATGCCAGTACCAGTCTTGAAAAACTTCTATGGTTGAGACAGAGTATGAAAATTTCTTTTTCAACTTAACACATAATGAGAAAGATCTGTGAAACAGCCTGGCTCACCCTCAGAAGTTAGAGGCTTCTTCAAGATTCTTTGTGTAACCACCAAGAATAGTATTGTAATATCACACATTTTATTACATGAAAGAGTATTGCTGTGAGTTCTTTTGGGTTTTTACTCTCTTATCTATGCCATGAATAAAATCTAGCAGAATACTTCATCTACCTGCATTATTTATGCACAGCAAGAAATATGCAAATGTGAATTCTGTAAACTAGTATGGGGCTATATTAAAAAGATGTCTCCATGTTAGTTACAACAACAGTTTATTTCACTTTTTCCCTTACAGCATGCTGGCCTTCCCAATTAAGCTACATCTCCATAACCTTTTATGATGCCCCATTTACTGGATCTTAAGGACACCTTCCACTAGAACAAGTTGCTCAGAGCCCCATCCAACTTGGTCTTGAACTCTTCCAGGGATGGGACAGCCACAGCTTCTCTGGACAACCTGCGCCAGGGCCTACCCACCCTCACAGGGAAGAATTTCATCCCAATATCCAATCTAAACCTACTCTCTGTCAGTTTTAAGCCATTCCCCTTGTCCTGTCACTTCAGGCCCTTGCAAATAGTCCCTCTCCATCTTTCTTGTAGCTCCTTTCAGGCACTGGGAAGGCCACCAAAGCCACCCCAAAGCCTTCTCTTCTCTAGGCTAAATAATCCCAATTCTCCAATTTTTTCCCCACAGGAGATGCTTGAGAAACAATGAACCAAGCCTGACTTCAAAGAGATGGGACGAGTACCATAAGTATTGATGCACACTGTATTTGAAAAAGTGCATATTTGCTGACATAGTTCAAAAAGTTCAAAGAGGGTGAAGTTCATTACTTTAATTGTTTGTGTGAAAATTCTAGTGATACTCCTCATATGCGTTAAGAACATCTTCAAAAAAGTTTCACAGGCTTTTTTGACCTTGCTAAAGCAATCAAAAAAATTAGGCAGCAGCATGGCCTCACCAAGAAGTGAAAAACACAAAACAAAACAAAAAAACCCAAAAAAAAAACCCAAAAAAAAAACCCCAAAAAGTCACACTGTCCATAAGTTAGAAATACACAGTAACAGAAGACACTGAATTGAAAAAAATCAACACAATTAACAACAAAACTCATATGCAATCTTAAGCAAGGCACTTATTTAAATCCTGAACATTTTTAGAAGTAGCAATAACCATTACAGCCCACATGTTTAATACCTGACATGAGTGAAATGAGTCTTTGCCGAGCCTCATTCGATGCCCTGGGAGTACGGATTCTGTCTATCCACTGGTACTCTGGGTCCTCATTAACTACAAGTTCTTCCACAAACCCATGAATAATTACTGCTCTGTAACACTTAGGAATAGATGTAGCTGTTAAAAAATATATACATATAAGATGTAAGAGACCGGTCTATGAGCCAAGGATAGCAAGAAAAACATAAAATTACACATGAAAGTGATTTCAGAATTTTTTCCAGACAATTTTCTGTGAAAATGTGAACATACCTAGGAAGTTTTGTTCATGATATCATGGAACCCTGATAACTGTCCAGTGTACCAGTTACAGCATGTGCCATTATGAAACTTTTTCATTTTGTACCTCTTTAAAAGAATATGGACCAAAAATAACACCATGCATGTACACACAGGCACTGAAATGCAACTTTAGGGGCATTAAAAAAAATCCCATCATTTATCTACATTGTTCTGAAACATGAACAATAAAAACATGTTAAAAAAGAAAAGCAATTTGTGTCAATGTTATCTCGACTAGGTTTATGCAAGGAGCTGGCAGGAGAAGGGAGACCAACAGAAGAGGAAAAGAAAGGAAAGGAGGGAAAAAGTTTTTTGCTCAAATAAACTTCTTTCCTCTACTTACTGCAAAAAAATTTGACTCCACAGGATGACTGCCTAAATCTGTTTAAATCATTGAAGAGATCTACTTTCACCACCACGTTAATCTCCCCGCGTATACCTACCAATAAAAAAAACAAGAAATACCAGAAGTTATAACAATGTAACTGTCTCAATACAAAACTAGACACATAAATTATTTCCTATTATTAGTAATTAATGCCAGAGGAGCAGGAAGCCATATCATCACCTCTCAAGTCTGCTGCAGAGACACTGACTCAGAGGAAGTTTCTAATTCTGCCAAGCCTTTGAGACTAAAGCCACGAAAGCAACACTCCTCAAATGCCTACTTGCACCAAACAGAACTTTATAGGAAATATGGGACTGGAAAAAGAAGCCATCAGCCTCTTGATGCTGGAGTGGCCTCTGCTGCAGGGTGCCCTCTCTGTTGAATTTCCTCCCTGAAACGATTTCAAAATTGCAGTAAAGCTCCTCTCAGAAATTCAACCCAAAGAGAAAGATTTATGTTTTATTTCTAGAACCACAAAGTGGCACAGGAAGTGTTTGCAAAATACTTTAACTGCGACAAGAAATATATAAAAAATAAGGTATTGTAGACCTTTTAGACAAAGCTTAATTTTCAACTGTGCTTAAACCTTACCAGAAATGGACTCTTTTCTAACACAGAACCATTCCTTTTTGACTTCTCTACTTTCCTGTTCTGAGCTTTTTCTTCTTTTACCCCTCCCAGTAACAAAATCATTTCACATATTATAGGTTCTGACATACTGAGGACTAAACTTCTCGATGAGTCTGATCTCTACTGTCTTCAGAAGCCTTTATCGCACCAGTATATGACACTGAAACAGCAGCACTGGATTTGCTGCTCAACTCAAACATTACTGCAATAAAATCAGCTACATCTCCCTTCTAAAATGCCAAGAGAAAGAAGCCTTCACTTATTATAACAGAAAACACCTCAGGTTTATATATTTTCATAAACAATCATGCCAAGGTGAAAAAAACCCTCAACTTATGAACATTATTATTTTTTAAGGCAGCATCAATTAATAATCAATAAAGTTTGCCAAGAGTCAAGATAACTGGAATCTCAGGCTATGAACATGAAAATAGAAGAATTCCAACTTAAATTCAATAGAAAAAAGTTGTGAAATACCAACATACCTTGAAAAAATATAGAGAAATCTAACTCTCTAGCTTAGCAGCCGTACACATCTTGAAACAAGTGTTTGTATCATTTAGCTGCAGAAGAAAGTGTGTGATAGGAAAATGTGCATAGGGTAAAAAGGTACAGTAGTTTCATGATTATAAGCCACACCTTTTTCATGGAAGATTGGAGCCCACGCCAGCAGTGCGGCTAATCATGAAGTGAGGTTTATCTATGGACAAATTCAGGGGAATAGCGAACCCGGAAGTTACCTGACACTCAGCCGCATGTGTTGCAGTCGTTTTGGCTATGTTGTTTCCAGTACGGGTTTGTGTGGCAGGCTCAATTTCGACGAATCGCGCATTTCTGACCACTGTAAACCAATCAGATAAAAGCT
>VRYO01000369.1:987864-1009672 GCA_009812075.1 Sialia sialis
AGGTGCGGCTTATAATCGTGAAATTACTGTAAGTTTGCTAACTGCAATGGGATGACTCATGTAGGTGTTTGCAGAATTGCGATATTGCCCTGCAGCATGGTAAATGAACCAGAACTACACATTTAGATGTTTCAATAATTAATTTATTCTAAACATAATCCTCATTTTTTAAGCAGTGAAAAAATGTAGTAACTAAAAAGAAATGCGTAAACACCTGTTCAGGGCATCTGTCAAAGGACATCAACAAATTAGATCCTGGAAAGCAACAAGGAATTACAGGAAAACGATATGTGCTCTCATTATTACATAAGGAAATGGGAAGAGAAAGTGTCCAGTAATTGTTGTTCAAGCTCTTTATTTTGTTATCTTCCCATAGGAATTTTCCATTTTCTCCTTTAACAAGTGCATTATCTTTGCAACCAAATGTAAGACTTCAAATACCAATTAACTTTCCTTGCTCAAATTAAGAAAAAAAACCTACAAGAATACCTGTACTTTCATATATCTGTATTGATTTATACCTACTTGTACTGATAACTGAACTGAAAAAGCCTAACCCCTGCTATATTTCCCTCACCTTCACTGCAGTATTTTCTCTTCTAATAGAACAACATTTACATTGGATTAAACTTAGCAAGCTTTCATCTTCACAAAAACTCCTAAAAAGCCAATGAGATGCCCTTAGCAAATAAGACCTGACTGGAGCTGGGTTTGCTGAAAAGGCTTTGTGTTTTAAAACACAAAATCACTTCAGTGCTCAAAATTCATTTTCTGCTTGAAATGCAATTATTTAATTAAGGGCAGCTAAACCAGAGTGTCTATATAGTTACAAATAAACTTTTAAAAAATACTTACTTCAAATTTGAACCACTCAGAATTCCATTGAGGATTAAGTGATTTGGGATACACGTCGGTCTTAAATGTTGTATTTCCAAATTTCACCTAAAAATACAAACATTCAATTATCAATTACAAATAATGATAAGAGAATTTTGAAACTCATTTAACTGACAAATAATTTCAAACGTATTTCAATAAATAATTTTCTTTTCACTGAGTGGCTTTTAAAATCAATTTATATATATCAGTATCCATTTATCAATGACATTTCCAATCAATCTCTCTCATCCTTTCATACTACTAAAATTGTTTCATTTCTTCCTCAATCATTTGAGAGGCAAAAATAACACCACTATACTAGCTATTCAAAGTCACTTTGCATACTCTCCTTGCCTTCTATAAGGAAAAATATTCTAAATGTTGATAGTTTATGACCTATTACTCTTCTCGCTAGGATTTTTCAGTCAGCTTCACAAAAAATTGATGAAATAAATATAAAAGCAAACTGGATTTGAAATATATAGAAAGAGGACTACTAAAAATCAAATATTTTCCATTCTTTTATTGCTTATTGCACCTTCAACCACATAATAACCCACTTCAGCAGTACCCATATGGTCTCCACAGGCATCTATTTCAGGTTAAGCCCATTTGGGTTTGCGGTGGTTTCTTGTTTGCTTTTTTAAAGTGAAACTGAATTTCTGTGATGCTCCATACATCAGGAAGGCACACAGCGCCACGTAAGAGCCTTTATTTCACTGCAGCTTTCATTCCAAACCATTTACAAACACTTGCAGTTCTCAGAATGCTGCCTCTCAAAACAACGAGCACTTCACCTCATACCAAATACTAAAAGCTAAATTTTTAAATTTATTCAAGATTCTTAAGGAAAATAATGAGTAGGTTGATAGAAAAGAAATGCTGGAGTTAGAGGTGTGCAGATTTTGGCAGCCTTGTCTTTTAAAAGTCTAAAGTGCATTTTGGAAACTAAATTTAGGCCTGGATTTGAAAACTGTATAGTAATTACTCTAACACTTTTGCTGAAGACAGTATTAAGTGACTGCTCCGTACATTTCAATAATATAGCGATTATTTTGCACAGGTGCATGTCCCAACTCCTAAGAGATTTTGCACTTGCTTAAGTACAATAACGACATGCACTGGTTGTAATGGAGCTACCAATTAAATACCACTTCTGACTCCAGAAGCTGCCAAGATGCAACAGTCCTGAGCTCCACCCAACCTATTTGAACACATTATCTTGGGAGTGTATCAGCTGCTTTAGAGCCCCAGGCAGTTATAACTGAATTTCCCCAGTACACCAGCTAGTTCATTGAAGCTTGTAGAGATAATAAAACACCATATTACCGTTCGCTGTGCAAAATTAAAAGCACATTTATGGAAGACATTGTAATTCAACATTCTGAGCTGGGACAAGGATCATTGTACTCAAGCTAGTGAAGTCCAAATTTCGCATAACCTGAGCCAAGTAAGAGCCCTTAAGTCTCTTCTTAGTTTTTCTTTTCTAGTTTTAAGTTTATATTACAATAGTGAGAAGGAAGTTTAAGGTTAGGAAACAACTAGAACCTTAATATCTGCTTTTCTTTTTTATTTAAGGAAAAACACCTTGCACAGTTTTTAATCAATCTCACACAGAAAAAAACCCCAATGGTTTTAACTCAATTTATTTTGAAATAAGTCTCACCTGCTATATTGCCTACTCCACACGTGGAAAGGGAAGTTATTTCACACTGTTCCTAAGTAACAATCCTAAAAGCAAGCCTCCCATATGTATTTCTGCACCCTGATTTGTGCCAAAACACTCGTGGAACTTCAAGTTAACCCAGCCAAGCAAACTGATCTTAATGAAAATTTTTACCTTCCTGTTTTGCTATGCTAGTATTTTACTATATGAATTCCAAAAGTCTACTTTGCTACACCAACAGTAGGGTTGGGAACAAGACACCCAAAGAAGAGGAGAACTGTTTTTCCTAACACAGAGTAAAAACAGGCCAAATTAAACTCGGTGAGCTGTATTTCCTTGTCCTGTTTTCCCTGTCTCCTAGTTGCAAGCATCAGAGTTGTAATTTTAAACTGGATTAAACGGCAGACTACAGGAGAAGCTTTTATAAATTAAAACCTGACTGGTGGAACAGCTGACAAAACAGTGAAACTTTGTTTCAAGTAATAAAATGAAATTATGTACTATTTCAGTTCCCCTGAAAAGCTGAAATACATCTTCACTTTACTACCAGCTTACTCTCCTATTAAGCAATGCCCCTAGAGTCTAACCAAATTTTTAAGCACCAAATTAAATCAGGATTTATATGGCCCAAATTTATTTTTATATTAATATTATCACATTTTTCAGTGGATACAGGTCTAGAAAGGCATTCTGTCTTCCTACCCTAATCAACCACTAATTTGTGGTACACCTCCATCACTATTTGTGGTATAAGACACACATTTTCATAGCACATAATTTTTAAATAGCACTGATTTTTCTGAGAGTATGATTCCTGAATCTACAGAATGCTTCTGAAATGTTCTAAGTTATCCACATTGGAAAAAACGAATTAAAAACCCATAAGGATCATGTAACAGAAATCATAAAAAGATTTGTATTGGAATGGACCTTAAACTCCATCACATTGAAACTCGTCTGCCATAGACAGGGATGTCATCAATTGGATCACGTTGCTCAGAGCTCCACCCAAACCGGACCTTAAATAGTTCCACTTATTTTGCACTTCAACTTATTTTACAATCCCTTCCTGAGAAAGACCTTGCATACTGCATGACATACATGACCACAAAGAAGCCAGATACTCTGGGTGCAATGAAGTGATTTAAACACGCAAATAATATTAAGTATTTGTTGACTAGAAGCCCCCTTTTAAAACATTTTAGTATTTAAAATGTTCTTAAAGGAATATGAATATTTGCCTTAAAAGTAAAGCCTGTACAGCCACTCATTAATTCAGCAATATAACTTCTATAAAGATGATTTTATTACTTCTCCATCCTCCTTGCAACGTCTGTCTAATTACAGAATCAATTGGGTTGGAAATGACCTCTGAGAACATCGAACCCAAGCTATGACCGACCATCACCACCACAACAACCACACTGTAGGACTTGAGCTCCACGACCAGCCCCAAACACCTCCAGGGACGGCAGCCCGTTCCAATGTCTGATCATCCTTTCCATTAAGACGTTCCTGCCCATGTCCCGCCTAGACCCGCCCCGGTGCAGCTCAAGGAACTATCCCCTCACCCTGCCGCTGGGCCAGGCAGGTGCCTCCGCCGCGCGGGCCCGGCGCGCCCAGCCCTCTCCCCCCGCCACCAACCTCCACAAAGGCGTCAGTCAGGTCGCTGGCGCGGTCCATCACCGGCAAATGGCGCCCCGCCACGATCTTGACCTTCAGCTTCCCCGGCATCTTCTTCCTCCCCTTCCCTCCTCCTCCCGCGGCTGCAGAGACAGCACGACCGCGCCTGTGCCATGGAGAGGCGGGCGTGGCGGCTGCGCATGCGCGAGGCTCCGCGGCCGCCCCGCCCTCGGAACGGGGAGCGGGAAAGGAGTCACAGGATCGGGGAATAATGATTAGAGCTGGAAGGGAGCTCTGGAGATCGCCCAATCCAATTTCCCTGCCCAGGCAGGGTCAGCCAGAGCAGGTGACATAGAAACGTGTTCAAGGGAATTTGGACTTTTTCCAGAGAGGGAGACTCCAAGCCCTTCCTGGGCAGCTGTTCCAGGGCTCTGCCACGTTCAGGGTAAAGAAGCCCTTCCTCACTTTGAGATTAAACTACTTCATAGCCATTGCTATTCTGTCGCCGGGCACCACTGAAAAATCTGGCACCGTACTCTTGGCACCGATTTCAGATATTTGTATGCATTCATGTTCTTAGTCTTATCCAGAATAAACAGGCCCAGCTCTCACAGTCTTTTATCATTAGTGATGCTCCGGACAACTCATCATCTTTATTACCCTCCGCAGGACCTTCTCCAGTATCTCCTTGGTTTTCTTGCCCTGAGGAGCACAGAACTGGAAACAGCAATCCAGATATGGCCTCACGGGAATATCACCGGCCTCGTAAGGCACTCCACATGGGGCCGAGGGGCAGGATCTCCTCTCTCGACCCGCTGGCCACACTTCGAAATGCACCCCAGGATATCGCTGGTCCTCCTGGCTGCCAGGACACACCGCCTTCTCGTGGTCAGTTTGTCACCCACGAGGACTCCCAGGTCTTTCCCCGCAGAGCTGCTCTCCAGCAGATCACCCCCAGCCTGTGCTGGCATTTGGGGTTGTCCCTCCCTCCGCAGGTCCGGACCCTAAACCCGGCCTTATCAAAGCCCTCCGTATCGCCCCTGCCAAGCTCCAAGATGGCGCCCGCGGCCACGGAATGGCACTGGTAAAAATCGAGCTCCTACTCCTCGATGGGTTCGGCAGTGCGGCACTGCCCAGGGCAGCCTGAGCGCCGAGTCATCGATGCCCGGGAGTTGCGGTCCCAGCAGCGGTGGGATGGACCGCGTTCTGGCTTGTGTCCGCTGGAGTAGCGTCCGGATGCTCTGCATTCCAGAGAAAAGAGAGCTGAGGCACACTCGGGACCCTCTGACTTCCCAAGGGAGGAGCTGTTCCCATAAATACCAGTTAAAAGGGAGCCTGGAGCACGCGTGAATCCCTAGACACTCGGTAGGAGTGTCCTGTAAAGGGTTTAAATACAACACCCACCCACCCCCAGTCCCCCCCCGTGGGTTTCGCTTTGTTTTCTTAATCGAAAGACAAACATTTACAGTATTTGAAGGATTATGGATAGATTAAATGGAATTTATTTATCAGAAATAGGATTTGATAAGGTTCTTGTAACCAGGTTGTAACTTTCTGGTGCCTGAAAAAGCTCTTTGTTTAGGCAATAACCCTGTGGGAGCTTGGCAAAAAAAGCAAAGGAGCACGGCCAGGAGTGCTCCTACAAGTGGGGTTATGGAACCAGGTTGTGTGAGATCCTCTGGGATATGTGTTGTGCTGGTGCAGTCAGGAGCAGGAACATAAAAGAACCCTTGTGTTTTGGTTAAGCACTCACCGGGTGTTGAGCCAAACAGTAGATCTGCTGGTATTATTTACCCTCTTTCTAATCCTACAAAAAGACTAAATAATGTTTTGGGCTGGAACGTGATACTCCAAACACATTATGTGACTGAAATGCAGCAGTGTGTAGTGTAGAGAATTAAGGTATAGTGGATCTCTGGCTGGCTGTCCTCGGACTACCTGCAATTAGTCCCACCAACACAGCACTTTGTCTCTTGGGCTTGTTTGGAAATTACCCTTGGAACAATACATACAATTGCTAGTATTTGTCATATCCAAGTAAATTATAAACAGGCTAAATGCTTGTTTTTAACTCATCCATCCATGTTTAAATGGAATACTGTAAGGAGACAACAGGAAGGGTCCTGAGAGTGTGCTGGTTGACAGCAGCTGAACATGAGCCAGCTGTGCCCTCATGGCAAGAGGTCAATGGCATCCTGACCTGGATCACAAATAGTGTGGCCAGCTGGACCAGAGCAGTGATTGTCCCTCTGTACCCGGCGATGGTGAGGCCTCACCATGAACCTGGCATTCAGTTTTGGACCCCTCAGGACAAGAAAGGTGTTGAGGTGCTGGAATGTGTCCAGAGAAGGAAGCAGCTTGGGAAGGGTCTGGAGCACAAGTCTGACGGGGAGCAGCTGAGGGAGCTGGTGGTCTTTAATCTGGAGAAGATGAGGCTCAGGGGGAACCTTCTCACTCTCCACAACTGGGTGCAGCCAGGGTGGGGTCAGGCTCTGCTCCCAGGAAACCAGGGACAGGACAAGAGGAAAAGCCCTAAAGCTATGCCAAAGGAAGTTCAGGTTGGGAATCTAGAATTTCTTCATGGGAAGGGTTGTGAAGCATTGAAATGGACTTCCTAGAGAAGTGAGGGACTCCCCATCCCTGGGGATTTTAATTTTCAATAAATGACTGGATGTGGCACTCAGTATTCTAGTCTAGTTGACAAGGTGGTTATGGGTCAAAGGTTTGACTCAGTCTTGGAGCTCTTTTTCAGCCTAAAAGGTTCTGTGATTCTGAGACTACTCCTACTCCAGGTGTCTTAGTTTGAAAGACAGATTTTTGCCAAGGAAGGTGGGAACCTCCCTTCGAATGGAGAATATGACCCCCTTCCCTTCCAATTATTATAATTGTGAAATTAAAGGACTTTCAGGCAAAAATATGGGGAAAAGATTAACAGTTTTTTTACTAGTATGTGTGTGTATAACAAAGCAAACAAACAACAACAACAGCACCACCGAACAAGAACACAAAACCCAGGGGAGTCTCCGCTCTTTAAGCCGTTTCCCCCTCGGTGCAGTTCCGGTCGCAGCCGACAGGGGCGCTGGTGACTCGGGTGCGATGATACCCTTGCGGCTGCAGGAGGCGCTGCGGCGCCGGCTCGGCCGCGTCCTCCTCGTGTGGTAATGGTGGACAGGCTGAATAGTGGAAGCGGGCTGCGGCAGGAACCTCGGAGCGGCGGCCAGAACGGCAGGGCCCGCTTACCCGAGACAGCAAGCAAGAGGCATCAGAAACTCGGCAGGGGTGGCAGGAGCCGCGAGGTGTCTCGGCGGGCAGGGTGTGCGTGACTGCAGTGTAGCAAAAACCGGACATGTGGCAAAGGACGGCCGGGCTGGGCAGCGGCAGCCTGGCTCCCGAGGACGGCCGGGAGATGCTCCTGTGGAAGAGGAAAGGGCTCGGGATTCCGGCGTTTTCCCTGAGGTGCTCGAGCAGATGGTGAAAGGGTCCTTTTTTAGTGAGGTAGGGTATAAATAAGGTTCCAGTGCAAAGTCCATTCCCATAAGCAGAGCTCCACTCACGGCAGAAGAAGGCAGCAGGAGGCGGAAGCCCTCAGTGGTGGGCTAGTCTCCCCACAGCGACTGCAGCTTGTTTCCCCTAGGAATGCCGAGAGGGGAAACGAGCAACGAGCTGCACCCAAGCCCTTTTCCCCAGCGCAAACCTCGCTGACTCTCTGCTCCTCCAAGAGAAACCCCCCTGCTAAGCCAACAGCCAGCTGCACCCTGCTCCTGGCAACTTCTTATGTTTCTCTCAAGTATCCGGTCGTTACGGTTTTGTAGCGACTGATGGGACAAAATTCCATGACCGAAAGAAACAAAAAGAAAAATTCTTAACCCCGACAGCAGTAAAGACAAAGAGCTGTCCAGAGCAAAGGACCAGGAAAGAAGCAGAAGCAGAAAACATGCTGCTGATGTTAAGGGTTTCGCTTAGACCAAAGTGAACTTTTTGAGTGGAATCTCCTGGTCTCACCTGCTTTAATGTTGTTATGGCTCACGTAATCAGTCAGTTACACAGCATATGAGCTGAAAAGAGTAAGGTAGCAGTATATCAGATACACTGTGTAGGTGTTTTAGGGCACTTAGGGTGTGGCGGCAAACTAACCCAGGATTAAATAACCCACCAGAACTGTGTATGGTCTGGATGGTGGGTCCTCAGCACTGCTTCACCTTCACGACTTGCGAACACAACCATTCTTAACTTCTTCCCTGTTACAGTAAAAAACTACCAGCAGATGGGACTACAACAAAACCCCAAACATTCCTTGTCCGTGTTAGATTCAGCTTTGTTTGGCATTTTTTCATTTCTGGTGCACTGTTTTAGAGCCCGAGATTGAGGGAATGTAAAATAAATCCTTGGACCTGAAACAAGTAAAAACGACGTAGAAGTAAACTTGGTCATGTATTCTTTATTTCTGACAATACTTCTGCTTATTTGCTGCTTTTGCAAACTGTTGCTTCACAAATGTTTTCTAGTGAACATCTGCTGTTCTCTGAGATTATGAAATGGGGGGGAGTTAATGCGATGCATATTTTTCTTGAAAGATTTCTGATGATCCATCTTCTTCTATGGAAAATTTTATTAGTCAAGGGACTAGAAATCAGGAAACACCTATTTTGGAGGGTCAGTTCCAATCTGGTTTTTAGGTACTTGAAAAGATGAATTAGGTATGATTTAATGCATTAAGAAGCCTGCTTGGTGTATTAGATCTACCTTGGGGCTGAGAATTTTCTATACTGGTGGAATGAGATCTGTCTTTCTGTAAATTAGCATGTTACTTCCCACATTTCCTGCCAATAGCATTCCAGTTCTCTAGGGCCAGCAGGGACTTGTGAAGGGTAGCAGGGACTCAGCTGGAAGTATACTTAGACCCCTAGAATTTATAACCTACTTGAGGCTTCCAAAATAGCATTAAATTTCCATCCGTTTTAGGCAAATATAATGGATATACTGGAAACTAAAGCTGTAGTATGTACATGCTCAGTAATATGCATGCCAGAACTCCACAGAAAATACTAAAAGGTGTATTTCCATAATAAGGAAAAAAAGAGATATTATATCTGACTTTGCATTTCAGTATCTCGATTGTTTCTTGCTGAGGTTTTTCCCTTCTGCTTAGAAGTGATGTTTTAGTAGTTCATGACAGCAGAATTCCTGAAGTAGTTTCAACTACTATACGCTTAAAGAACAGCATTATCTTACTTAAGGAGGTATTGTTATGTATTAAATGGCATTGTAACTAAACTAAACAAAACAAGCAATAATGTTGCTGATTACAACATTAAAGACATCTCGTGTGAAGCAGTGAGTGTCAGAAAAATAGGAGTATTTTGTGTGTGATTTTGCCATTTAAATGTAATGATCCGTGTGTTCCTTCTTTTCCAGTTTTAAGTAAGACAGAGTTTGTGATAGATATGCATGTTCTACTCTTAGTTCGGAAATTGATACTTCAAAGATAAGGTTTTCCTTGTAACTTCAGTCTGCTGACCCATCACATCAGGGTAGGTTTCAATTATATTGGTTTACCACCCTTCAAGATACAGATTAGAAGGTGGTGGTCTAGGTATTCCTCAGGTTACAGCAGGGCCTGGGATGTAGTGGGTTGTCTCTTATCTACAGGGAAAAGTGCTTTTGGTTTAGATTGCCTAGAGTTGATTTAAACAGAAAAGAATGGAGAGGTCTCAGTTTGTTGAAACAGAAAAAATGCTCTTTGTCGCTGGTCTACAGAAGATACTGAATCCATTTCTACTGCAGTTACTGTCATACGTAGTCTTTGAAATAGGAATCTTTCAGCTACCTACCATGAACACAGGAAATTGTAGTGTCAGATTTTGGGTTGTGGAAAAATTCCTGTATTTCTCTGTAAAACTAACCACACGTTTCAAATCAATCCAGCTTAAATCTGGTGGATGCCAATCCAAAACTATTTTTGATAATGATCATAGGGGTTCTGTATCTAGAGTCATGGAACCTTGGTAAAGAACCTCTGCATCCCGAAAAAAACCCATATTTCCTTTTGCTCTATATGTGCTGTGCTGTGTGTCCACTGCAAGGATTCGGGTGGGCAAATCCTGGAATAAGGGGAAAATCCCAATCACTTCTGTTTATAATTACCTGTAAGTATCTGATTGACCTTGCAACCCTAATCTCTGTCATTAGATTAAAAGATGGAGTGAAATCCTCTCTCAATAAAATCAGTAAGATGAAATTAAGAGATGAGGTTTATTAGGAACAAGGCTTCATTCTTGTGGTTTCTGATTTACAGTGGAGGAGCTCACGGTAACTAGACAGTTTAAACACAAGATTAGAGCAATATTAATGTCTGTTACTATCTACTGGAACAAAATCCTACTACCATAAGAATCTCTAATGTAACAGTGCGGTAAGGGAAGGATGGAAGCCTGAGCAGGACCAATTCAAACTTGAAATATGTACTTCATTTTGACTCTTAATTACCATCACCCTAACACTGCCAATTCTACTGCTAAATTACCTAATTGCACATCTATGTGTCCTTTAAATATCCCATAATATGTATGAAAAATGCTTATCCAATGAAACTCGTATTCCAATAATATTCAAAGTAACATTCCCATGAATATCTAGTTAATTGAATAAGACCTGGTTGTCCTTTAAGGAAAAAAAAAAATTATTCTCAAGGCTTACAATTAAGTGGGTAAAAATAAAACCCATATGTCATAGTCCTAAAATTATATTTCTGGGGTTGTTTTATGTACACTTGTTTCCTGCATATCAAATGAAATTATTTCCTTTGGAAATGAGATCTCAACACTTTCCAACAGCCCACTCATGTCAATATTCTGTGGACTTCAGCAGTTTGGAGTTTGGTGCATATCAAGCAAAGTAAAATTGTAAAAATAATTGTAAAAATTGTAATAATTGTAAAAATAATAGTTATAATTCTGTTTCATTATACTATTGCTGTCTGAAGGTCTCCATTTCCATCTAGACTTGAAAGAAGTTGGATAAAATAAATATTCACTAACAAAGGAATGAATACAATTGCCTACAGGGGGAATCAAACAACTGAATCTAATGCCACGTTCCCAGCCATAATTTGATATCATTTCTCTTTCTCACAGTTCTGTGAGGGATGTAAAATTGGTTTATTTAATGAGTGGCAATGGCATAATTGGGATATCAGTTCACAGAGACTGAACCAGAACCCATGTGTACAGGCTCTAGCACAGATATTGAGTTACAAGCAGTAGAATAACGATAGCTACTCAAAGTCCTTCCCATGCACCCGTCCTAGTTAATTAGTCAATACCTAGTAAATAATTTAATTAAATGTAGTTGTCAGCAGCAGTATTTATAGCATTAAAAAAAAAATAGTCCTTCAGTCCTTTCAGAATTTCTGCCTTTTTTCCTTTTAAGAGTCAAGACAAATGAGATATTTAATTGTGTCAGTAAAACGTATCACACTTCCACAATTATTAAAAGTTATATTTGCTGGTTATATTACGTTCTATTATGTTGGTATTGTTATGCTATGTTATGTTATGTTATGTTATGTTATGTTATGTTATGTTATGTTATGTTATGTTATGTTTTTTCCTTTCTCCTGCCTAAATGTAATAAATAGATCATTTTTTCAGGTCTCACACCAAACCATGGACATACTAATGAATGTCTATATTTATATATTGAAATGGCTGTCATCAAAGGTGGTGATCCTGCAATTTTGAAGTATTTTAACACTCATTAAAGCCATTGTCCCTGTCTCATCAACAGCTATGCACAGACAACAAGAGCCTGTAAGTGCTGCTCCACAGGTCAGTATGTGCTGCCAAGGAAATTGTTTTAATTGCAGTAACTACATAAACTATCTTTAGAATAGTCTTCAAGATGCTTCACAAGATATGCAAGATATTCTCTGGTACATGAAAGACATTAAATTGGATTATAGTCAAAACAATAAATCTTTATATTCTAAACCATGGAATGAGTGCAGTTATTAATAACCATGTGATGCTTTTGCTTCATGTGTTCTGTTTTAGATGCACATGGTGATGTGAGTTATTAAATGTTAAAGTATTAAATATATAAAAAATAAAACTCATTAACAAAGCAAACCACTGCATTTTGGTTTTAGAAGCATGTAATGCCTCACATCCAGCTTCTTAAAAAATGGAATTCAAGCTTGTATCTACACAATGATACCTATTTGTTGTCAAAATGTGATACACAGGGGTTTGTGTTGTGCCAAGCCAAGGGAGACTGAAGAGGCTCAGGATCTGAATTCTGAGTCTTCTTATCCATGGCTGATGGGTTAATGGAAAAAGATTAATAATTCTAACAAAGCAAATAATTATTTTAGGCCTATCTTTATTCCTGAAAACATTCCCACCTGAAGTCAGACGGAAATATCCATCCACAGACAAAGCAGGTAAGTTCAAGAACTGCAGGATAACCTCACAAACCTTTTAAAAACTCTTAATTTATATATCACTGTGGATTCATATAACATATGTGCAGTGGAAAGAAGATGGTCTTGGTACTGATCATTCCTTATTACCCAACAGGAATTAATCCTGTTTGCTTTCTTGGTTATTAGGTATTGGAACAAACTCAAACTACTTACCATCTTAATTCTCAAGAAAAACTCCTGTCCAGTAAAAGCAGGCTAAATGAGAAAACTATAATAGGTGTTTGTTCTATGAGTACTATCTTAATTCATTCCAGGCAGAGCTGTCTTCAATGCTGCATTTGACCCTGTTAACAGAAATTTATAGGGCTTTTGAAATGCAAGCACAGTGTCTTCAGACTGCCATCAAAGCACAAAAATTCTTATTCATCAGGCCTGTGCTGCCTTTCTCTGCTTTTATGTATGGAAGAATTATGATCATCACCTTGGAATTATTTCTTGATAGCAGCTGCTTTGATTTTCTTAGCCAAGATTATTATGAACAGGAGGACTTGAGGAATTCTTGCTAAATAAATTGCTTAATTATAGAGAAGAATTCTGTGAAATAATTGTGCGTCTTCTAACACCAAAGCACCTAGCAGCTGGGAAAATTCTGCCAAAATTAAAAAACCCTAATATTAAACCAAAATAAGGAAACACACTACTGTGTTTTAAGAAGTAACAAAAAAATACCTCTCTACAGTAGCTGAGAGTTTTCATGCACACAATTATATGACTGCCATCCTGTAAGAGCTGTATACTACAATTTAAGCTCTTGGAGTAAGAAAGATCTCCACTATCTTGCTGTTATTAATATAAGGACTAAGAACAGATTGTCCTTTGCTAATTTTAACAGTCTGAAAACGGCAAGGAGAAATAAAAATATTCCAGTACATCCATCCTCATTTTTGAACATGTTCACTAAAGTCATGTCATAATTTTACACTCCCAGCCTTGACATATTTCACAGATGATTTTCCAGTAGTATGAAAACCTACTGGGCTTTCTGATCTTATTGCTGTGAGTGCTGAACCCTCCAGTGAAGAAATGTATACAGTCAGTTTGCAAAGGACAACCATTCCAAGAATTTGTTACAAAGCCTAGCTGTTTTCTGTGTGAAAGCCTAATTCTAAGTCTGAAGAATTAACTGCTATTACGTGGAGTTTCTTATTTTATCTGTGGCTTTCCTTTCCAGTGATTTTCCATTTATGCCAGAAATTATCTCAAAGCACTATGGTAAATTTCAGTGCTTCAAGTCAATAGATTAATCACTTCATCAGCCTTCATTAATTTTGGAGGATTGTTTTGAAATTAAGATGGATCTAATATTATTTTAACCTTGTTTTTGTTTGCATGTGTGGGGAAACAGCTTCATAGCACTGATCTTCAAGTTTAAAAATGCACTGACTGTCTCAAATAACATTTGAAACATTTTTCTTGAGTATTTGCCATGTACAATCTTGCTTAATAAACACATGGGTGTAGGGCTTGATTTTGGTTTTTATCTGTCTCTGAGATAAGACAACATGTAAACTATCCCAATAGATGATTTGTACTACAGATAGATTTCAAATTACTTGTAGCCACTGATGTGGGATTGCTAGTTAGTGTAGTCAGACTACTCATAGTCCAAGAGCTGAGTTAAGCCCTCGAGGAAACTCTGCTAGGAATGTCTGGCTTATTATGCATGAGTAGGAATTCTCATGGACACATTATGATGACATGCACACACACAATCTGTTAAACTGTCATGGACTCTGATATTCCTCTGAGCCAGGAATACTTAGTGTAGTGCCTTAGACAGATGAGGCCATGGGAGAGAACTAAGAGGCAAAAGATCTTTGGGACTGATGCTGCCAAGGTGGGAAACCAGTAGAAAAGTGTGGAAAGAATGATGACTCCCCCTGCCATTTTAGATATTTTCCCATCCTTTGTAATTCACAGCTTTCAAGGTTTTGGGGTTTTTTTTTGCTCAGGGATTTTTAGATAAGCATAAAAATGGTTTCCAACCAGAAACCTTTTTGTTATCTGCTTGCAGCAGAGAAGCAACAGCTCAGACTTTCAGATGCACGGTTTGCAGCTCTGATCTTTCCCAGCCTCTAACTGAAGCTAAGTTATCAGATCAGGCTGTTAGAGAAGTTGTATTTCAAATCTCTGTGATACTGAGTGGCTCCCAGAGGAAAGGAAGCCTTCACCTCATAAACCAGATATGCGTCAGTTGTCAGTTTCATTTTCTATTAATGGTGGTAGATTTTTTTTTCCACACAGCCACTGAAAATTACTTTGGTATGAAGTAAAATGCAATCTTCACTCACAACTTTGTTAACTGGCAGTATCTAAATTGTGATGAACAAAATCAGATAGTTGAAATTGTTTCAGTTGAAAAGTAATTTGGAAAAAGAATAATTCTGTTATAACATATGGTCAGATGCACAGAAGTATCAAAACTCTTAACTGTGGATTGGCTAGTTGTACACTGGGTTATGCTCCTCTGCATCACTCTCCTCATTCCAAATTGCAACAACTGAAAATACTGGGAAGCTGATTTTAAAGTACAGCTCTAGCATTCCTGGGAATATCTGGTATTCCTTACAGGTGTTACACTAACCAGAATTAAGAAGCCTGCTGTTTTTGATTCAGTCTTGAAGAGGACACAGTGATTAAGATTCTTGCAATTTAATTATGCGTGCTGTTTGGTTGGGGCTTTGTTTTTTTGGTTTGGTTTTTGGGGGGCAGAGGGTTGTGTGTGTATTTTTGTGGTGGTTTGTTGTTGGTGTTGTTTAATTGAAACATTTCTTGTCCCCATTGCTCATATTTGAAATCTGTTTAGGACCTCTGTGCACGATGAGAAATTTCAAGCTAGAACTCCAGTATCAGTTTATGCCTGATTTATTTTTTGCACAGTAGTGTTGTTTTATAGCCTAAATGTTTATTTTGCCTTCAGGATACATCTGTGCAGGAACTTATGATGGATAGTTCTATCCACACACAGCTCCACTAGGTGGAACTAGCCAAGCTGCAGGCCTCTTGTACAAGAGGACGGGAGTCACCATTTACTTTATTATGCTATTATCCTTTATCCATATTTGTTTTGTTTTCCTGGTTTGTTTTTTAATGTATGACACCTGAATTGGACATGGTGTTTCAGATGAGATCTCTATAGAGTTTGTACTACAGTCCCCCTACTTCAACCCCATGTACTTCTGGATTTACATGTAGTCCCTGCTGTGACTAACTTTTCTAATGCATCCTGGGATTCCCTCCACCTTTTTGACAAGTATATCATATTAATGAAACACACAGGTTTTTAAAAAACAGTGTAATGCCCATTCACAGTGCAATTATAAAAACATAAGTACAGAAACTAAAACCCAATCTACGTATGTTCTACACATGCAGTACCAGTTGATGGACAGCTGGGCTTGTGCATGAAAAAAACACTGAGAACTATCCCTCTGGGGACCTGGATTTCCTCAGCAGCCCCTGAAGGGCAGGGGAGCTCATTAAAGCAGCAGAAAGTCTTGGTGACAGGAACCGTTTCCCTCAGATCTCCATGCCAATGTGCAGCAGCACTTGTTCTGAATACTCAATGTAGAAAAATGTTTTAATTCTTCCAGAACAGCAAACCAGGAAATTTAAAACATACTAAAAATTACTAAATGAATGTTTTATACAGTGCAATATATGGCTCTCACTGCAAATTTCTGCAGAGATGTGTTTGCAGACCTGGCGGCTTTCCACCACAGACACCAAAAATAATCTAATGCCAGATGATATCAGTGATCCACTTTTCTATTACCAGCTGTATCCAAGAGACAGAGGCTTCCAAAAACAGGTGAACACATTTTAATATTCTCTAAAAATATACAGTGTTCAATAAAAAAGTTTGGAAGAAAAAATTACCTCCTGACTTTTGACAATTTTATTTATACTATATGCGAATGAGATTTAATCACCCTTACCTTAATTATCCTTAACTTGGTATGTGCAATAACTGCATACATTACTATCAGCTCTAAAATTATTCAGCCATAACATTCACCTAAACTGCTCAAAGCACTATTTTCTATATGCCTATCTCAGCAAAAAATGCCTTCCTTTAATTTATTCTAAATTTATTGGACATAAATTTTATTGCATGAATTCCCTGTTTTGCTGATAAGGGTTACAGAATTAATAATTAGTTTTTGGAAAAGGTTTCCATAGACTGTACCTATGGAAAGAGCTTATCTTATTTTTTAAATGCCTGTACTGCTTTCATTCACCTTGTGTTCACATGGAACACCTTTTCCTCATGTAAAACTGGAATTACCTTTGGCGTTTCGTAACAGAGGGTCATAGACATGAGAAGTGCTTCTCTATGGCTGCTTCTGTGCCTGTTTCAGCTGCTTCTTGAACTTCAAGCCTAAAGTTCTCTATCATGCAGCTTTTCTATCATCTACCCTGTCAATTAAGATTGGGTTTCCCAATACAGTATTCAAAACCCCAAACCCTGTACTAATTACATTTCATTTTCTAATATTTTTCTGATTTTGATTATGGTTTCAGTAACAGCATCAAAAGTGTGCTTTGTTCTTGTATTTGTATTCTGCTATGTGATTCTTCCAATATGAAATTCAGATTTCGCAAGGCTCTTTTGACCAAGTAAACCTCTTATCTGTGATCCTTGCTGTCCAAGAGAAACCTAACATTTTGAGCAGCTGACTGAGGAAAGAATGCTAAAAAGTGCCACCAAGTTAAAAAGGGCAAAATAAAATACACCAGAGAGGATCAAAAGCCCACAATATCTTTAGAAGCAATTAAGGAGCTTACTTTATAGAAGAGTAAGCAAGGGGGATGTTATTATAGGGAAAATAGATTTGGCCAGAGGTTTAGGTTTTGGTATCAACTTTCATGGTAGAAAGGTTTTCCTTGGTGGAGGAAATGTAAATCCCTGACCAGCAGAAAGTTAACTACCAATAAGCTGTGACCTTAAATGCATCAAGGGGATTTTAAAAGCGATTTTTTTTCATTTTTAAAAAATAAATTCTGAAGGTTCAGGTATTTGGATTTAGTCTACTTTCTTCACGACACCGTGGTGCTGCCTTGTAAAAAAGGATCTGATTGAGGCTGTGTCAGAGTTGGTTTGGGAACACTTTAAGGATCACACAGGAATTGACCTTGAATCAATGAATTTACGCAACTTGGCAAAGCAAAGGAAGACAATGATTTACTGAACTAGAAGTGGTTGTCCCAGAGCTGCTATCTCATGAATTCCACTTGTCCACCACTGAGGGTCTATGAACAGCGTTGCCGGTTTTTATATAAATACATGAATCTGGACAATTAATCCATGAGATGACAGCATCAGGCTGCCTAGCCTTCTAACATTCCTTCAATGTTCCTGCTTTTTTTCTCTTCTGGGTTTTTACCACTCGGAGTTTCCGGTTCCCAAAGACAGTGAGAAACAAATACTAGTAAAGGTAAGCAGGGGGTTCAGATTTCACAGAATGGTTTGGAAGCATTTTTGCCATTTAGTCATCATAAAAAAGATCAGTGGACAGCTTTTAGCACCTTTCTCTTAGTAATACATTTTGATAACATGATCAAGAACTACATATTAATGGCTTTCCACTGTTGCTTTCTACTGTAAGTAGTTACTGGTGAGGCTAGAAAGATTATTTCCTGAAAAAAAAAAAGAAGGAGGAAAGATGATTATCAAGATTGCCGCTAGAATGTAAAAATACTTCCAGAGAAACTAGAAGGAAATCGCTCAAGTTCCCTACTTTTTTGCATTATAATGACTTGTAGCAGACATTCAAAAAAGCTGCTGACTGGCTACTTTGATCCCTCTAAGCATTCCTTTAGTGCTGAAGATTAAATAAATGCATTGCTACAAAGCATGAGCAAGTGATTTTTAAAAATTATTATTGTTAAGAAGAGGGAGTTGGGTTAGATAAAGTCATTTCTCGGAGAAATAATACCTCCAAAATAATCTTTCAATTAAAACAAAAATAAAACCAAAGGCAACCAAACAATACAAAACCAGAAAGAGTCTTAATTAACAGAGCTAGCTGACATGCTGTTCTTGAAAAGTTAAATATGTACATCAGCTGGAGATAGGATATCAAATATCAGTAGGGAGAACAGCAGGAAACTTTTTCCACTGGATGAAAGGGATAAAAAGAAGAAAAACAAGTCTCAGTTGCAGGAACAGCTGACTAAGCTCCTGACATACTCGAAACACAGCCAGTTGTAACAAATACCAGGGAAAACAGTATCTTCTAAACAAAAATTCTCCTAATGTAGAAACTTAAAATCTAGATAAAAATGTATCAGAATAACATTGAAGCAATAGATACACAACAAACCATAATCTGGCAGCAGCATTTGCTTGCGCAAGATTTTCTCTGCACTCTAAGGGGACTTCAGCCTTCAGGGATTGGCATGGAAGCCCAGCTGACATAGAAATGCAAAATTCCCGTGAGTGAGAAAGAATCAGAGGCATGGCTCCACACCTCTGGTGCTTTGCGGGAGAGGAAGGGGGAGGGCTGAGGGGGAAGCCAAAATTAATGATCTTTGCTTTTCACATGTTAAAAGCTTGGTGGATTAAAAAAAACACAAACCTTACTAGTGTGTCACATCTTCAGGTGCAAAGACTGCAGAGCTGGATCTGCTACACAATCCAAAATATTTTAAGGGAAGAGGAGGAAGAACCAGAATTTAGGAAAGCTTGTAAAGGTTATGCGTTTGCTTACCCTACAGTGAGACTTTCAGTTCTCTTTCAAGATGTTTTGATAAAACGTAAACTCTGAATTACACTAGCACTGGGAATTCCCAGTAAGACACAATGTTCTTGTAGCAACTCTTGATACCTTCGTTCTCCTTGATTACCCTCCTGATTGCTTAATGCTGGTTGTCCAAGCTGCAGGAGCCAGGGAAGCAATTCTCCTGCCCTGCAGTCCTCTGTGCTTCCTGTAGCTGTTGAATTCTGTAGCCCTATGGAAGGGAAGATAGAGAATTGGGCAAAGTTTGGCCTTTTACCTTTGATAAAGTTGCTATAATTTTGTTATATTTTACTTATTTTCTATCATAATATTGTTTTACTTTTCCAAGAGGAATACATTGCTTTATTATCCTTAAAATGTAATTTAACTGATGTTCCAAGATCTTCCTTAAGAAAAATACAAATACAAAAAAATGAAATTTAGTAATGTTCTTTGTTTAGTGACAGTTGCAGACAAGTCTGTAAAAGATATTTACAGCCTATGATTAAATATCAGGCTGTTCTGAGCTGTTCTTCTCTTGTGCCCACGATACTTCTTTTGCCAGGCCCCTGAGAATCAATGCCTTGGGAGTAAATAAAATCTCTAAGGTGGATAATGAAATAATCCTGAAAACAATCGTATTAATTAACAGGTCTTTCAAAAGCAGCCTGAGGTGATGGGCTCTACCTGTTCAGTAATTCCCAATTACAGGATTTAAAACTATCTTTGGAATTTAATGACCTAGTGAAATTCTAAAGTTGTTCCTTAAATCATTAATAGAGGGTAGACACAAAATCTGGATACATTAGCCTTAATTCTTGTCCCAGGTTGGTGTTGTGTCTACCCTTCTGCCATTTCCCTTAGGCGTTGGATCCCTTGCTCTATAGTTTTCCACTGGGTCTGCTGCATATACAGGGTAGGCACAACACCAGCCCGGGACATTCCACCCCTTATCCCACGTCGTGAACGTTAACACACGATTGGGATATATGCCCACTAAATACAATGTAAAAGCTTTCATCTGACTTGCTCAAACCTTCAACACTTGCATGTTTTCTCCATCTTACTTGCTCGGACCTTTGCCACTTATACATTTCTTTCTGCCTCACGTCCATAAGATCTAATGCACAGACAATGCTGATAACACTCAACAATGATATTTGTATGTACAGTAATTTCATGTTTATAAGCCGCACCTTTTTGACTGAGTTTTTGACCCGAACCCGGAAGTGCAGCTTTTCATCCGGTGCGGCTTATATATGGGCGGATTCCGGCGAAATGCCAACCCAGACGGGTTAGCCTACAGCAGCCCTGAGCCAAGCCAGGGTTGGGGCCACCCCCTGTGGCACTCCTGGGTGGGGCTGGGGGCTGCCATGAGCTGCTGGGAGCTGGCAGGCAGGCCCCTGTCGCTGGGAGCCTTCGAGAGCGCAGGGGCAGAGGGGGGTGCCGCCAGGAACAGGGGGCGCGCAAGCGCGGGCCGGCCCCTGTGCCACCGGGAGCCGCCGGGAGCAGGAGACCACTGGGAATGGGGGGCCCGCAAGCGCGGGCCGGCCCCTGTGCCGCCGGGAGCCGCCAGGAACGGGGGACCGCCTGCAACGGGGGCTGCAAGAGGGTGGGCCGGCTCCTGTGCCACAGGGAGCCGGTGGGAATGGGGGACCGCCAGGAACGGAGGGTGCGCAAGGGCGGGCCGGCCCCTGCTGCTGGGAAGCTGGGCTGTGTGGGGCCAGGCCGGAGCGCCCCACCTCCTCTGCCGTGTGGTGTTAAAAAAAAATAAAAGTGCGGCTTATATTCGGGTGCGGCTTATATATGGACAAATCCCATGGTCTTCCCGGCTACCCGGAATTGCGGCTTATATTCAGGTGCGGCTTATAATCGTGAAATTACTGTAATTTTACCCTATTATCAGATCTCCCTGAGGTACACAGCGGGTTGTTCCATCTGCCTGCATTCTCCACCAAATACATCCTGGTCCTTGAGCAAAGGCAATCCCACGAATGGGTTTGCCTGTACTCGAGGCAGGATTAACCCACACTGTCTTCCCTAGCAAACCTCTGACATGTGCCACTGGGACTTTATCTCCATCTACTATATTAAGGGACTCAGAATGGGCAGGACCTGGTCAGTTGGTGGAACCTTGGATGTTAAGTAACCAGGTGGCCTTTGCTAAATGCTGCTCCCAGTTTTTGAGAGATCCCCCACCTAATGCTTTCAAGGTGGTTTTTAATAATCCGTTGTACCTCTCTACTTTACCTGCAGCTGGGGCATGGTAGGGGATGTGGTACACCCACTCAATGCCACGTTCCCTAGCCCAGGTGTTGATAAGGCTATTCTTAAAATGAGTCCCATTGTCTGACTCAATCCTCTCAGGGATACCATGCCTCCAAAGGACTTGCTTTTCAAGGCCTAGGATGGTGTTACGGGCTGTAGCATGAGACA
>VRYO01000369.1:1010735-1061701 GCA_009812075.1 Sialia sialis
GTCTACTGAACATGTGGACCTCAGCACACTAGCTGGAATGCTTATGAAAAGGATGTGATGTTAGAGTCCTCCTGGTCATGTGTCAATTTAATATCAAGGAACTGGTCATAAGAACAAGAATGCAGTGCAACTTTTGCATAATTTCTGCTTTTTTAGTCCTTGACTTCTTGAAACTACCAAGAAAGCTGCTGGAAGTGGTGTTTTTGTGAGGAAGACACATAAAGCAGTTTAGTACTTCCTTCTCTCATTAACACAGAATTGCAACTCAGAATTTCATATTCTTTTCCTTCTGTCTCATCTCCCCTCCTTGACACCCTGCTTTGCCTTTCATGGAATCACAAAATGATTGGGGTTGGAAGGCACCTCTGGAGATCCTCTGCTCCAAACTCTCTACTCAGGTTGTACAGGTCCAGGTGAGCTTTGAGTATCTCCAGATTTGGACACCCCATGGTCTCTCTTGGCAGCCTGTCCAGTGCCCTGTCACCTTCAAAGTAAAGTTTTCCCTTTTATTCAGTTGGATCTTCCTGTGTTTGTGCCTGTTGCACGGAGCACCAGCACTTTTTGACAACTGCCCTTAAGAAGAATTGATAAGGTCCCCTCTGAGTCATCTCCAGGCTAAACAGGTCCAGCTCTCCCAGACTTTCTTTGTAACTTCAGATCCCTAATAGTCTCCACAGTCCTCCACTGGGGTGTCAAAAGCATTTTCTAGCCTTTCTTGTCCTGGGGAGCCCAGAACTGGAGACAGCACTCCAGAGTGGCCTCACCAAGGCTGAGTAAAGGAGGAGGATAAAAGCCCCCTTGATCTCCTGGCAATGCTCTTTTCAATGCATGCCAGGATGCTGCTGGCCTTCTTCTCACACGGTCACAGTGCTGGCTCATGGACAACCTTTTGTTCACCAGGATTTCCCAGTCCTTCTCTGCAGAGCTGCTTTCCAGCAGGTCATCTGTGGGCACAGGCACTAGCCCATGCTGGAGCTGGGGCTTTTCTTCTCCAGGTGCAGAGACAGTATTTGCCCCTGTGGAACTTTGCTGGGTTCCTCTGTGCCCAGCTGTCCAGCCTGTCCAGGTTTTACTGAAAGGCAGCTGAGCTGTCAGGTGGAGTAGTCACTCCTCCCGGCTTTGTGTCATCAACAAACCTGCTGGTGATCACCCAGATCACTAATGAGTGGGTTGAACAAAACTGACCCTTGGGAACACCACAGCTACAGGATTCCAATGAGACTCTGATCACAACCATCTGAGACCTGCCATTCAGCCAGTTCTCAATCACTGAGGTTTCTCTCTTCTTTCTCATTGACTCAGTTTGAATGTAAAGTGGCAGTCATTTATATGTGATAACTGTGCTCTCAGTGCCTCAAGACAATTCCCTACATAATTTTAATTGTTTTAATTTATTTCAGTCATGTCCTCTCTGTCTCCCTTTATACTGTAAAATTGATTATAGAGATTTCACTAGAGAATACACAATGACATTCTGATAGTGCCATAGAAAGAGGAAAAAGTATTCTAGGCTTCTTTTGCAGCTCACATGACATTTAAATGCATATTTGATACTGTCCTTTTCACAGACTGTTTTAAATTACTGATGTTTATAACTTTCCCTTGTAGGAGGATGTTTGTTTAGTCAATAAAACATCAGATAAGCATAAATTTCTAGAAAGTACAAAAGCCATTCAACTCCCTCTCCTGTGTTGTTACAGGTGAATTTATTCTTGAATGCAAGAGATCTCAGATCTGCTGAAGTAGACTCTTTTTGGGTACTTACGCAAGATATGTACTTGTTGCCCTTGAGAAAAACACCGGGATATGGTAAATCATTGGACACATGTAGAATTCAAGTTTAGTTGAGGATCAAGTTTAGTTGAGAGTCAAGTTTTAACTACTCTTCAAATTCAACTCTGTCTATTAAAATGAATACAGGCACTGGCCTTAATTATGATTTTGTGTTGCTTTGTTTAGTCCCTATTTTGTACAGGTATTTTTTGGGGAGTGTAACAAATATGAAGATTGTTTTCTTTTTTCTTTTAACTCAGTGGCTTCATTGCTTTATAAGTAGCTCTAAACAAACATACAGCATGGAGAAAACAGAGAAACTGCAGAATTCCTTTCTGAGCTGCTTGTTTTGATTTAGTACCTGCTTGAGTGTAAGCATGTCTTTGGTCCTTCTGACTAAGGCAGGTTTTATCAAGTTTTGTCTCTTCCTGGTGTTGAGTTTAATTAACAGGCCTGGTCAAGGGGTTTGTTTAGTTTGTACAGATGTCTAGACTTCCTCTAGAAACTTTGGAGATTTCCATGTGAAACCCTGAACAGCTGAAGGAGCTGGAAAACTCTTGTCTGTAATCACATCTGCTGCCACATTACATTATGCACCACACCACTCACATGTTAGAAAAAGGGCTTAGATAGTCAGGAACTAGTTTGTCATGTGGAATATGTTAAATGAGTGTCAGTAATTAGGAACCTACTAGAAAATCAAGCTGTAAAACTGTAATGAGCCTTGAGGCTTTTTACTCTGTCTCATTTATCTTTCAAAATATGCTTGAAAAACTATAACCTATTATTGTGTCAAGCATCTTGCACAAGAGAGGACTTATTACTTATTACCATTTCAAGAACATACCAAGCAGTACCCTTTTCCAAGAAATTTCTCAACTGTCAAGATTTAAAAAAAATATTTCAAGCTCCCTGAGATGACAACAAAACCTGTTTACAGAATACAAAAAACATAACAGAATGATCAACTTTGTGTGTCAAGAACTGTTGCTAGGATGCTGTTGGATGCTGCTGGGTGGATGCTAAGCCACCAGGCACTTCAAAAATTAGTATAATAAATAAATAAATATATATAAGAGCGGACTTACAGTTAGCTTACCATGTGTATAGAGATGTGATTCATCTTGACACAATTAATACATGTGGGACAATGAACAGAAATTATATGCTTGAATGCACTGAAGAAATCCTGTGATCAAAGGACAGGACTGGAAATCAGAAAATTATGTCCAGGCCCACTCTCTGGTCTAACGGCCTATTTAAACCTTCTGATGACTCAGGGTTTTTTATTTGTGAGATTAGGACAATATAAAGTGTTTTTAAACACTACTATGCAAAATTTTATTAAAATTAGTATGGCTAGAAAGGGTTCTATTTCTAGTCACATTTATGCAATGAGTCCTTCTGAAGCAATTACTGAATTACTGGCTTTGGAAAGCAGCCAAGTGAACTGCACCTGGGAAGTTAAAACTAGTTCTGATTCTGATGTTGCTTTTTACTTTTATCCTTTCTTTTTTTTTTTTTTTTTTGAGCATTTATAAAGCATCCAGCACTGACTTAAAGACTAGGTGAAAGGTGTAGGAACAAATTAAATGCCACATCCTGGTTCCAGATTAGCAGAAAAGGAAAAGAATGGCAGAACAAGGAGGATAAGCAGGTCAGACAGGCTGACTGGTAGAGCACAAGCCTGGCAGAGAAAAACATCCTGTTTTCTTCAGTTCCTTGCTGTGAATATCTCTGACCAGCCTTGGAAAGAGTTCAGTTTGGTGTGGTGTACTTGCAAGTGTATCAAGCTTTATGAGAAAACATATTTTTTGGGGTTTGATTTGAACATAGCAAATACTTGTGGGAAACAAAAGCTAAAAAGGGAAGGAAACCAGGTGAATAGCTAACTGTAACCTTTATTGATTACAATAATACAAATTATGAAAAATAGAAATTTTAATTTTTTTAAAATAAAACCCCAGGAATCTAGAATTTCCAATACACCATAAAGACAAGCCAAAAGGATGTGTCTTTATACCATAACCAGAAAGATGAGAGTGCTAGGATGTGTCTTTATACCATAACCAGAAAGATGAGAGTGCTACTGTCTAAGTGTTCAAGGCTCTTTCACATACTTTATAAATATTCAATGTACAGATGTTCAGCTCTCATAATTCCCAAACAATCTAAGAAACTGCTCCAATTTCCTCATTTTATGTTAAAAATACACTCACAAACAACTTCCGGAAATCTTATCAGACTTGGGTAAATGCACAAGGCTTCTCAGAGTTAATAAGTTAAACCTTCTGGTAGATGTATTTATTATTCTCTGAGTTAGCAAGACTGGATCTCTGTCTAGACCAGTTCTTGTTGAAATTAACATTTGGAAGCTGGAGCATTTGATTTTTGCTATTTTATTTCAACAAAATAACTCTCTGGCCCTAATCTATAAATAAATCTTAGTTTATCATCTACCAAACTGCCTAAGCAGAAGCAGAGGCCACTATGAATTACATACTTGATATGGTAGAGTGATGTCATACTTCCATGGCAATACTGACTTATAGGGCTAAACAGTGTATGAAGGGGAATGTGTTAAAAGTAATCTATTCTTCAAAGCATTTGAATTTCAAAATATCCTTACTTTCAAAGAAAAAAAACTGAAATAGGCTAATGAAAGAAATGGGTGAAATAATTTTATGGCACTTGAAATTTGATTCAGACTCTGATATTCTTTCCCCTTTAATGCTTGAAAGAAAAATCTTATTAATGTAGAATAACATACTTACATTAACAACATAAACCCATAAACCTTAAATTTTAATTTAAAATACAGCAGAAGAAAAATTTATGTATTGAGCTCTCACAGACAGATTCCTGGCTCTGAAGATTTTAAATACTTGGTGCAAATCAAAGTTTAGACGGAAAAGGTTACTAAGATTAAAGATTCCCCTACCTGAGTCTGTTTTAGAGTAGCAGCTCCTCAGAGGAGAGCCCGACCATTACTCTGTTTACATAGTCATCGTGTCTTCGTCTAACTCAACTCAGTTGTTTTTACAGAAGAACTTCTTGTTCAGTGTTTCCTACGTGGGAAGAGCACAGAATGTGAAAGGAGGCAGGTACTCGTAGGACTATTAGGGGGAACATCGAAATATTTCTAAAAAATACGGGATTTTTTTTTCTCTTGGTTGATACAAACTGTGGCGTAGTTTGGGATTTTTTTTTTTTCCACCGAAAATAACTTCAAGGCAACAAGATTTCCAGCATAAAATAAGTGAGAGGAAAAGATGAAGGAATGTAACTCCTATGTGGAAGGAGCGGATCAAGCTGCTGAGCAGGTGCGTGCCCCGCAGGCGATGGCACACAAAAGGGAAGACGCGATGAGGGTTTCCGAAAGCCGGGACGCAAACGAAAGACAAGAAAATCAACGGCAGCAGATAATTATCTCCAAGCCCGATGAGGATCAGCCTCCGGCGCCGCATTCCTGCACGCCCGCTCTCCCTCGCCAGCCGCGGACACATTTAGTTAAACCCCTCCCTGGGCGCGGGTCCAGGGCGGGCAAGGGGATGCCGCGAGGGACAGCAGGGCGCTGAAGGGGGAAGGCGGATGCTGGAGGAGGCAGGCAGGTGAGGAGAATGGGCGGGGGGCAGAGGGCAGGGCTCTGCCCGGCTCCGCCTGCTCTCCCAGGCTGCTCCGCGTAGCAGCCGGGGGAGGTGGAGCCGCTTTATCGGTAGCCGAAGTGGAAATTTCCCCGTCAGTTGCCGGCTCCGCCGCGGAGGAAAGGCCAAGCGGGAGCTGTCTGCTCTCATCTCCCCGTGTCGCGCCGCTTGCTGCCCGCTGTCATGTCCAATTACATCCACGTCCCGCCTGGCTCGCCGGAGGTGCCCAAACTGGACATCACCGTCAGCGAGCGGGAGGGGCCCGGGTATCGCCAGGGCGCCCTGCAGCTCCTGCGCCGGCTGCGCCCGCACTGGAGACCCGAGGAGGTGACGCTGCAGGTACGGTGGGGTCCGCGCCCTGGTTTGCGCGGGGGATGGGGTGGCCCGGCCGCGGGGAGGGAGGGGAAGAGCAGGCAAGGAAGGGGGAGGGTGGGCGGCCATTGTGTGGGGGAGCTGCCGCCTTGTTTCCTCACCCTCCCTCCTTCCCCCGCTCTCCGCCGCAGCCCCCTGCGCGGAGCCCCATTTGCTGGGCGGCCCGGCGGCGGGGCGGGGCGGCGCAGCAGCATCCCTGGCTCCCTCCTCCTTCCTTCCCACCTCCCGCTTTCGTCCTCCTCCTCCCACGCCCTCCCTGCGTTAGCGGCAGGGAGAGCTCGAGAGCCAGGGGCGAGGGAGGGTGGAGGAACTATTCCTGAGCGTCACACTCGCCGTGTCTCTGCTGGCCGGGGCGTGTTTTTAAACCAGTGGCAAAGCAAAGGACAGGCCATCTCGGAGGAGGGCGTTCTGCCGGTCTGGGGCGCTCCTACGGGCGGTGGAGCCCATGTCGGGCTCTTCCTGTAATAGAAAATATAATAAATGTCTGTCTTGTATTGGCAGCCGGGCTGGGGTTAGGCTGGGGTGTCGGTACGCAGAGCCCCGATAGCGCCCTTGCTCGCTGCTCCTGGCAGAAGTACCGCTGCTCGCTCTGGTGTTTTCTAGGTGAGCAGTCATTCGTACTTATGACGAGTCATCTGCCGGAGGATTGGCTGCTTTTGTGCTTCTAGAATATACTTAACATGGCCCCCTGGACTTAAAAACTCTTTAACCAATTTGCCTGGCTAAAATAGAAGTTCAGTCTGTGGTTAGTTGAGCATTTTGTATATGCTCAACTGTGTCATTCAGCAGTTGTTGTAATATGGAGGTGTCTTATTTCAATGAAGTTCCTCTTCAGAGAGCTGCTTAACTAATTTATTCAGCAGAATATTTTTCTTTCTTTAATTCAGCATTGTTGAAGAACATTATCCTGTTAAGAAGGGATTACTCTGTCCTTTGGGAAAAGTTGTAGTAGGTTTAAGAAAAAAAAAGTTGCTTTCTTCTGCCACTGCATTTGCAAGAAACAACAGAATGGAAACCATCATTGCCAATGGTGTGGAACGGGACTCTTGACTGGTCACACAGAAGTGAAGTAGGAGATTACTGTCTGTGGTTAGAGGTTTCTGCCTGAAAAATATCTTGAGTTTAGTTTTAAACTGATTTTAAAAGTTACTTTAAGAACACAACTTTTCAGCTTGGTATTTCCTTTTAAACAGTGGAAGAACATTCTATTCACAAAGCTCTTCAAATGGCCTTTTATTTTTAACTCTTTAGCTTGTGTTTAAGCTGCTGTGAGTGTGTAACAAGCAGGAGTGCATGTGTTTTGAAACAGGTTCCAGCAGCAGTGATGGCAATACAACCAGTTGCAGATTCATGTTGTACATGCATCAGATACAGAAAGGTGATGAAATGAATGGTGGCTCTTTTTGTGAAGACCAAGGAGTGAACAGCAGGATGCCCTGGAGTCTTCCTCCCTTTAGATGTAGAAAATATGCCTGACTAATCTGATACAGCAAAGTGGACAAAGAGCAGTGATAGGTTTAGTGAACTGCTGATTCCTCTGGTGAACTTTATTTGCTACCTTTGCTCTTAGTAATTCTTGAGTCAGAACAATTAGTAAGAAGTTGAAAAATCCAGAGCTTGATTTGAAAATGTTAACTCTCTAGGGAGAAACAAGATTTTTTTGTCTAAACATTCATCGTTGTGTTCATTGTGCAGTTGTCAACTGAAAGTATCCTAGGAACTGTATAGAATTGGGTGCTTGATTTTCTAAACTTCTGTGTTTTTGAGGTTTGCCTTCTCTGCTTTTTGCAGGAGTCACTTTTGATTCTGGAATGGCTGTTTTCTTAGTAATAGCGATGTTGAGTAGTTCTGGTTGGAAGGCATCTTTGGAGGTCTCTCTCCCCCAGACTTCTGAAAAACTCACTGTTTGCTAAATTCAGAAGTTGGCTGTTAAGAACATGAGAAACAGATTTAAAAAAAAAAAAACCCTTCTGCATTTGTAAGCTGCCTGAATTTTGACAGTGGGCATTCCAATTTTTATTTTCTGCATCATTCTTAATGAAACATAAAAACAACTGTTTTAACTTTTTACTCTTTTAAAGAGGTTGTGTTGCCCTTCCTAATGTAAGAACAGACTCACAGATTGGATTTTGTTGCCCACCTTATGAATTCCTTATTTTTTCTCTTTTGTGGTGATTCAAGTGACATCAGTGTATGCTTACAGTATGGGAAAATTAGTTACCAGTTCAGTAGTGTTGATTCAGGATTCTTTTATCCCATGACTGTCTACCTCTTGTAAGTCTGGTGGCAAAGAAGGATTCAGTAAGATAATACACAATTTCTTCTCTGCAATGTTATAATTACAGCGCAGGAAAAACCATCAGTATTTCTTACCATTCTGAAGTAATATTTAGTATTGAGAATAAAGGCTGCCTGTTTTTATTGGCGAAAAGGCTTAATGCTAATAGTATTAATTTATACCATTATTTGAGTAGACCAGAATGGTATATATGTGAAAAGATTTGCTGAAGAATCATTCAAAGTTCTAAAATCATGAAAATGCTAGGCTGACAAACAGTGCTTCTGTCCTGGACGAAATCTGAGGAGAGGTGGAAAGAATCTGTTTTGCAAAGGGGATTAAATTTTCCATAAAGACACCCATAACACCCCCCTGCAAATCCTGCAAACATCTTATCTTCAAGTAAGTTGGATTAATTTGCTTTTTTAATTCTCTGAAATAATTGGACCTTGCTTGTTTTCTGGTACTGTGGTTTTTGTGGTTTTGGGGGGTTTTTTTTGTTTGTTTATTTTTCCCCTGAGATTTGCATGTCTTGGCACTTACCAACACTTTGCATGATTTTACTACTGCAACACTTTATAATTTGTAAAGATTTGTTCCTGCAGCTATGAAATCTGAATGGTATGGACTGAGTCTTATAAAAATGCTACTTTCACCAGTGAAACCATCACCTACCTACTTTCATGTTTACCAGATTAGCTTTTATTCTTGTTTCTTTGATTTTTCATCCTGACTTGCACTCAATAGCTTTTCTTTAGGCAGTATTTACTCGCTGCTGTTCTAATTTATATGCTTGTGTTGATCTTGATATTCTTTTTATCACGAACTATAATTTGATTCAGAGTTCTGAACTTGTTGTAATATTTTTTACCTGATTTAAACAGACTGAGGATAGGTTTAAAAGCATTGAAATAATTGAAAGCATTAGTCTCTGGGAGACAAAGTTAACTAACTTTATTTTGTATCTCAGTGCTGTAACATTTTTCAAGTGAGTTGTTTATTGCTCTGCTGGTTTTGGCACATCACCCACTTCCTCTTTCCCAACTGCTGAAGGACTGAATCCACAGAGAAGTGTTGATACCTCTGATTGGAGAAGTGAGGAAAAGAGTAAGAAAAGTGAGAGCTGGAGAATGGGCTGCTGCATTACTGATGTTTTGTGGAAAAACTGTAATTCACAGTGTGCCTTGAATGCAGCATCACAGAAAGTGGGAAATGCCAGCAGTATTGGATGTCCTTGGAGGCTGGGTTGGTTTCTCCAGTCTTTAAGTTTCTGATGAAACTCAATCCCTGTTTCTAAAGGTTTTTGTGATGTCTGTGTGGGGCAGAAACTGTAGTGGTGTTTTATGTAAGTGATATGCCCATATGTGCCTAATGTAATTCAGCTGTGCATGATAGAGGTGTGTTTATTGATGACTGGGTTCAAATTACAGAGAATCAATATTTGTTTAGGCACAGCTTGTATGAGTCCATGTAAAGGCATATGTAATTTATGCTACAGGCTTGGAAGGAATGATCCTAGACGGTTTAGTTCCCATCACTCTGCCCCTCCCTCCCCAGCCCCCAGGCATTTCATGTCAAAATCTTCCAAGGAGAGGAGCAGCAATTTATTAGATTTAGAATAAAGTTTTAGGTTCCTTTCCTATTAGCTTTTAAAAAAAATTATTATATTTTGAAATCTGTAGCTGTTTTAATCAATATCACAATTTGTAAAGCAAATTCATCACTTTCAAAGAGTTAACTAGTTACCTGATGTTGACTGTTTTCAGGTAGAAGAATATTCTTCAGAAACAAGGTGAAAAATTAGTATTTTTTTTTTCTGGCATTAAAAAAACCCACAAAAAACTTTCACATATTATCATGCATTTCAATCAAAAGCAGCCCTCAACCCAAAACTACCAAAACCGACACAAACCTTGAAGCTGAAGTTTTAATGGTTTGGTAGCCCAAAAAACCCATGTAAAAGTTATACCGGCACTATGTATGCTCCAAGCATTACTTTCTCCATGCTGCTGTTATGCAGAGCACCCCAAGAGTTCAGCAGAAACTGCTAGTTCAGCCTGTGGCCAAACTTAGCAGAGAACAGTGCTGTAAAATTGCTTGCTTCCTGCTTGTGTCAGTATTTTTAATACCAGATGATCTTGCTCCTGATCATCTGACCACCTAAATCATACAGACAGTGACTTTTACCTGCTGAGTGTAATGAACTAAAGGATATGGCTCCAGAGCTTGGAGACCTTTGAATGAGGTTCCTTGTAAGCTCTGTTGATCATGTGAGAATTTACCCAAGGCATTTTCCAGTAGTTGTACTTTGTCCTTCTTTTATGAATAGCTGCAGAAAGAGAGCTACAATAGCTGCAGAGAGAGAAATAGCTAGACTTGTTTCAAGAAAGAAGGTTCTTGATCTGCATACCCGTGGATGTGTTGTCTGTGTAGACTATACTTTTCCAGAAAAAAAGATGAACTTAGGTTTTCAATATAAAGTTGAAATTTTTGTGAGCATTAAAGTGTGTTATTGAAATCTGTTCCTTTCTGGAGATCTCGGTCAGTCTGGGGTTCAGTGGCAGAATCTGGGGAATTCCTACTTATTTATGCTGCAGCTTCTCACCACTGTTCTGTTTTTATGGCTCTACAGTACTGTTTCCTGCATTCTCCAACTATGGATGTAATAACTCAGTCTAAAAGGGAAAAATCAGCTCTTCTGAGTCATAAGTACTTTGTATTTTGCCCTATGACACTTTTATTTCTGTCTATTCATTCTTGTTACGTGTGATTGCAATTTTGTTCTTAGTCTTTTGAACACTTGGAACAATGGGATTAGATAGAAGCTTTTAATGAAACACTTGCTAATTAGATGGGAGCATATGCATCATATGCCCTTTCCAGGAATCTAATAGCCTAATAACAGTACTTTTAGGGTAAACTGTCTCAAAGATTCTTCATGTCTTGGTTGAAATTGCTGATCCTGGGCTCCCTTGACCTGTCATGTTTGTACCATGTCCTGCTCTCTGAGAGCTTATTTGTAGCTTTCCACCTTAAATTTCATTAAACAGTTACTTATTTTCCATAAAGCCTAGGATTCAAGCTGGATCAGATTGTGCACAGTATAAATATAATTTCCAGCAGTGTTTCTGAATTTAGTTTCACTTTTGTATCACCACATCTGAAAGTTTGTATTAAACTGTGATAAGCACATATCACAGTAAGTTAGCCATCTATGGATTGCAGGAGTGTCAGGATCTTGCTGCTGGAGGTTTTTTGTGTTGCATTGTGTTCTAAACCTCTGTCTCTGTATTTTTTTTAAATTTACTCTGAGTTTTCTATTTTCATTGCATTTTGTAGATTCTTCCATCTTCTTCCACATGGCCTTGATAGTTTACTGATTATCTGATCCACATAATCAGTCTGTTATCTGCTTTTGATGCTTTTGCTATAGAACTGTTTAGCTCTGCTTCATTTCAGGTTTGGGCAAGGTCTTCTAAGCTGATTCTTTAAACGGTAGAGTAAAGGCATTTTGAATAAAAGAGTAAAGTGACTATTATGTTGTTTTATTGGTGGTAGTAAACACTAGTTGTTTTCTTATGATGGAATATGGAAATTGTCTACTTTGAATAATGTTATTAGAAAAGTAAGTGAACCCTTTTGCCTTTATAAGAAACAAGAACTAAAATGCTTCTGGGTGTAAATAATTATTTGTAGCAGCATGTTACAAATAGATGCTAATAAGTAGGGTTCCTAAATTAACAGTTCAGGGACTCCAATTTCCTTGTCGCAGATTTCTTTTTGTTAGTGCTAATGAAACTTTTTAAAGGGGATAATAGACCTATGACGGAAGATGTAATGTGCCCAGCAGTGTCTGTTCAACAGTATAATTCAAATTCTTACTGTTTCTTTGCATCAGCACTATTAACATTTTTTTTGTAGTATTACTATTTCTGATGACTTTAGAAATGTCTTTTTCATAGTACATTTTTTTCTTTTAAACTACATTTTGGAAAATTTTGAGTATGGCAGACAAGATACTTGTAAACTTGAACAGCTCAACACAAATCACTTCAGCAAAGTACTTTTCATATGTACTTAACAAATTGATTCTGGGTTTATGATAACAGGTATAAGAATTGGTACTTGTATATTGATTCGCCATCTTTAAGTGCCTGTGTCCTGTTCTTGGCTCCCCAGTAGGAGGAACACACATGCACATTGGAAAAAGTCCAGCAAAGCTTCATGAAGATTAGAGGGACCTGGAGACCAGGGACCTTTCATATTTGGCCTGGAAAAAAGGAGACTTGCAGGGATGATCTGAATTGAAGAGATACTTAGGCTCCTCTCAGTGTCCAGTGACAGACAAGGCAATGGGCACAAAATAAACGTGTGAAATTTCATCTCAATAGGAGAAAATGCTTTTTTACCTTGAGGGTGGCCAAACACTGGAACGTGTTGCCAGATGGGTGATCAAGTCTCCAGAATTACTGGAGATTTCCCTGGGCAGAGTCCTGGGCAGCTGGCTGTTGGGCAGTTGTCCCTGCTTGATCAGGGAGGTTTAACTAGATCACAGGAGTTCCCTTCCTCACCTGAACAGTTCTGTGACCACACACTTATGACTGGGAAGGTTATGAATGGATACGTTTATAGTATAAGGTTGTAATTTGTGATTTGTAAGCATTTTGAAATGCATTTAAGTACTGCCTGTTCAAAAAGTGGAACACTGCTCAAGCCCAGTATCTGTGGTGCTAAATAAAACTAATTTTATTAGTTGCAGTGCTTAACATTGTAACAGTTACTATGAAGACCATTCAAGATTCTTAATTATTTATCTTGAGTTATTAAAGTATAAGCTAATAATAAGATATGCCCATAAATTGTAAAGTCTTAATTTTGAGTTAAAGAGGCCTTATAAGGAGCTTTATTTGAATTTATGGTTACCCTGTCTAGATGAAAGTTATGTTATTTTCTATACCTATTGCTCAAGACTGAGTGTAACTGTTCAAGAAAATTAAGTGCCTTCGTATCTTCTATGTCTTTCTTCAGGAGCTTGAGCTACTTCTTCTAATTTGTGATGACAACTGAAACTTCCCCACTTCTTTTCTGTATTTCATGAATCTGTTGACCTCATCAAATTAGGGGTGTTGGGGAAAGCAAGGCATGTGAGCTACAATGCATCTGTAAAAGTCTCATCTTTTCCTAAACAGGGGGACTTGACCTAACTTCAGATTTTTTTTCTTTACTAATTAAAAAAAAATTGCTCCTAATTATCAATCTTTCTAAACCCCTGAGATCTGGTAATGATATCTGTCACTTGCATTTGAGTGATGCTACTTTTCAAAATAAAGGCTATATCATGAAGGAGGAGGGGGAATAGAAGACACACTTTCAAATTGTGTTTTATTCTTTTATAAAACAAGCAAAAAAACCCCAAAGCACCTCCAACCCATAACAAAACCTCACCCAATCTGTCCAAGGTTCTAAAGAATTATGATGCTTGTAGATATATTTCTTGTTGGTGTGTGCTTTTAGCAAAAACACTTTTTCATTAAATATTATGGCTCAGAATACTGTCTGGCACATAGTAGCTCACTGCATTTTTCAGTATTTTTGTTCTGGGCCTGACTTAGGGCTTGAGGCCCAAGTCATATCAAAGGGTGCGAATGAGCAAATCAAACCATTGTCATTGAACACTTAGTATTCTGATTCTGCTAAACAGGTTTCTCTTTTTCTTCAGCTGACTTTCTGACTTCATTGCTATTAAGAATTAAAAAATGTTTAACTCAACTTGAAGCTACTTTTTGCTGCTTGCTTGTTTTACTGTGAGGATGTTTTGTGGGAGGGTTTATTATTTTTTAATTAAGAATGAAGGTTTTTAGGACACAGAGTAAAAGAAGAGACATGACTGCAAATACAGTCCCCCCCGCCCAACAATTAGTGTTTAAGAATTTTCTTCATGATATTCCTCTGTATTAAAGATTTCTTTTGTTAATGCTCAATCTAGTAAACATTTGTTTTGGGAACTGAAGGATGATTCAGCATGCTCTTCCTGCTTGCTGAAGATGCAGAGTTGAGTTGCCTATTGCGTTATTTTTGCTTTTCAGCTGTTCACCGATGGAATCACCAATAAATTAATTGGCTGCTACGTGGGTGACATAACAGATGATGTCGTTCTAGTTCGGATTTATGGGAACAAGACTGAGCTGCTGGTGGATCGGGATGAGGAGGTGAAGAGTTTCCGTGTGTTGCAGGCCCATGGCTGTGCACCTCAGCTCTACTGCACGTTTAACAATGGCCTGTGCTACGAGTTCATGCAGGGAGAAGCCCTGGATCCAGAGCATGTGTGCAATCCAGACATTTTCAGGTAAGCTTTTAAATTTATTTTTTTTTTTTAAATCTCATAATTTCATTGTTCCTTTATGAAGTTCTGCCTGGTCTAATGGACTTTTTTAGTTGAGTTTGAACAGGAAATATGTATTTCTGTAAGCCTGCGCTCAGCTGATGTTCACACTGTCTTAGTTGCGGTATTTCAGTGCTGAACAAATGATCCTTAATGACACTGCAGAAGACTACTCAAAGGTCTGTTTAGTGTATTTAACACTTGCACATCGCCATTACAGAGGTCATTGAGTTGTAGGAAGCTGCACTTGGTTAAAGTGCTTCCAACTGTTTCCAAGACATTCCTTTTGTGACTAGATACCAGAAAGTTCCATTGAGAAATGATTCCTTTTTAAAAAACTGTTAGCAGCGAACAGAAAGTGTTATGTCTTAAGATTTTAGTTTTTCATGTATGCACTTATATGTATTTGTCTAAAAATAGCAGCTAATTTAATTCAGTATTTTGAAAAATAAGCAAGAGTAGCCTGTAAATGCAGGTGAAACTTGTGTTCTATAACTGAACTCCAATCCTTCCCTTCCTACAGGTAATGATCCTAATAAACTTCTGAGTCTTTAAATGTGCTACCTTATGGCTGTGCTGCTGTTGTTTAAACCCTCTTTGAATTTCTGAGCTGTATTTTTTAGAATTTTTCAGTTAAATATGGCATTAATTTTAATTTTTTTTAGACTCATAGCTAGACAACTGGCTAAAATCCATACTATTCATGCACACAATGGATGGATCCCTAAATCCAATTTGTGGCTGAAAATGGGGAAATACTTCTCTCTCATACCCACAGAATTTGCAGATGAGGAAGTAAATAAAAGGTGGGTATTTCATCATGCTCTTTCCAGATTTCACATTCCTTCTGTTGGAATTCGTGTTTGTATAATATCATCAGACTTCACATCACTCTGAAAGCAGACTCCAGCTTAAAAACATTCTTCATGTGACTTTGAAATAATGGAGGCCCTTCTTGCTGCATTGTAATTGAAGAATTCTCTAGCAAAGTGGTTTTACTTCTACAACATCAAATTCCTAAGAAAACTGAGAAAACATGAATTGATAACTGAAAATGTGGAGGACAAAATGACTAAATGTATACTGTGACTAGACTAAAAATTAGTGTTAATTTCCTCAGTATAAATACTTACAGTACCTAATACTGTTTATTCTTCTTGGAGGAAGTGCTGTAATGAATTTCATGCAATAATTCTTTTAATCTTTGCACTTTAAAAATGTATGGGAGTGTATTCATGCTTTGCTCCTGATTTTTGGACTAATGTTATGTTTACAGCACAGATAATATTCAGAAAATTGTTTTTGAGGGAGGACAGAGAGAAATGATTGTTATAATTGGACTGCTGTTGTGCCTTGGGAAAGAATGCTCTGGTTTGGGAGAGGATCTGTTGAATTATTTTTCAGGAAGAATGTAGAGAAAAATACTTCATTACAAATGCTTGATATTCAATATACAGGAAACGAGATGTTAACTCTATTTCCTTATATTTGAAAAGGTTCTTAAGTGACATTCCAAGTCCTCAAGTTCTTCAGGAAGAAATGGCCTGGATGAAGGAGCGACTGTCAAATTTAGGATCACCAGTGGTGCTCTGTCACAACGACCTGTTGTGCAAGAATATTATTTACAACAAGAAAAGAGGTAGGTGTTGAACTAAACAGTGAGTAGTGAGAGGCTTTATCTCTGCTGTAATTGCATGTGCTGCATCAGTAGTATTGTTTCATTGACTTGTTGAGGTAAACTTAGTTTGAGCTTTTAAGACGCAGTGTAATGGTAGTGATCCCTGTGCAAATACTAACTTGTTTAATTAGTTAATTCTCATCTGTATGCTACTGTATAGAAGAAGAAAATCAATGTTCCTTGCTTTTCTTTAATCAATAAATTTGTTAATCATGAATTTGTTAATCCCCAGTTTGCCTGTATGCCTGGGCTTCAAAGTATGTAACTGAATACTGATTCTATTCTGGTTGCATAAAGCTTTTGAAAAGAAAAGAGAATCGTGCAAGTATAGAAAATAACATGAAAATTTTCTCCTGTAATGTTTTGTTCTGGTTTGTGATTGTGGGGGAATATCCTTACATAATGAAATATCTTAATGATATTAACTGCTACATTCAGTAGCTCAATTTGCTTTCTGCATGAGGTTCACAGACATCTTAAAAAGTTTCTCTTGTAAATACATGCTTTGTTTAAGCAGTTGTAGGCAGCACACATCTTGGCAAAAATTAATTACTTTGTTGTGCCTATTGCCTTACATTTTACTTGTAGTTCATGTTATTAGGATTTGTTAAAGCTTCCATATAAACCCACAGCTTATTGATTTTAGTGATTTGAGATTTGGTTACTAAGTGAATCAACCAGGTATTAAAACAAACAAGGCAAATTTTTGACACTAACATAACCATTGTGCAGTAAAAATGCAAAGTTTGCTTGCCATTGCAAATATCTGAGCTTGCCTAAATGTGACTAATCAGATTAGAAGGTTTTTGGTTTTTTTTATTTTTAAATAAGGATGACACATTCCTTCTAGTAGCTGCATATTTTTGTGCCAGTTGACTATGATTGTTGGTAAGTTATGTGCCTTAACTACTAAAGAAAAAGAATAACAAAACCAAGCTGGTGCTGGTTCTAGTATGAAAATTGGCTGTATGTGCTAGTGCATTTCTGCATCTTGTGTGAATTCTGCATCACCATGTGAACTGAGGAAATCAAATCTTTTGGTGATTTATACACACGTTTCCGTCTGAGTAATAGCACCTCCGAAGGGAGTTGCTAGTACTTTTTTCCATATGCCTATATGTGTATATGCACCCTAACAATACTTTTAACATAAATTTTAAATTCTACTAATTGAGTACCAAGCTTGAGTGGTTTTACTGAGTTTCAATGATGGACTATAGTTCTGCTTAAAAAGAGAAGGGGGAAAGCATGGAAGGTGGAAGACCGGATTTGTGGTCTTGCATGCTTGGAGTTGTGATACATAGTACCAAAAATAAATTTTTTTACCACATGAGTTTTTTTAGTATTGAAATTACCTTGAGTTTTAGCATTCCAGAGCAGTGGGTACCCACTGAGGTAATTTTTGTAGTGTTTTCATAATAGAACCATGCGGTGAAAAGAAACAAAATCTGAGGAATTCCTTTTAAAGCTTCACTGTTATGGTCAATAGGCTTGTACCTCCTAATTGAAAACAAATGCTATGTGTTTTTCTTTTTGTCAACAGAATAGAGGAATAAACAATGCTGGTAATGTATCGATTGTGAGCAATCCTACAGTAGCAAGTGTTTGAGTGTTTAGAGTTTGGTGGCTGGGTGGGGAGGAGGAAGGTGTGTAAAGTACTTAGGCTTCAAGCAAGCTTTAAACAGCTGGGGAAAGCACTTGGAAATTAAGTAAATATATTATTATACTTATGTTTGAATAGTGTACATGTATTGTGTGGTAAAATTTGTGCAATCTAGGTCCAGCAGGGACCATTTTCATAGTAACCAAATCTTAGTGACATCTGTGGAAAGGATGATTGTCATTTGAAAGCTGTTTTTTATAGAACGCTTTTTACAAAGCATAAACAGGAAGCTCAGCTTTAACTGTAAAGAATTGTTTAGCAGAGCAAAAACTTTTCTTGGTATAAAAATAATTTTGAAAGAGCACAAAGTATAATCTTTATAAGGATGAGCTTCACTAGGAATGGCATCACATTTTCTGAAGGCAGTTAACAGCTTTGGTGAATGCAATACTTTGACTAAATTCACTCTTCCATCTAGAAAAGCTTCTGTATATCCAAAAGACCTTGGTGATACTAAACTGGGGAGAATTGATTTGCTAGGTTAACTACCTTATTTTTTCTTTATTCCTCAGTAAAGTTTGTGGAAAACTGGTAGTATTGTCTGGGTTTTCAGAAGCTGGCACAAATAAAACTTAATCTATTTGTTCAAGTAATACTGTATATTTATAATTTTGTTTTTGAGTGCTTAATTTGTGCATTTACTAGTTGGGTGGGGGGATGTGTGGGTGTGTGTTTAAGCTACAGACTCTCAGGACGTATTAGGACTTGTGTCCAATGAAGTATGAATAATTATGGCTTGTTCCTGAAGTTTGCCTTAGACTTGTGCTCTGCATTAAATTCACATTAAGTTTTCAGACCTGAAAGAAAAATCATAGTCATGCTACATAGTGCTTTTAAGAAAAATCAGTCTCCTGTCCTTATTTATGAGCCTGGAAAAGCATGTTGAGTGTTAACTTCATTTAATGGAGTTTCACTCATCTGATTTGAATTTGCTCCTGCTGTGGCTGAGAGAACTCTCCCTCTTGCTGTTTTGTTAATGTCCATTCTCGGTTACTCAGGGTATGAAAATCTGCCAGTGTTGCTTTACATAACTTACAATTATCACTGTGAACTACCCTTTGAAGGATATAGTTCAGCACTTGACATTGCTTTTTATTGCAGTTTTGACATCTAGAATACTCAAGATATGTTTGAAGCTTGGTACTGCTTATTTATAGAGCTTATGTTCTGATGCTCCTAAATTTGTTTGGTTTTTGTGATGATTTTTTTTCCAGTGTGACCTGGGAATTTCCAAAAATACCTGGTATTTTAGGAGTATTCAAATGCTTGCTATTCAACAAGATCAAGTATCAATATTTTTTCTGTTTCTGTGTGTGCACTTCTTGCATATATGCAAATCAAGTTGGCAGAGAGTTGTGTGTAGGTAGATGGATAATTTTGTTCTGTTTATTCCCTCTGCCTACCCAATGTTTTCTATATCTTTGGTAGGAGACTGTGGATGCTCAGTGCTTCTGAAGACTGAGGCATTTTTAAGGCTTCTGGTTTTGATCTAAAAACTCACTTTCTTTTGTAGAGATCTTTTGGGTGTTTATATCTAAAATTATGCTTGGAGTGCATGACCTCTGTGAATTTTCAAGTATGTTCCTAGCACAGATCCTTGTCTTTGAAGGTGTTTTCTAGGGGCTCAGTGGCTCACCTGATGAGCAGGATGGGACATCAGGATAGATCATTCAGATGTGGTAACTACAGCCATCACATGAACAGGGAAGTGCTTTCCCTAAAAACCCATTAAAAAGGAAAAGTAGCTAGAAAGACAGGTGTCTTCACCCTCCTATCTGTCAGAACCCATAGGAGATCTAGCCGATGCTTTGTTGATTACTACTTGATCTGTTTAAAAATAGATTTCTGGGATATGGAAAACAATTAATTCCATTCTATATCTTTCTGTGGTTTTTGAGGAGTGTATTCCATGTTGTCTACCCTAGGAAATGCCTGGGAAAAAGAGAAGCATTTCAACTTGAAATATTCCACACCGTGATGTGTCTATTCCTGTCAATAGCAGTAGCTTCCCCAGAGAAATGGCAGAGCTTGTTTTTAAATTTTCTCATTTCAATAAAGCACAAATATACTTAGACCAGTGTCTCTTGTTGATCTGCCTGATCTCAGGAATATTGATGGGATGTACAGTTTGTGGATACCTTGAAACCTTAGAAACCTTGAAACAACAGCTACCTGCTAAACCAGTAATGTAAGCCATAGCTTTTAGAAGTGGTTTTCTCATATAAACTGCAGTAAATCTTAAAATACAATGATTATTTAAACATTGACTGCAAACTTTCTCCTGCTTTTTCTAAAGCAGGGTAGATGTATATATGCGTACATATAAGTCCTATGTGTTGCACATTTTTGAAGCAGCAAACTTCAGTTTTTGCTTTCTTTCTATTCCACAGAGAGAACTGTGCATTTATTTTGAGCTTTTATGCAGAAATTAACTTAAAAGGTCGAGTTTCACGGTAATATGAGTCTGAAATTGATCAGTATAAATGCAAAGCTTTTTTGCTTTGAACTTATGGCTTAACAAGTGGAAGGGTTGCCAAGTTTTCTCCATCTGGTACCTGAGGGCTGGGTATGCCCTTGCTCCTGCTTTGTGAGGACTGCCTAGTAACAGCCCCACCCATATCTTAGCTTCAATTTCTGCTTGTATGTAATATTCTTTAGATCTGGAAATAAGTCTTTGAAATGTTATTAAGACAAAGCTGTAATTAAAAAATCATGATGGCACATAGAGATGTTCTAGATAAAATCTGCACATGAAAAATTTAAAGTATTTATGTGCGTATTTTACTACCAGACTTTTACCTGCTGTGTTTGGATTTTATGTGAGGAAGGAAGAAAAAAACCGACTTGTCTCAATACAAGCAGTATTAAGTGTTTGAGGGACAGAAAGGGATCAGGAGATCAATTGTGTAGCCAGGGCTGGAATTTAAACTGGCTTGTAACTTTGGAGGTATTTGTTTTGAAAAGCAGCACTGGAGAGCTGGTGGGAAAAGCAAGCCTGTAAATCTATCAGACAGGCAGTGGCAAAGATGAACTGCATTGGAAAGAACACTTCTTGCAAACTTCTTCTGTGCTAAATTGGTCAGGACATTGGTAAAACTGTTTTCTTTGAGATCTTAAGGAGGCAGTGTAGTAGAAACTTAAAATCCTTAGTCTAGGAAATGCATAATGTACCTAATTTTAAATTGTTCTTGGTTTTCTTTTTAGCCTAGGGTTTTAAGTCATGTGAAAAGGTTTTTCATTATAATGGAATTAATGTTTTTGTTAATTAAATAATGCAGATAGTAATAAAAAAAAATATGGAGAATGCAATGGTGACAAAAATATACTCATTTCAGTGTAGCAGTGAGAATGTAAGGTTTTACTTTTTAATATTCTAGTGCAAACTGATCTTACGTTAAGATTCATTGAAGCATTTCGTTTTTTAATTTCCTGAATTTTTTTTTTTTTTTTTAGTAATTTTGCTGTTTTCTCTTAAAATACAAGAGCTCTAGTTTTACCTAATCCATCTAGTTTACATTTTGACTGTTTTATGTGCTGTAGACATTCTTGAGCAGCTTCAGTGCATTTTCCCCAACTTCACTGCAGGCAGACATAATTTGGAAACATTTGGAGCAGTGTTTTGCTGCTTTATTAGCCCTTGTTTACACAATGCTGCATAGTTTGGTAACATTGGGAACCTTATGGTTGTCTGATAGTTTCTTGAGGCTGCTTGAATCCAGCTAAAAAAAAAAAAAAAACAATTAAGAATAATCTTGCTTTGTAGGAATGGTTGAGGAAGCAGGAAGTATCAGCATGTTGCACATTTGTGTGAGAATTAACAGGACTTTATTTTTTACATCAGGGAGAAATTGATATGCTGTTTCTACACAAAGTTGAAATAAAGAATATGCTACTGTACTTCTTTTAAGTGCAAGGGAGGCCCTCATGTGGTAGAAGTTAAAATTGAAATTCTCTGACTCAGACTTGAAGCAGAGATAATTTTAAGATCAATATTTAAGAGCTTTCCTGAATGAATATTTACCCTTAAATATCTCATATTATGGAAGTCACAGGCTTACCCTGAAATGTCTGCGTGCACACAGCTGGGTGCAACTCGGTATGTGGTTTATTTTCCCAAAAAGTCTTCAAAAGATGTCAAAGGATTAGGGCGGTTACCTGATTTGATCTGGATTCTAATGTTGCTGCTATCTCTCACATAGGTGATGTGCAGTTCATAGACTATGAGTATTCTGGTTACAACTACCTGGCTTATGACATTGGAAATCACTTCAATGAATTTGCAGGTAAGAATTGGGTTTCTGAGGCAAAAGTTGTCTGGTTTTACTAAAAACTCCAACAAACCCATTCTCGTGCATTTTTTTGTTGTTTGTATATCTAGTTGCTTGCTTACAGCTGTCAGTTCATGATATCAGAATGTCTTGATGTCTCATTTTGCAGGCCAGTTATGCCCTTCCTTTACAGGAAGCATGCAGCCAGAAATGGAAACATCATCCTAAGTTCTGATATGATTAGCTAAAGTTCAGAACACACAGCTTTCACCATGTCCTTCTGTGGAGTGACACCTCAGAAAGAGCACACTGTAGTGAAATACTGTGGATATCACACTAGAGGTGTATGTATTGACAATATTCTGTGCGATTCCACAGTGCAAAAAGACAGGATTATATTTTCTGGAGGTTTTGAATTTGTGCACTAAGTACTTGGCCTGTCCTAAAATGAGAAGTAAAGGCTAAGACTATGTTATAGGAAAAAGGTGGGATTTTAGGAATGTGGTGTATTTAGATCACAGTAATATCACAACTATAAGGTGCACTGGAACATAAGGCGCACTTCCAGGCTGCTCCGAAGTCCCCGTACTTTGTCCATATATAAGGCACACCGGTGTATAAGGCGCTCTTTTTTTTTTTTTTTAAAGCATGAGGATCTGTGTGCAACAAAGTAACGAATTAGTAACAGAATACTGTCACGTGCTCAATTTGCAAACAGTTTTCACAGATCTGCGTAGCCTTTAAATGCAGCCCCAGGTGCCCTCCTTGTGCCGCAGTCTCCAGCACTCCCACCCCTGGCACTGGCTGCCGTGGCTGCTGGCGCAGCCAGGAGCTGCTCATGCGGCGGTGGGGGCGGCCTGCCCAGCAGTGGGCGCTGCCCATGCGGCTTGCACTTCTGGGTTACCAAACTCCCGAACTTTATCCGTATATAAGGCACACCGGATTATGAGGTGCACTTCCGGGTTCGGATCAAAACTTTAGTCAAAAAGATGTGCCTTATACATGTGAAATTACTGTAATTTATTAACTAGTTCAATTTTTTTATAGCAAATGCCTATTCCACTAACTCCATAAGAGAGAAATGACCTCAAGTGCATGCTGTATCACTTCAGAGCACAGCCCAGCTGGGAAAACCTACATAATGATTAGAGCAGTGGAAGGCATACTGTTGTGAAGAGACTTAATCTACCAGTTGCTTCACAATGTTAAGTTTAGATAACTTTTTTTAAAAAAAAGTATATGCTTAGTAATTTGTGTTGTGTAACTGGCAATTTAAACATTTGGAAAGGAAGGTAAATTCTTCCACAAAATTATATTTGAAAACTTGATTTTTCATTTTATATTTCAGAAATCTAACTACATAAGAAGAATAAATACACTAATACATTTTTTGCATATGAAGAACAGTTGCGCTTCGCTTTTATTCTCTATGTATCCAGTAAAAATCTGAATTTTTTTTTAAAGCTGAATTTACATGTATCTAACACACAAAAGAGTTTAGTTGCTAGGGGATTGCAATGCTCATAATATAAGAATTAATGAGACTTCCCAAATTCACTGGAACTGATAATGCAAGTGAGCTGTCATCCAGGTTGGGGCTTCTAGAAGACTCCCTAAAGACTTGTGACTAACACTTCCAGTATAGGCAGAAAAATAGGATAAAAATGGGTTATGAGCTCCTAATTCTACAAATGCCCTGTGGAGGAGAGAGGGAGACTCATAATTACAATAATTCCACATCTATAAGGCGCACCTTTGTGACTGAAGTTTCAAACTGAAGTCGAAAGTGTGCCTTATCACCCAGTGCGCCTTATATATGGACAAAGTTCGCAAAATTGCCAACCTCGAAGTACGAGCCCACAGCAGCCCTGACCTGAGCTGAGCTGGGGCTGCTCCCTGCGGCAGCCCTGGGTGGGGCCGGAGGCCAGCGGGCCAGGGGCCAGGAGCCTGGCGGCCCGGGAGACGTGCAGGGCTGGGAGCTCCCCGCGCGGGGCTGCAGGTGGGCCTGGGAGGTGCCCGGGGCTGGGAGTCGCCCAGGCCTGGGTGCCATGTGGGGCCGGAAGGGAGTGCCAGGGTCCATGGTAAGGGGAGGGGGCTTGGGGCTGCATTTAAAGGCTATGCTGATATGTGAAAACTGTTTGCAAATTGAGCACCTGACAATATTCTGTTACTAATTTGTTATTTTGTTGTGCACAGATACTCACGGGGGGGTGTGGGGGGGAGTGCGCCTTATACGTCAGTGCGCCTTATATATGGACAAATTCTGTGGACTTCGCGGCTACCCAGAAATGCGCCTCGTAACCCAGTGCGCCTTATAAGTGTGAAATTACTGTAGTTTTCTTTATATGTGAGCTTAGTGATAACTGGATATGCATCTGTATGTAATATTTGATCTATTTGTGAGTGTTTTTGTTTCATAAAGCAAATACTTTTTATTAAGCTTTCTCTCAAAGCCCAAGGTGTTGAATCCCAACATGCAAGCAGACTCTATCTGGCTGAAAACATTAATTTGTAAGGTGGAAGACTGATTTGTATGTGGGAAGATTCTTGCCAACATATAATTTATAAGGTCAGATCAAAGTAAAAATGTGGTTATTTGTCCCCATCGTTCTGTGCCTGTGTATTGGATTGGGAAGGTGTACAGTAACAGACTACTAATGGTAGTACTGAAGGGTTTTTAATGGTCTTTCTATGCAACATAAGGTTCTAACAGGATTCTTTTCTTTTTACTAGGAGTAAATGAGGTAGACTACAGCCTTTATCCCAACAGGAAATTACAGGAGCAATGGCTGAGATCTTACCTTGAGGCCTACAAAGAATATAAAGGATTTGGCACAGAAGTCAGTGAAAAAGAGGTTGAAGTTCTGTATGTCCAAGTCAATCAGTTTGCACTGGTAAGTAACAAACAATTGATTAGAATATTTTAAATTATGCAGGGAAACCTGATACTCTTTGAACAATTGTAGCTGCTACTTTCTTGAATTTGAGTGTTGTCTTGTAAAGAAAACTTCCATAAGAAATAAAACTTGGCTGTTTCTATAGAAACTTGCTTCTCTGTCGCATATAAAGTATTATCTGTAGAATAGTCCTAGTGAAGGAGGCACTGTGCATTCAGAAAACAAGGAGATGAACTGTTAATTGGTTGGGCAAGTTTTAAGTTGGCCACAGCTTATGATGAGTCTTTGGACTTTTGCTTGTAATGATAGGAAGACAGAAGAACACGGTAGTGCTTCATGAAGAATTATAATCTTTAAAAGCCTTTAAAAAAAATGAGGTGATAACATTCTGTTAAACTTGAATATTTTGATTTATTTTATTTTTAATTTTGCAGATAAATAGGTCACTCTAGAGTCTTGCTGGTCTTGTTTTGCCTAGATAGTGTGATGGGAAATGTTACAGCAAAAGTGCTTGTGGGTTTTTTTCCTTCTGAAGAATAACATTCCAGCTATTTGTAGGAGGAATAAGGCTAAAGTAGCCACTTTGGCTTTATTATAGTCCTCTTTCCTACTAATTCAAGCATGTCTCTGTTACTGTAATACTCTCAGTTTTCTGGCAAAAGCCACTGGTTGTAGTGAGAAAGTATAGTTAACAGGAAGATGGTTATCAAACAAGCTTTAAAAACAATAGCTTGTGGGCTGCTATTCTCTTAAAATATTAGTTACTGTTCAATTCTGCTGTCCCATTCATTTAGGAAAGTTAGAGCTGTGATTAAGGAGGCTGGTGGTCTGTTTGAAAATATATAGCACTATTTTGTCACCTTTAAGCAACAGTCATAGTAATGTCAAAGAGGATAGAGTTGTGTTTAGAGAACAGGTCATGACTTGCCCATAGACTACCCATGATGCACAAACACTGCGTGGCTCTTGTGTCAGCTCATGTGGGAAGCTTTGTTAAGGGAAAACTTGACATAAAGTTAATGGATGTTGATGTAAAATGATGAACTGCAACTCTCTGGCAAAGTTATTTGAACTAGAGATAGAAGATTCACATGGATACGGATTAGTGGCTATTTGAAGTGTTTTTAGGTGTGTCCATGGATGTCTATTAAATTCATGGTCAAGTGTTGCATGCAAGCTTCACGAAGCCATTTAGGTAATTAATATGATCAGACATTTACTGAAGTTCCAAGTCTGTCACTTGCAGCCTGGGTGTCCAGAAATGTCTTCCACAAAGACACTGTCTTGGCTTATGGCCACTACATGTTCATTTTGCAGTATATTAACAGCCATATCAGTAATACAATCAGTACTTCTAATCTGAAAGTGCACAGAGGCCTCCCAACTACATCTCTGGACTCCTAATGGAAGCAAGTCTGGAAGAGACAAGAAATTTGTGTAAATGCTGACGAATTAGAAGTTTCCTTAAAGCATTACATGTCTCTTTATCCAAGTCAGCAGTGAAAGGGAGTGTAATTATAGAGGTCTAAGGGTGTAATTGAAAATTCAAAAGGAATTTCCTGTTTGCAGTAGAGTTCAATACATGTGGAATAATAGAAATTTAATTAGCAGCAGTGGAGGTTGTAGTTACATTTCTGTGCATTTTTTAGCATGGTGTATATAGTCATGCAACAATCTACTTAATAGGTGGTGTAGTTTATAAATGCAACATTGTTTGTTTTGAAAATGACACATGGGAAGTTACACTCCAGTGGATTTCCCTGTCTGCTTGTGAGCAATTTATTCTATAATACTGCTTATAAATCTCTTTGGTAAAGAGAGATCAAATAACTTTAAACAAAGATTGGGTTTTGATGTTCTCTTACAAGTAGAGTTTTGTATCTGTGACAATATGTTTACATGTTATATTTAAGACAAAGTTAATTTTTTGCTGCTAAATTTTTTTCTTTCAGGCTTCACACTTCTTTTGGGGATTGTGGGCTCTTATTCAAGCCAAATATTCTACCATTGATTTTGATTTTCTAGGGTAAGTGTGCTTGCTATATGCAGTCATGAAATACTTGAGGGTGGAATGGGCTTGTGGGGCCATTTAGTCCAAAACCTCAGAAACTGAGATCTGAGCAACACACCTTACCTCTGATCATACAGTAAAACTATTCATTTTTAAGGGAAAACAAGGCAGTAAAAGCTGTCTATCAGCTTTTTTTTGTTGCTGAAAGTTCTCTAAATTATGTGTCCCTGTGCTATAAAATGTATGGTATACAGGGCAAGGAACATCATGTTTTTGGGTACTAAGTGTTTTTTTTTTTTGCGGGGGAGACAAAGGCATAAAAGCCAAAGTTGATCAGTGAGGTGTGCTGTCTGTCAGATGCAAGATCTACCTTTCCATCAGTAAGAACCAAAGATATAATATAAAAGAGCTTGATTACTTATTGCATGGAGTGTTGATCCTGGAAGCTGATTGTTTTAAAGAGTCTTTGTACCAATGAGTATTAAGTTCTGTGTCAGGTAGGTACCTGTGTCTTTGGCCATTTTAAAATGGTCTTTCATGGCAACGAGCAGAGGAATTAATTTCTCCCTTGGGGACTGAAATAGGTGATAAAATTCATCACTTCAGAATTTTTGCACTGACTAAGCCAGTTTACTGGGCTTAATTGTGTAATTTTTTGTGAATAAGAGCAATGTGGATTCCTAATTACCTCAGGCTACAGAACCTGGCAGTCACCACTAGATGGAGTGAAAACACCAGTGATAAATGCCAAAAAATTGTCAACTTTGGCACATTTGTTTCAACCATCAAGATAAAATGTCTGTGGCATCGCAGTTTGTGGCATCGTAGTTGTTGGACAGTCCATTAAGAACAATTAAGCACTAAACCACTACCAGCATCTCTTTTGCAAGCTGGGATTGTGGTGGTGGAGTAGAAGTACTAGGATATAATTGCTCTGTTCTTAATTTCTTCCTTTGGCAGCTGCCAAGAGTCAATTTTGGAAGCAGGGTGCTGGGGTCAGGGGAATTTGACTAGTCCTACTTAGCATTGCTGTTGTCATGTGAAGAATTAGTTGTTCCTAATCTGGAATATCTCTCTCCCTTTGACCAGGTATGCAATTGTTCGGTTTAACCAGTATTTCAAAATGAAACTGGAGGTCATGATGTTAACTCTTCCTGAGTAATGAAGAGGAGGACTCTTACCAAGTGGATAGACAACCCCTGAATCTTTTCTGAGAACAGATACTGGAAAAAAAGCTAAACATTTGTTGAAGTGCTATAATGCTCACTTGATGGTTCTTGCTTTATAAATAATGCCTCTAGACAGTCCTTCAATGTTAAATTTATTATGAAGAACATACATACTGCTGTTGATATAAAACGGATTAGAAACTTGCTAAATCTATAAAAAGTTGTAGAAATTGCAATTTAATCCTTCTTTGTAATTTAACATATGTTGTATGTGAATTATTTATTGTATGTTTAACATGATTCCGTTGCTGCTTTCATCAGTTTTTGTTAAAGTGGGGTGCAGACAGTGAAGTTGTTCCAAAGGATTCATTTAACAACTTATTTTATTGAAGTTACATTCATTTATGCTAAAAAAGACATGTCAGAGACAATTCTTCTTTTAGAGGCCTATAAGCAAAAGGAGTGACACTAGGCTTGCGAGATCTCTAGTATGGTGTAGCTAGGGAGAGGGGTTAGGATGATCTTTATTTTTCCCCCTTTTTTTTTAAAGGTAGCTTTCCATATGATGGTACTTTTCTTTTGCACAAGAATCAAGCAGCTTGTTGAAATGATAAACAACATTTTGATTTTTTTTTTTTTTTTTGTTTGTCTAGATTGAGCTGTAGAAATGTTCAAGTTCTGTGACCACAAGATTCTCTGAGGATATTGTGCCAATTGCTGGTGTTAGGTGGACAGCCTGCCATTCCTAACTTCTGTGGGAAAGCTGCTTGTTTATTTACTCTTAAAATCAAAAGACCACTATTCCAAATCTCTCTTCCTTTTTGAAACTTGATTCTAGATTTGAACACTACTCTGTCTGTTGTGCTCCAGTGGCAGGATGGACTGTTGGACTGGAGATAGGAGAGCAGAGATCCTGTTGCACTGGAGAGCAAGACACTGGTTTACAGGTCCTATATTGATGACAACTTTCTGCTTTGTCATCTTCTAACCCTGGACTCTTAAGTCTTAAATAGCTGGTCCTGTAGTTGTGCAGATTCTGGTATGTCTGGTGGTTCTTTTTTCTCCTGCCAGCAAATTGCTTTTCAATGCCTCCAGTTTGAAGGACAGTATGGAAAAGTGTATGACTTGAACAATGAGGCTTTGGTATCATCACACATACTTTATTTCTTAAAGCTATTATACCAAGAATGGTCTGGATTGCAAAATGTTAACATGCTTACCTAATGGTACAATGCATAAGTATATGCGGAAAAGAGGCTTTAACTCTGAAAGGGAGGGTTGAATTGGCAGGGCAGGAGACAGGGAGGAACCCACAGCAGAAAACTCAAGCCCAACAATGCAGTTTGGGGCTAGGCAGGCATGAGCTTGATGCTGATGATACTCTGAAAAACTTTGCACTTTGGTCATATAAGTGCCCACATGTACAAAGTTTGTGCATGTGCATGACACATGCAAACCCAAACTTACGTGGGGAGTCTGTTGTACAGACTCCAGCAAAGATATTTATTCAAAATTGCTTTATGGCACATGGCAGTGTGTGTATGTGTGTATCATATGTACACAAGTACGTACATATGTGCTTTACAAAAGCTTTGGAGTGATTCAGGACTAAGAAAATTCATGTGAATGAAAAATCTTCATCAATAAAGACCATTTCCAATGGTATCCTGTTGTTTTCCAAAAGCACAGTTTAGGATTTGTTTTTCCTCTTGTTTATATTAATCTCTCAATGTTTCCATGTTATTTTTATTTGTTCAAAACCTTTAAAATCTTTATACAAATGGGAGAACTGGGATTTTTTTATAACTTGCAATGATGTAACCATTTTCATTAGCTGGAGGCTACTATACTGGACAAACTCTTTGATTTGAAACAAATAGCTAAAATAGGCATTTATAGTTTACTTTGTAGCAGTTATCAAGGATGTTGCTAGAGCTCATGAAGGTACTGAAGACCTTAATCTTCTGTACTTTCTCCCTATGAACTTTATTGATATTTGATGAATAATACCCTGCTGTCTTGTATTTCATTTAAGTTCTGCAAGATGTCCTTGGAACTAAGATTGCTAAAGATTTTTGAACTCTTTGTTACTATTTTCTTCCAAGGAGTGGCTTTATTTCTGACAGCGTTGCTTTGTACTTATGAAATATTTTGAAAGAAGGCTGTGAAGTTCGTTTGGTCTTGGGAAATCCAACACTTGACAGATCCGAAGTTTCCCAATGGCTGGCAAAACTCATTCCCTTTTCAGGTACCAGTACTACTTAGGTTTTGGAGTTAGGGAAACTTTTGTCAGTAATATTTTTGTTTGTATAGCTCAAGTAGCAATAACTGCAGGAGTGGAAGTTTGCTTCCACAGAACCAAAGCTTTTCCTGAGTGCAGCTCAGTCTCATCCTTGTGGAGTGAATCCTGTAAAAGCACTTTGAAGCAGGTAGCAGATAGTCCAAGCTTTTCCTGAGCCACTTTGAAGGAGCACAAGGACTGTGACAGGTAACAGTGGTTGACTTTGCAGTACTGGTCAAGGCTTTAAGTTTGCACATTGGAATTCACTTCAGACACTTCAAAACTGTTCTGCATCAGCTTTCCCTCAAGACAAGTGCAGGTTAAATCCATTTGTGATCAGCTCTGAGGAAATATTGTAAAACATCTCCCAAAATGAAATGCCAGTTACCCTGAACCTTGTTCCTCATCTGTTTGAGCCAGTAGCACTCAGATAACCTCGTTTTGTGAGGAATATCTACAGATGCATTAAGTTGGAAACAGTAATTTGCATTACAGGTGACAAGGTAGCTTGAAACTGTGAATACAGGACATTCTGAATGTAAGTTAAGTACTAGAGAACAGGTACTTGTTTCACTTAATTTATCTCGATCTCTGTAATAGCAACATGAAGATATTTGAAGTAGGACAAAAAATGACTGAGCTCTAGAAACATCCTGTAGTAGTTTTGACTGTGACTTGCCAAGAAGGTACTCTGTTGCCTTTGTTAAGCTAAGGGCATGAATGCAGAAATTAATAATTCTTGCTGTAGTTAAAGCTATATTGTAAATATATAGGGGATTATTAATCTCAACATTCTTGCAGAAATAGCATCAAGTCAATAGACTGTAGTGGCCTGGTTGCTTTTGTAAAGCAGAATAGTGTGATTTTTATTTTTTTTTCCTTCTCATTTTGGCAGTCAGATCTGGCTAATCCAGGCCTAATTTAAGTTGCCCAAGCACTAAGGATTTCTGAATGGTCACTAGTCTCCTTTCACATAATTTTAAATACCTTCATTGACACTTGTTGATTTGCTTTTTAAAAGAACATATGAAATTTGCATTAACCAGGTCTGACTGTACATGTATATACAACAGTGTAAATAACCATCTGTAAATTAGTGTGAATTGTACTCTACCTTGCATTTATGGACTTGTGTATTGCATTGTATTCTCTCCTATTTTGTAGAAATCTTGATGTAAAGAAGAAATCTAACTCTGTGTGCAGATTCCTTTTGTTAAATTGATTAATAATGGAGCACAGTACTTTCATGTTAAGATATCCATTTATAGCCTTGGACACCCAGTGTCTTTTTTCCCCCATTAGTTTTTTGAAATCTTGCTCTTGGGAATGATTCTGGGAATAAAGAGATTTATACAGTATTTAGATTAAGAGAAAATCTGTTCTCATGATACAGCAAACAGTGTTTCAGAAGGATATGCAGTACCAGTGGGATAGGGAAAGCTGTTAAGATTTTTAATTTAAACTTCCAAAAATTGCCTGTACATTCTTGAATGCTGTTGACTTCTAAACCAAGGGTGTTGGATTGAAGCACTCCTGAAGTGTATGCTCCCATGGGGACACTGACTGACTAGCTTTGATAGGAGTCCCTCAAATGCTTTTGGTGAATATAGCCTTTTAATAGGATTAGATTGCTGAATTGTAAATGCTTATACTGAATGCCCAAATCATTCATATAGTTCTGTCAATAAATTTACCTCTACACTAGAACTATTGGTACCCCTTTAGAGTATTTAAAACTTAAAGCTGAGATATTTTCCCTGTGTGTGATTCCCTCCCCCTCTCTGTGCCCACAACCCTTCTTTTAGCATAAACATGAATCTAAAATCTTCCTTTCCATACTTGGTTTACTGCTATTTCCTTTTGGATTAAAATTATATTCTGCTTTGTCAGTACATGACTTCTCATTGCAATTTTTTTTTTGTGTAAAAAGTCCCTTTCTGAAGAGGCCTTTAACCTTGGAAACACAAACATAATGAAGGAATTTTTTCCCTGACTGTATTTAATCACTGTTGCCTTTCATTGTCTGTTATGAACTCCATAGTGTCCTTCAAGCTGTTACTTTATTCTTCTCACTGGTGTTTAATGCCTCATCTGGAAAATTTTGGTTTCCAGATATTGTTTTCCATCTGACAAATTGATCTTGATGCAGTTTGTACAACCTCTCAGCCTTACCTGTGGTGACACTTGAGATTACAAAGGTCCTGGGAAGTGAGTTTATCCAAGAAGTACCAGTCAAGAGGAGGGATGGGCTTGCTAAATGTAAGTAAAAGGAAATCACTCCCTTGGTAGCTCAAGTTTTTGCTGTAGCAAGGTATTGAATATGCTTGTTTACTCTCATGGTTTAAGGACAAGAGTAAATTATAAAGGGTAAAGTTTGTTTCAGACTGAAGTTCAGATTTTTTTTAAAGCCCTCAGTAGGTAACACAAACTTACAGCTACTCTTTTGTTATTCATACCAAAAGAAATCTTAAAATTGGGTAACATTTTGACTAAATAAAACTTTGTTCTAAACCACAGTATCACTGAAATATCTTGTTTGGGGCAGTCCTTCCTGTAGTTAACAGAGCGGGTTGCCCATGTCTCACATGTCTGTGTTTTAAGTGGTTGTGTGTTCCTTGTTTTCATGGTTTTTGTTACTTGTTGTGTTCTAATACTGCTGCACATGGCAGCTATCTACTGTCATCTTCCACACCAAGGAGATTGTAATTATGGTAGTAGAGCAAGAAAGCATTTTTTTTAGCCCTTAAGGAAAATGCAAGGCTGATATGGAGCAGTCTTGCAGATGATTTTTTTCCTCCCTCTTTAAGACTTTGAGTGTGAAACTGATTGTTTTCAATAGCTGTGAAAGACAGGAAAAACCAAAACCTTTGAGCTTGTTCAAGGTAGATGTTCTGTTAGCCAAACACAGGCTCTTTAGGAAAGGGGCTCTCAACAGTGAGAAATCACACAATTCCAGATGGAGTGTGTTGGATTTTACCAGACTTTGTGGCTTAGGGACCTTCAGTGGGAAGGGAAATGTGTGAAATGTTTGCACAGGCTGGTTATAAGGAGGTGCTCCATCCAAGTGAAGTGCTGAGACACTGGAAAAGGCTTTTTTTTTTTTTTTTTTTTTTTTTTTTTTTTTTTTTTTTTTTAGTGACTTTTACAGTTGGTCTGATCTGTAGAGATTGTGTAATTAAGAAACCATTAACCTGGGGAGAGACGGAAGAGACTGTGCAAAAAATAGAAATAATATAAAAATATAAAGGAAGCACCTTTTGTAGCTGATTAGTTTGCAATACATTGTATCTTGGGCTTTTCTGAGTATTTAATAATGTGGATGGTGGTCTGCACTGAATTTTTCCATAAAGGGTTTTATTACTATTGAGAAGTGTCAGAAAACTGCCTGGGATGACCCTGAAGACTGCTGGGATCTTAGATGGCCACATGTCACCAGATGACCGAATTTTTGGTTCAAGGTTTCACACTCTTTCTGCAGCCTCCTAAAGTTGCCATGCTGTTATCACAGTTTCCCTGTTGTATGGAATTCAATTCACAGACTTCCCAAATGTCTTTGATTTGATGTTTATAGAGAGATGATAGGGTGGGAAACTTCATGGAAATGAAATGAAAAGGAAAGGAAAACAAGTTGCTTGAAATCTGACAAGCAAACTTTGACACTAAATGCTGAAATAACTTCAGGTCCTGCACCAGCCTATTTTTGTGGCATTACAAATGTGTTTTTCCTCTATAAAGTGGTTTTGGGTTTTTTCCCACGTAAAGACCCATGCAAAATGCAAGATGAAAGAGACCTTGGAAGAGAAACACGAAAAATATAAAATACAGCATGAACTAGAGAAAAAGTATATGTTTCTAAGTTTTTAGTAGTAGTAATTCTTAGTGTTTTCAGAAAATAAGTGTCCGGTCTTCAGTGTGTGAAGGAGTTGGGTTTTTTTTTTTGTTTGGTTGGTTTTTTTGGTAGCAAGTTTCCATTTACCATTTTGTATCACAGTGTGGTAGTTAATGCTGCTGCTTTGTACACAAGTGTTTTGCATAGTCTCAGCACAGAGAACGTATCCAATCTTTCTAAGCTATGACTCCAAGTTGGAGCCATTGGTTTTAAGCCTCTTCACTTAAACCTTTTCAATACTTGCAGACACAGGGCCACAGCATATTAGGAATGTATTCCATTTTATGTCATTTTCTTTGTTACTGCAGATTTTTCAGTGTTCTTTTAAGCACAAGTCCACTTGTGTCCTGTGAGTAAACTAAGCTCAGTTTATAAAAGAGCCTTTGTCATCTTCTAGCACTGTCGTCCCCCAAGAGAGTCCCCATGCCTCTTGTATGTTGTGGTGTTCAGATGCATCATTTATTCATTGGAGTGAATTGTTTTTCTTTTGAGCTAAATGTGATTGAAACTATTCTAAGGCCTTCTACGACTGATTAAATGAAGTAATGTACCTTTCAAAGGGATTTATATTGTGTAAATAATTTCAAACTGCAACAATAAAGTTGGTTTCTAATGGCACTGTTAGTATATATTGTGATGACTTTGCTTTCCCCAAGTTTGAAAACTCTCAATACAGAATAGTCAGACGTTCTTAAAGGGCTTTGACTTGTGTCTAAATCCATACCTCTCCATGCAATTGACAATGCAGCTAAAAAGAAATATTTTGAGCCAGAATTTGGCTTGCACAAAGTGCACTGTTAACAGTTTTGCATATTAAATAGGCTTGGTCATTGTCTCCTGAAATGTAATGTGGGAGACAAGAATTAGATGGAACATGGCTGTCAGGAGGGATCACTGCCATTGAGGAAAAGGAGGAAAGCATGCAAAGTTAGGGCTGTACTGACATTTAATTAATGCCTCATAAGTGCTCTTTTAACTCTGGGGGACCATTTTATAGGCTGATCTATGATGCTGAAAATAAATTCTCCATCCAGTAGCACAAGGTTGGGTATTTGCTTTTTAGATCAGCTGGAATGTGTTCAAGGCCAGATTGGATGGGCTCTGAGCAGCCTGGGATAGTAGAAAGTGTCCCTGCCCATGGCAGGGAGTTGGAACTGGATAGTCTTTTGGGATTCCTTCAAACCATTATATGATTTCAATTTTTTAGAAAATACTCAGACTATGGCTGGGTTTCTGGGGTTACTATCCCTACTGAATTGCTGCTTAGAGCCAAGAGATGTTTTTTCTCTGGCATCCACTACTCAAATCCTCAAAGTTCCATAGAGAGGGCTAAGCTGTGGCTAATCATTGTTCACTTCTATAGTTGCAGTGGAAAGGAGATCTGTGAATGAATTAATCCAAAGTAACCTGGAATCTTTCTTTTCTTCCCTAAGTAAAAATTCTTCATTCACAGCTTGGCCAGAAAATTCGGAGTGAGCTCTGACTGAAATAGAAGTTGTCCATGGGAAGTAATGAGGTTTTTTTTGAGGTCACCTCAGAAAATATGGTCCTGAATAAGTTTAGTTCTTCTGTAAATGAGGAACAAAGAATAGACATAAAATAGGAGGGGAAACAATGGCATGTGTAGTGGACTCCAATGCCTAGCATATTTAAACGTCAACTAAATAAAATTGTGCATGCCCAGGAGTTTTCCTGAGTGAATTCAAAATAGCACATTTAGCCTTAATAACAATACGAAGCTGATTTAGATTATTTAGGATGTGTATAGGATTATAGGTTAATATACTTAACATGCATGCATTGTTAATAGATACAACAATTATATGTTTCTTTCCCATTCCTTGTTTGTATTCCCTACAACCAGTCAGCAGTTTAGCCTCATCCTGGTGTCTTGCTGTGCTGTTAAGAATAAAGTTGCTCATCTGGTTTTTAGATTTTTAGGAGCGTGAAAGGATCAGTCTATGAAATTGTTGAAGTAATAGTACTTGCCTGAGAGGCCAAAGGTGATGTCTACTTGAAACTATTTTCTGGCTGACCAGGTGTTCTGCTAATTAGTGGGAGTGATTTAAAGAACACAGACACTAATGGAAAAAATGATCTTATTTTACTATGAATATAAAGACAACACAAAAATAAAATGATTGGTCCTATAAAACTACATGCTTGGCTTTAGCAACAATTAAGCAAGGTAATGCACCTAATCATTCGTACTAGAGAGAGAGGGTAGTGATTGAGAAAGATAGATAGGTAGATAGATACATCACCAATTGCCTAAATACTTTACCATCATCCAGAGCCTGCAGTCACTGGGAAGCCCTATTTCACAGTGAGGACCTGGAGAACCCTTCCCAGCAATTGGGAAAATCCTACACAGTGCATAAACCCACAGGTGAGGTCTCCAAATTAACCCTGAAAGTGGGTCCAGGTTTTATAGGCCCCAAGCAAGTCAAAGTGGCTTGATTATAATTTAGCACAGAAACTCCTGGATCTGATGGCACATTTTCTGACCAGAAGGGGCCAGGGCTTGGCCAGAACCCAGACTGCGAATGGGAGGATTTCCCCTAAAATATCCTACAAACAACTCACCGTTCATGTCATTTTAAGTTTCTTAAAATGCTACATTTCTTGCAGGTAACTACTCAAGGTTATACAGAGCTAGCATAAGCATCTTGTAATCTATTTTTAGCTAAATAATGGTGTTAGTCACACAGTACACAGGATTCATCTTGTAAATCAACTCTGGCTGAAGCGTGCTGCCCAGGGCAAGTTAGAAGCATGGCATTTACTTTTCATCCTTCATTTCTGTGGATACATTTTTTCCCTGTTCTTTAGGAAATAAAGCAGGGTGACAGACTCCAGCATTTACCCACAGGTGGCAATGGAACTGCAGGCTGCATCTCGTTGTTGGAGAAGCTTTTTCAAGACAGCTCTTTTCTGTAGCACAACGCGTCATCCATTGAGTTAAACAGGAAAGAGGGTTTTCTTTTATCTCTCATGAATTGCAGCCAAAATCTGTAATTGCCTTGCTCTTAATGTTGCATAACTGTTAGCAAGACTTAAGCCAAGCATTAATGAATTTCATCAGAACTTCATTTTTTAATGAGCATCGTTAATCATTAGTCATGCATGCTACAACCTACACTTTTTCTAAAGTGGGGGTTTGCCAATCCCATTGCACTATGAAAACAGCAGAATGTCCTCCCCAGGTTTTATCAGTGTAATAACAAGAAAAGACTGAAGAGACAGAGATAAAAAAACCTTTAAAATACTTAAGATACTCTCTGAAAGTTGGGCTGAAGCTTCAGCTCCACTTTTCTCTGGGCTGTGGTGACAATGTGAGAACTCTGTGAAGTTGCTCTAAGCCTCAGTGTTGATCCAGCCTCTGCACATGGATTCACTGGGCTTCCTTGGCTCATTACAAAATTCAGTGAAGCTTAGAAGGGAGAACTTGAAAAGTTTGGAAAAATGATGTCTGGAGGTCTACTGGCTGGTCTTTACTCTTTTGGATTGTGCTACGGGTTGTGTTTAAAAGCTACAGAAGGAGCAGAGGGTTCCTGGCTGTCCCAGCACACTTGTCCAGATGTAGCAATTCTGGTAACAAGCAAGTGGCAGAGTTTTATCTGCACCAAACTGTCCTGCAGCTCCTTCATGGTTCTTCTGCATAAAACAGAGCTAATTTAATTCACCCACCTCTGCAAGTGAAGTTGTCATGCAGGTGCAGACTGGTCGAACTACACAGGAAACAAAAGGTTTTCCTTTGTGTGTGTTCTACTGATGCATGATGACTCATAACTCCTCCCAGGAAGCCAACAATAGGACAAGAGCAAATGGCCTCAAGCTGCATCAGGACAGGTTCAGGTTGGACATCAGAAAGAATTTCTTCACTAAAAGGTGTGCCAAGCACTGGCGTGGACTGCCAAGGGAAGTAGTGGAGTCATCCCTGGAAGTGCTCAAGAAACAACTCTTAATGGCACTTATGGTTTAGTTGAGAAGGTGGTGCTCAGTCAAAAGTTGGATTCCATGATCTTGGAGGCTTTTTCCCACTTTAATAGTTCTGTGATTCTAAGTCTGACCCAAAAGGTGCAGTCTCTCACTGCAGTTGGTGACTAGAAGCAAGATTTCAGAAACAGATTAAACCAAAGAAAACTAATCACAGAATCATGAGGTTGGAAGAGACCTCCAAGATCATCGAGTCCAATCTATGTCCTAACATCTCAACTCAGAGTCTAGACTATAGCACTAAGTGCCATGTCCATAAGGTTACCTCTAAGCCTCCTCCAGCATAAACAACCCCAGCTCCTTCAAACGTTCCTCATAAGGCTTGTGTCCCAAGCCCTTCACCAGCCTTGTTGCCAACCTCTGGACACGTTCAAGCATCTCAACATCCTTCTTAAACTGAGGACCCCAGAACTGGACACAGTACTCAAGATGTGGTCTCGCCAGTGCCGAGTACAGGGGAAGAATGACCTCCCTGTTCCTGCTGGCCACACAATTCCTAGTGCAGGCCAGGATACCGTTGGCCTTCTTGGCCACCAAGGCACATTGCTGGCTCATATTCAGCTGGCTGTCAACCAGCACCCCCAGGTCCCTTTCTGCCTGTACACTATCCAGCCACACTGTCCCCAGCTTGTAAGATTGTAGGGGATTTTTATGGCCAAAATGTAGAACTTGGCACTTAGACTTACTAAACTTCATGCTGTTGGACTCTGCCCATCTATCTCTCTGCAGAGCTCTTCTTCCTCCCAATAGATCAACACAAACTCCCAGCTTAGTGTCGTCTGCAGATTTGCTAATGAAGGACTGAATGCCCTCATCCATATCATCTATAAAAGTATTGTAATTCTGCGCAAGGAAAATCCATTTTCTATGTCTTATGCACTAGACCAAGAAAATGTCTTACTCTGATCTTGACCTGTGTGAATACTAATGATTGTGGCTATAACGGAAGAGCTGTCTGAGGTAGTGTCGTATAGGAGAAAGAGTAAAATAATGGAATCACAGAATCATTGAGGTTGGAAAAGACCTCCAAGATCATTAAGTCCAAACTTTCACTAAGTACCACCTTGTCAACTAAACTAAAGCACTGGGTGCCAAGCCATTTCTTAATATATCACAGATAATAATAATAACTATCAAGGGATAGTTGCATAATGAAATATGGGATCTTCATTTTGCAGGGATCCAAAAGAAGAATGTATCTCCCCAATGGGAAGAGGAGATAGCATAGTGGAGGAAAAAGACAAAGAAACATTTATGGGACAGGTAATGGAAAAAAAGGATTAAGGAAAAGGTGCACAGACATGGGAGACAGTAGAAGGTTTGCAAACAGAGATGTTAAATAAAAGGGAGCACCCAAGGTGCTGGGGAGGAGATATTGAATAGACTGGCAAGATTAAATCAGAGGTTTACTGCAAATAATCAATTTGACTTTGAGAAAAAAATGGGAGATACAATTATGCTTAACAACTATAACACAAAAAATAAATACAATGTAAACCTATCCATAAATATAGGCTGAAAATACCAGCAGATGATGCAACTATTTTATCACTTTATCGGTTATTAGACTTAGTTATTGACAATGTTCTAGTGAAAACATCAGTCCTAACCTATAGCAATTGTGAACCAAGACACACAGATCTTCTGGCTGGTTGTGAAGATAGTATATTGTAACAAACCAAATGCACGAGGCAAGCACATGGCAGCTCTATAGCCTGTTCTCTGGTTACAGGACCTGCTTTTTACCTCACAGTCAGCTAAGCCTTTTCCAGAGTCTTTTCTGTTGAGCTAGAGTGAACAGGATTTCTTGTCTCCCACACAAACCACTATCCATCACGAGTGCCTTAAATGGTGTAAAAGAAACCAGTTGGATGGCAAATATAATTTCCTTGCCATGGGAAATGATTTAAATTGTAAAATGTTATCCCACTGTCGCATTGTCCTGCGAAGAAACACATGGCATACAATTAATTAATTTCTTCAAATAATTCAATATTTTATTTAAATATATAATATTCAAGTCATGGATGGCAAATAAGATCTCTGACTTGCACTTCCTCTTGGCTGTATTTTTTTAAAAAATAGAGTAGAGTAGAAAGACAGGCTATCAATCATCTGTGTTACAAATGAGCTGATTCGCTTCTTACTTTGTGTGTAAGTATACGCACACAGGGAGAGAGAAAATCTTCCACCCAAGGACCTTACAATGGGTATAAAGGTAGAAGAAGATCAGATTCCCATTTTTCATGTAGAGAGGAACATAATAGAAATATAAATTTCAAACCTAGTTCTGCACAATTAGTTTTGTAGCGTGAGCAGGAATTAAACACTGATATTACATTGATCAAGTTTTAATCTCTTTCCTGAGGAAACAGTACTTGCTGAGAATGAAATGTTTCTACAGAAATGTTCTGTTTGCTGAGAACACCCTGAGGTCTTGGGCAGTGGAGGAGGCATCAAGGAAGCTTTGAATCAGGAAGGAAAGCAGGTATCCCTCTTGCATCTGTGTGAGTGTCCCTGCCATCAGGGCAGGGATTCTAGATCAGCTCTCTTTTTCCATTCCTAAAACAAAGCTTAAAAGTTCAGTCTCATTAGATTTAGTACTAAAATCTGGAGTTAGAAATAATTTTGTGAAACCATGTCCAGTACAGTGTTTTTAATTCAAACATCCACTTTTAACAACTGTTGACGGAGTTAATAATAAATTCGTAATTTTTGGCGTAATTTGATTCAGTTAAAAAATCTTGGCTTTCTTCAGATTATTTACCGTATGCAAATAATTGATATGTAGACTCCCAGTGATTATAAATCTAATGGATATTTTAAAAACACTTATTCTGTTCTTTTCTCTAACTCAGGTTAGACAACTTTTCCCCTTCTTCTCCTAGGCTCATGCCTTCAGTAAAGTTTTGATTAAGAGTTCACCTTATTGATAGTTACCATGTTTCTACAGTAGAAGAAACTGCTTCATTTTTCTTCTGAACTTGTCTGCTTTAAACTGCTTTCTAAAATTCTGTCCTTAAAAAAGCCCCAGTAACCTTTTATCCTCATTTCCCTCATCACTTTTCAGTATTAAATGGGCAAAATAACAAAGGGCACTACTAACTTGTCTTTTCCTCAGTGTATTTTTCCACTCACAGTTTTTCTTGTTGGTATCAGAGCAGGACACCACCTTCCTCCATTAGTGTCCTCTCAGCATCTTGCTTATTTCTCCCCTACTTGCATTTACTGCTCAGTTATTTATCCATTAAAACCCCTTGGTCCTGTCCTGACAAGGCAGAGTTGTTTGGGGAGCAATGTCTGAATTTTCCTGACTTGAAACAGCTGATATTTCAGTCACAGGGCTCCCAAAGTGACCCCCATCACACTGTGATGGCCCTGGTTGCTCTGCTAAACTCCTTATCACCAAGAAATTTTTCAGAAGTGTTTTTATATTTATTTCAGGATCACAGATCAGAATATTAAATAGCAGTCTTCAATGAACAAAGCCCTTTCATCATGTAGTTGACTTGTTGCATTCCCATGAACCCAACATGCTGCCTTCCGGTCCGAGATCTGACCAACAGGAAGACAGACCCTCGACTCCCCCCACTGCCCCCTGGGAAACCTATAAAAACTGGAAACCGCGTGTGCTCTCTCTCTTTTCCCCTGCATTCCCTCAGGAATAAAATCTTGGAACCGAGCCAGCGGGGAGAGGGCCGCTCTCTGCATGCTTATTCATAGCACAGCATATTCCTATTTCTAATTAGCTAGCCAGGAATATTGGAAATAGAGAAAATAGCTGTGATAGCTGCCCCACTCACAGTAATCATTCACCACTGACAACTATTTTTTGAGATCTGTGATTTAGCCAGTTTTTAATTAGAGCTCAGGGAAACAATTCTTCTGTAAAAAAGAATTCTGTTTGTTGAAATCCAAATCTTTTGCAAGAATGTGTCAATTTTGACAAATATTTTTAACAAGGAAAAGTCAAAGCATTTCATTTTTACTTTCTTGATTTATTTTTATAATATGAAAACTTTTTTGATATAAAATAAAATTGTTTTATCGTAACTTTATCATGTTTCCATTACATTTTCTTTCTATATTAAAGTATCTTTAATATGTTTCATGTTAAATACAACTGCTAACACATCATATTTAACATAAGAGAAGCTCAAATGAGATGGACAAACATTATCCAAATGGATTATTGGAAATATTTTCACTGTTCTAAATTAAGTTGAAAGCAAATTTTAATCCATTACTGATTTTTGAAGTTACAAGATTTTGCTTAATTTGGAAACCTTTTCAGCTCCTCTCCACAGCGTGAATTTTCTGCAAGGTAAGTTTCAATCTCGATGTATTTAACACCCATTTTGTAAATTATAAGCAGTAACAGTGATTTAGTTACAATAATAACATTGCTCCACCTAGAAATGTGAACTCATTTGTCACTTTGGAATAATATATATTTTAAAGTTTTGGCTGTTCTTTTTCTTAAGTTTTAGCAATTCAAGTTGTGCTCTTACAGTTCTTCCTCTTGAATGGTCATGGTTTTAGACATTGAAGCTGTAGCCTCACACCTTACAGACTCTACACAGCCTACTACACACCAAGTGTTGCAAAACTAGGGCCATTCCAATGAAACACAGCACTAAAACTCTGGAGCACTCTCCCAGATTTCCTGGCAAACATATGAACAATGTGCAGCAGAGGCTCAAGCTCTGCCACTCACCACTTCCCATTAATAGAATCCTACCAACCAAAGGTTGTTTGGAGACTCCCAGTGTTGATGGAGGCCTGGCAGGAGGAGGCTGACCCTCAAAAGTCAAATTTTGAATGCATTTCATTTTCATCCAGAGCATTTCTTCACCCAGCTTATGGTGTGGCCATGGGACCCAACAAACTGGAAGGCCATGGTGGGAGGCTGGGATCCAAAATGAGACCAAGGCTGGACTTTTGGGCAGGAGTCTCTGGCTGGATTGGGCTGTAAATGTTGGTGCTGGCTGCTGTGCTGTTTTCCGGCAGCAAAATATGAAACTCTGCAGTGTGGCAAAGTCAGGTATCCTCTGATGGGTAGCTGGATGATAAGAGAATGACTTTTCCAAGAATTATTTTTCCAATTTGTCCATGGCTGGAGTGGAAAAGGAAAAGAAAACAAGAGGTAATAAATTGAATGGCTGAGGAACGGAGTTCAAATTAGGCTTGTAAATGGAAGGAATAACAGTAAAGAAATGAAACATGGAGGAACAAAGAAACATAGATGGAGAGTCATACATGAAGCCAAAGATAAAGTTCCAGTATTTTCCTTTGCAGATAATTAATTTGAGACTATCTTTCAAGGAGAAATCTGCCATGTACTAATCATCAGGTATGTTTACATGAGCACAGGTACAGCCTTTGGGAAGGTTCTTGTGTGACAAGGACCATGATAAAGTGTGTCATGCTCCCCTTCTGTCCATCTGTCAGATCTTCTATAGTGTATCTCCACTTTGGGTATTACAAAATTGACCTGATCTGAATAAAATTGGTAGAAATGTTCCAAGGAGCTTGAACATCTTTCATTTTTACCAGCTTCAACAATAGACTGTAAATAGGACATGGGTAGTGACATTGTGAGCCAAAGGCATCCCTGGCAGAAATTCCTGCTGAGATTCACCTCAGTTGCTCAGGTCAGGAAAGGTGATCTCATTTTCAATGAAAGTCTCATGGGAAGGAGCAGAGATAGTCATTTATCTAAGGTGACAATATTCCTGGGTACTACTGAGATAAAACATCAAAGTATGCCAAGCACAGCCTCTGTTGGCACAGCAAAAAGCGATAGCCAGAACCAGGATGATTCTGAGTCCATATTCCAGGTGTAGCTAGGGCTGCTCCACTGCACACCTATCACATGCAGGACACAGAAACACTGAAGTGCCATTGACACCTCAAAGTATCTCGGTTCTGTTAATCTGTGTGGGTTTGACAGAGAAATATGTGAAAGACTTTCAAATCAAGGTGGATGCTAAAAGCTGCAGGCTTCCCTTGACCTCAGAGTTAAATAGTGTTTATCTTTTTGCAGTTCAAATGTGGGTAAAGAGAGGCACAAAAGGATGGTGATTTTCCAAAGCCCATTTAATGAAGGATTCCAAATTAAAAGACATTCTGGCACAATGAAGAGCCTGTGTCAAAGCTCCAGATGATGTTAGGCAGCCTGGCTTGCTTGTCATCCCCTCTCAGCCCTCCCTCTTTGGATGGCTTCCCTCCCCTTATTGCTGACAGATCATAGTGGTTTTTGCAATGAAAGGCTGGGTCTTCAGCTTGTGTTCAACCACTAAAAATCCCTGGAGACTGATAGATTCAGACTAACTGAAGCTCCAATACCTGACACTTCAGGCCCAGTTCATCAGCTGGAGGCCAGCGTTGCTGCTTGGGAGTCTGAGCAGAAGAGACGAGAAGAAGCAAAACCTGGGGATTTGCGCTGTTCTCCCCTCCCACAGCCGGCTCTGCTTATAAACTGGATCCTTACCCAAACATCACGATGAATTCTTGTAAGCCAATTTAAAAATAGGTTGCTAGGTACGATCCCATCTTTTACCGCAGTTTCTGGCTACCATATAGGTTCTTAATTTCAGTTTCTGACTTCCCCTTTTTTTTCTCTTTCACTCCCCTCCTCCTGTCCTGCTGCAGCCTGGCTGAGCTTGTGCCCATGACAAAGGAATAATTCCATTGCTGAGTCCTCTAATAGGAACGAGACATCCCAATCTGAACCAGATGTAGTTGATTCCCAAGAATCCCCAGTCACCTCTTCTACTGCTACACAACACTGCAAAGGATGGCTGGAAAAAGTCAGATTAAGCCCCTCATAGAATAGCTTTCCTTCCACTTAAGAACCTGTTGCTGTGGAAAGGCACAGTGAGGGGATGAGAGGCAATCTAGAGCCTGCCTCTCTGAAGTAAGTGGCATTCTAATTGACCAAATGGAGTTAAGAGTTGACTGAAGATTTTAGTCTTGCAGAGGGGCTGAAGGCATCTGCTTGCCAATAAATGTGTGAAGGAAACACTTATATCAAGCTGTAGTGGAAAAGAGCCTGCTTTAAAACTAGTACAGTAATTTCACTTTTATAAGCTGCACCTTTCTCATTGAAGAATCCAGCCTACCCCAGTAGTGCGGTTAATCATCAGGTGCGGCTTATCTATGGACAGATCCTAGCGAAATGCCAACCCGGAAGTGAGAGCCAGCCGGGAGGGCACCTGGGGCTGCCTTTAAAGGCTTGGCTGGTCGATGGAAAGTGTTGCAACTTGAGCACCTGACACCAAACCCTGCGCTGGTGCGATTCTGTTACTAATTCGTTACTTTGTTGCACATGGATCCTTGCTCAAAAAAAAAAAAAAAAAATTAAAAAAAATACGTGGCTTATATTCAGGTGCAGCTTATATATAGACAAATCCTGTGGTCTACCTGGCTACCCGGATGTGCGGCTTACAACCAGGTGCAGCTTATAATTGTGAAATTACTGTAAGTTATAAATAAGCTCCAAGTGAAGTCTTTTCATAATTAATCCAGCCTGGGGATGAGCAGATGGAGCAGCCCTGGGAGAAGGACTTGGGAGATGCTGGAGGATGAGAACTGGACATGCCCTGGCCATGTGCACTGGGACCCTGAATCCCCCTGTGCTAGGCTGAGCCCCCAGCATGGGCCGAGGGGTTCTGCTCCTCTGCCCTGCTCAGGTGAGATGTGAGACCCCACCTGCAGAGCTGCCTCCAGCCCTGGGATCCCAGCACAGGAAGGACATGGATCTCTTGGAGACAATTCAAAGAAGGCACCAAGTTGTTTAGACAGAAGGAGCAGCTCTGCTATTAGGAAAGGTTGGGAGACTTGGGAATGCTCAGCCTGGAGAAGGGAAGGCTTTGGAGTGACCTCCAGTGGCCTTCCAGTACCTGAGGGGAACTGACAAGAAAGATGAAGAGAAGCTATTTAAAAGGGCCTGGAGTGACAGGGTAGGAGGGAATGGCCTCAAACTGAGAGAGAATAGGTTTGGTTTGGAAATTAGGAAGAAATTTTTCCCCATGAGGGTGGTGAGGCCATGGCATGTTGCCCAGAGAAGCTATGGCTGCCTGATCTCTGTAAATGTTCTAGGACAGGTTGGATGGAGCTCTGACCGATCTGGTCTAGTGGAAGGTGTCCCTGCCCATGGCAGAGGATTGAAACAAGATGAACTTTAATATCCTTTCCAACACAAACTATTCTGTGATTCCCAGCAGTAGGTGGGTGCCTAAACCTGATGGGGTGGGATAGCCAGCAGCTCTGTAACCCATGTAACCCAATTCAAAGGCAGGCATGATATGAAAATTAAGAAATTATAGTAGAGGTAATAGAAAAATGGTCATGAAAATGGTCCTCCCCCACCTTGTGTGTAGACAAATGACAGCTTGGTCAAAGTGGAAAATTTGATTAAATGGACATTCCTAGGGAAAATGTCTGTTTTCAATTCTGTATCATGCACCGAGGCTTAAATCTGTTACTGTTTTGGTTTTCTCAACAAAAAATATTTTCTTTAACACGTGTTTTGTTTCCAAAGTAAAGTTAAACTTTAAAGCTCTGTAATAAAATCCACTAAGTGTTCACCCTGATGAAATATTTCGCTAAAAAATTGCACATGCTATTTTCATCTTCAGTGTTTCAGCTATTACATGTCCAAACCTTTATGGTTTGAAATTTTGGACAAAGGAATATTTTTACAAAATAATTTGATTGCCTACCCTGTCAACATTTTTGATTAAAATAACAGACGTTTACCTCAGCTATGGAACTGCACTTCCTGTGTAGCAGTAACATTATACCCCAAATATACTTTCGTTATTGCATAGCAGTGATGTTACTGGCAGTGACTAATCTCTCTAGAACTCTAAGTCCTTTATCTGCATAACTGAGATATTGCCTCTTAAGGATAAATAATCTTAACCCAAGCTGCTTTTGAAATACAAAAGCTTATAGTGTTCCTAAATTTTTTGCAGGCTTAGATACTTAGATCTAAAGTACCATTTTAATTCCTTGAGTGACTCCTTAATTAAATTAACAACTCCTCCCTTTCCTAATCAGTAGATCATCTGTCTCTGAGTCATATTGCAAGTGACAAAAAATGATTGCATTTTCTCTCATAAACACTGCAAAGCAATTGTAGCAATGACTGACCTAGATGCTCTTTTGATTCAGGAAGAGAATTTTACTAAACTTTATTTATATCCCTCATGCATATTAAATAAATCACATTTTTAATGGAGAACCTAACTTTTTCTTGAAGGACCTTTATTACCAGTGGTGCATAAGGAAGATGCTTTGCTTACAGCACTCAGACAGTAAAGAACACTGATAGAACAGGAAAAGTGATTTGATTCAGGTGCCTACAGATTTTTAGATAGGGGCCTGAATTTTTGTGTTTAAAATAGCATTTTCAGTGCTGGTAGCAGAACACATGAGCTTAGTGACAAACTGTGCAGTTTATAAATGCACAGTTCCATTTCTCTGGCTTTTCTCTCAAAGGAGGATACAAGCTCTGCTTTTCAAACTACATTGTACAGAAATAGATAAAATATCACAAGATTTCCTGCTTACTTTGTGTCCCAGAGCAATACCTAACAAATTTAAAGAAAGCAAAGAGTGAAAGAGTCAGGAAAACATTCAACCTAAACAAAACAAGCCAGTCATGTAACAAGAGATATTGAAGAAATATAAGAAAAGAAGTTCAAGCAGAAAGACCACATCAACACCTGGAAGCATTACACATATGAGCTTCTTTTATTACTCTGTTTGTGCTTTATCCTCATGTAACATGACAGGTATATGAAATTTTCTTCTTTTATTCAGGAGAAGCTTATCAGGATGTTTGTACGACAAGGCCATCCTGTTCCATACTATGTCAGAGAAGACCCAACTGGCTGCCTGTGGAGACCACAGCTATTTATCAGTTGTATTTTTAGAAACAGTGCTTCTGCTGCCTTTCAGCCTGTTGAATTTGTCGAAGGAGAGCAAAAAATGTGTGAAACGGTAATACAGAATTAATTCTAAGTAGACAGTCTTCCAGATGCTCCCTTAGTCTCTGGGCAGTGTAAGAGCAGAACTGATATTTTCAGATGACACAGAAGAGAGGAGGTACAAATCACAGAATGACAGAATGGTTTGGGCTGAGACCTTTAAGATCATCTCATTCCAGTCCCCTGCCATGGACAGGGATACCTTCCACTAGCCAGGTTGTTCAGAGCCCCATCAGCCTGTCCTTGAACACTTCCAGGGATGGGGATCCTCAACTTCTCTGGGTAAATCCTTTCAGTACCTCCCTACACTCTGAGTAAAGAATTTCTTCCTAACATCTAATCTAAATCTCTCCTCTCTTTTTGTTTAAAACTATTCCCCATGTCCTATCACTACCTGCCATTGTGAAATATTGCTCACAGGACATTTTCAGTTCAATCCATCTGAAATATTGATTGCCCCTGTACATGAGACCCTGCAATTGTGAAATGTGATGAAGAGCAGGGTGGGCACAGCAGTTTGTGTCAGACTGGATGCATTTGCATATTCTGGGTGCTGTGCACAAGAACAGGGGTTTTTCAGTTTGGGTGCACTGTGCTGTCTTCTCAGTAAATGGATTTCACACCCTTCAGTGAGAAGACTGCATCTTCCTGAGGTAGTTGAAAACCTGGTTTCATCTATTTCTTGTGTCTAAGTTTCTCAAACTTTCACCATTTGGAGTGGAATTTTCCATGCCAGCTTTGCATCCAAAGGTGATTATATAAGGATCACTATGAGCAAAGAAAAGAGGAGGGTTTTACGTTTCCTTGTTTGTTTTTGAGAAAGAATAGATTACTTCTGCTTTTTTTCATGGATAGCTCTGCTCTCTGGGGAAGAACACTGCATTTTGTCTCCTATCCATGTAGACTTCTCTGGATTTTGAGCAGTTGCTCACTGCTACAGCTTGTTCAATGAGATGATGAGTTCAGTGTGCTCTAGAAGAAAATAGGGCTAAAACCTGAGGAAGACTGGCTGCCACCCCCAACTGTCTGTAAGATTTGGACAGGAATCTTCCTTTCTACTTAATTTAGGATGTGACCCTGATCAAGCTTTTCAAACTAATATTTTATTCCACTCTGTAATATAATCTATATAATCTTCTTCATGGAGTAGAAAAATCTTTGTATAACTGGGATATTAAAGGCACAGGGCATACCCTGCACATGAGAAGAGTAGTTGCAGATAGGAGACAGGAAGCTTTCCCAACAGATCCTGCAATGTACAGCCAGCCATACAGCTGGTCTTCGCACACTCCAGTGACAGCAGGTTGGGCAGCTAATTTGGAACCACTGGAACAGGGTAGTGTGTCAGACCAGACAACATTTTCTGTTTTCTATGGAAATGAAAAAAGGAGTGCAGGAAGGGGTCTAATGTGTCTTAAAACTTTCCCCTCCCTGAAAATCCCACAAGGATTTTCTGAGCTGGAGACTTGTGGGTTTGTATTCCACAGCCCATAATAGATTTTCCTCCATAAATTTGTCATATCACATTTTCAACCATATTGAACTTTTGGCTTCTAGAATTATCTGTATTAGAGTTTAATTATGTGCCACATGGAAAAGTACTTCCTCCACTCATTCCAGTTCTGTTGCAAGATAATTAATTTCATGTCCTTAGGTCTTAGATACAGTGAAGGAGCCACGCATCTCCTCCTGCCCTTTGCTGCAGCCACCAGCACATGGAAGAACAAGTTCCCTCTTCACTAGGCTGGAGAGTCCTAGGGTGCCTCTGTTCCTCATACAAATGTTGCTTTGAACTGTGAACCAGCTGTTGCTGCATTATTTCTATTTATGCTGTGCTGATTTCAAGTGTAACAACAGGGCCTTGAAGTAGACGCAACCACAGTGATTCTCCTTTCAGTTCTCTCTGTCCGTCCTTTCCCCATGGCTCTCTGTGTCTTCACTGAAGCACAGGCTCGACATTCTTGTGGCACTATGCACAGTGACACCAAACACTTTCCTGCATGATAACTAGTGACTTCATGCCAGAGTGCAGTTCTTTGCTTTTCTTGGTGTTCTTGTGCTTTTCCTGGCTACCTTATCACCTCCTCACTCAATAAATTTCTCCCACAGATGGACCTTTGGATTTCCAAGATGCTGCCTATGCCAAATAGTTCTGCTGCTGGTTTGTGTCACAGTCCCAGTGTGAGAGCTGCTCTTGAGATGTCTGGGAGCTTGACTTGGCTGCTGCTGCCCTATGAGAGGTTTCTGCTCTGTTTTCACTCTCGATTTTGAGATATGTCTCAAATGTTTCATGAAGCCCCTCACTCAGAACCAAAGGAGTTCTTCCTGATGCTGCCTCCCTCCCAGCTTTTCTCCTGCTCTGCGAAGATTTTCATAGCTTTGTGTATTGTCCCCTTTGAAAAGCATGGCTGTTTATTTTGTATGTGGTCAGGCTGGAGCTATTTCCTTTTCAAAGGCACAAATCAGCAAGCTCACTTACATTCCTCGATTGGTTGGTTAAGCTTAGCCAAGATTCAAAATTCAGTCTTGAACAGAACTGAATGTGACATTTTCTTTTCCAGCTGCTTCCCTAACTTCAAAATGTGCTTGTGAAGGAGAGTCCCAAAATAGATCTGCTTATTCTAACCCTGGACAAGACACTTTACCAACACAGGAAAAAAAAAA
>VRYO01000369.1:1062823-1119639 GCA_009812075.1 Sialia sialis
GTGTCGGCAACAGCAGCAGCGCCAGGAGCAGCGGGAGCGGCAGCAGCGTGGGGGCGGGAGCTGAGGGGCGGGGAACGCCTGTTCCCCTTGCGACTTGTACTTCCGCCTTGGCAATTCTCCTGAAATTGTCCATAAATAAGCCACACCTGAATATAAGCCGCTCTGCTGGGGTAGGCTGGATTCTTCTATGAAAAAGGTGCAGCTTATATTCGTGAAATTACTGTACTTAAGTGATCTTAGCCATGGCACAATGGCTCAAAGGCAGGCACTGGAGAGCTGCTGGGGCAGGACTCAGTAGTGAAGATGTCTCCTTCCAGCATGTTTGTTGTTATTACTGCCATCACATTTCATTGGGACAAACAGATAAGACAATGGCTATTTTGTGCTGTGGTCTCCTTTCAAAACAAGAAAAAAACAGTACCCATAGAGTTGTTCTTATTTTGGTCAACAAAAACTTAGACATAATGGTATTTTTGCTGAAGGAACAGTGCACAAGTTACTGAGCATCTTACAGTTTTTTAACCCATGTGCAAAACCATATTCCCTGAAAAAAAAAATATTGGTAACAATTAATTCACTGCAGCTGGCAATGTTAAAAATCCTACTCTATGTATTAAGTTTATGGTGTGCTACTTCTAATTCTAGCTTCCCACATTTCAAAACAATATAACAATCTGACTTCATGTTAAGCACAATAACGATATGAGGTTGCTGTGACTAAGAGTGATTGTTAAACAGATCTCCTTATTATATATAATTACCTCACTGTCTAAGCAAGCAGCCACACAGAACAGCTTAATTTTTGCTACATTTAATTCAAATCTGACAGTATTACAAACTCTCAGGATACTGCAGCAAAAGAACTTGGTATTCATAGGGTAATTTGTTGCTAATTTTGTCCAGTACCTTAGAAGGTTGTTGGAACCAGAGGACCACAAAAGAATATACTGCTCTAAGCTAGGATTTTTATCACTTTCTAAATGATGCATTGAATGTCAGGGAAATGCTGTGTGATAATAGCTGAATGGATATTGATGGTTGCTGTAGCGCTAAATGATGAATTGGCACCAAAATAGAGCCAAAGAACAAATCATCAGTGTCCTTTTTTATTTTACTCTTTCAGGGACAAAAACTCACATCAAGACTTGCAAAACCTGAATTAACTGAAGGAAACCTGCAGCAGACAAGCCCAGTTGTGTGCCCATGTACTCTCACCCATTGCTGCAGCAGCACCATAAGCAGAGGGCTCTAAAAAACAGCAAGAACAATTGTGTTCAGATCCCAGCTGTTCCTTTTCAAACCTGACAAGCTCTGAAGGCTGGAAAACTGCTGGACCCAAACCAACCAAACCCTCCCCCCACCTCCATCCCTCCCAAACCAGCCCAAAAATCTACGTGGGAAGAGGTTTGTTCCTTGTGCCCACTTCTGTACATCCAATCCACTTTTATACACTCTGCTGCCTGTACTTTAAAGCTGGTCTTTATCATCTGTGCATGTGGAGAAGCTCTTCCACTGCTTATGCAGGTGGGAAAAACAGCTCTCTCTGATATCTGCTTCCAAATCAGACTGAGTGCAATGCACAATGCATATTACATATTTTATCTGATACTTTGGCTGGTAGTAGGGAGAAAGCCTCCCTGAGTACTGCGTAAGTATTTCTCCATTTCAGGTTAATACCATTGAGTCTGAGAAATGTGACTGATTTTTTTATTTGCCCTTTGGTTTAGGCACCCACAGACTCCTAGCCCATGACAACCAGTTTTTACTGGTGCATGCACCAATGTTTGTGGGACAGATTCCCTGGCTGGCCAAGTTCAGCTCTGTGATACATCAACAGCTCAGAAAGTGCAGGGAGTAGATGGATCTAGATTTCTCTTTAAGCAGAGAGGGTACAGGGACTTATAAACGACATCAGCTGAGGGGGTGAACTGGACTGAGGAGCAATCTGGAAATTCCGGACCCTCTATACCCCTTGGCTGGCAGTGCTGAGCTCAGTTCCTGCTAAAAGAGCAGCACTTGTGCTCCAAAAATATGGAAAGTGTAGGATTAGAGTGGAGGTGAACTCACTGATGGGATGTGGTCTCCACCCTCCTTTCTCCATGGAGGGTGTCAGCTGCCATGTGCATGACTGCAAGTTCCCTGTAAAGATCTTTGTCATTCTACTAATAGAAAATTACTTAAAAAACCCCAAACAAACAAGCAACAAAACACCAGCCAATCAGATCTCATATAAAATGAGAGTTCATCCTCAATATCCTCTGTCTATCCAGTTTTGTTTCCTAGCAGACCTTCAAGGAGACATCACACTTCATTGTGACAATATTTAGACAGCATATAGGGAAGGGAAGAGCCAAAAAATATCCAAGAGTCTCTCTATACTAGACTGTTTCTCAGGGAAAGAAGCAGCCCACAGTGATGCATTTGAAAGAGTCCAAGGAAAAACACAGATGCAATGCCTGCACTCTGGTAGCAGCAGGCTGGGGGAGATAGAAATGATTATGATCAAGCAGCAGTAGAGCTGCCCATAGGACCTTTTGGAGAATCCTGGAATACATCCAGCAGGAATGCATGGAAATAATGTATGGAGAGAAAGGAAAACACCTTTGTGGCACAGCTGTGACCAGGGAAAAGGAATTTAGAAATCACTTGCTTCTGTGGGGTCACCTGTTTTAATTTGAGTCACCAATGTTCTCAAAACAGGAATTAAGGGGATGTGTCAATAGAAGCCAATGAGCACCTACAGCTTGGGCAGATCAATAAAACTTCCATGAGTAAATCACTAGAATTGCTTCAGTAGCATGTAGCAGCTTGGAAGGTACATGCTTCACTTTTAGGGGCTACAGAGTTAATTGATAACCCAGGAGCACATGAACCAACTGCATTAATGAAGAAAGACTTAGCCTTGCTTAGTGAGGTCGGTAGAGGTCAGAGCACAGTATCTAAAGTCTGTCCTTTCACACCTCTCCCTGGGTTGTGAGGAAATCAGAGCACTTCGAATCCTGTCTGTAGTTTTGGGTCCCTCACTGCAAGGAAGACATTGAGGTGTTGGAGTGTGTCCAGAGAAGAGCAACAGAGATGGGGACAGATCTAGAGCACAAGTTTTATGAGGAGAGTTTGAGGGAGCTGGGGGTGCTTACTCTGGGGAAAAGGAGCATCAGAGGAGACCCTTATTGCTCCCTACAACTCCTTGAAAGGAGGCTATAATAAGAAGAGGTAGAGTGGATGGGAGAGTGAAAAATCAGCCTCTTCTGCCAAGTAACAGGTGATAGGATGAGAGGTGATGGCCTCAAATGGCACCAGGGGAGTTTTAGATTGCATAGTAGGAAAAAATTTCTATGCTGAAATTTTGGTAAATCACTGGAACCAGTGGCCAGAGTTTTCAAAAGACATTTGGATGTGGCACTTATGATTGTGGTACAGTGGTGAATAAGGGTAGCGCAGGATTAAAAATTGGTAGATGACCTTAGAGGTCTTTCCAACCTAAGTGGTTCTATGATTTGAAATCAGCATGCCTGCCTGAGAAACAAGGTGTGCAGCCATAGGAAATATTTTTTATTTGTTTTGTATTTTTAAATAACATTTTACACTGTATACTTTCTTGTTCAAGCAATGAAAGGAGGCGGAGTTGTAAGGCAGAGGGTGACCATGCAACATGCTGCCTACAGGCATGAAGGGGCGCTGTAGGGATGGGAAATGGAGCTCTTAGGAGTGATGGATGTTTCTCTTTTCCTGGTTTCCTAGTGAATTCGTCATTGCAGGAATCTGTAGCCAGCAAGTTCATTCAGTAAGTAAAACAAAAATGAGTCAAAGCTGTTGAATGGCAGTTCCACCATCTTGGCTCTAACTTGAGGAAGCCTTGACTCTAAAAAAAACCCACAACACTTTCCAGAAGAGCTTTACGAATGGATGTGGGGTTTAGATAAGTCCCTGCCCTTTGTCCAGGCCTCTGGCAGCAGGCAGCAGCTTTATTGAGGTGGCCAGAACTCACTCTCACTCACAAGTTCTTTAATAATGATTGATTTGGTTTATTACAAAATGAATTATTTTTTTAACAGACAGAAAATTGACAGGCATAAGATTTAAAACAAACTAATACTACACAGGAATAAGGACAAAAAGAGACTACTAGTAGGTATATACAGCACAAGGTTAAAAGTACCTGTTAATGTTCCAGCTAGAGAAGAAATAATATAATTTAAGATTCAGTGTATCTGTACCCTTACAGTATCTTACCATCCAATTGCTGGTGGGGCAATTGAGATCCTTTCCCTCAGGCCTCAGGGAAATAACCATGGAATCTTCTCCCAAACTCTTGGGAGAAGTCTCAAACAGTTCAGGTTGTGCGTGTAAGAGATTCTGCCTCTGTGATAATTCATGTGTCTTTGATAGTTTGTAAAACAGGGTATTTCAGTCAAGAATATTTTTTTATCTCTTCCCACATCTGTTCTCCAGACTGAGATGTTGATTCTTAGCTGAACAGGTGCCAGAGATGACACCCTGCTGGGCTTTTCAGCCCAGGTTATCTCTTTATGCACCAAATATCTGTGTATGAGGGGGTGTAGATGTCCTGCCACAAAGAGAGAAAAACAAACAAAAAAAGGGAGTAACACAGATTAGAAATTAAATGCCTGCAAACCAGACAGCTGGTCATGCTGCTTATGTGTTCCTGAGCCTCAAAAGGGACACTTAAGCAGCAGGATCAGGGCACTGTATTTCCTGAGGGGCTTTAGATACCCATGTAAGAGGGGCTTCAGGTGTAAGCTGAAGCAGGTGAGGGCAGGTGGAGGCCTCAGCAGGGAGCAGTGAGGAAGGAGAGGGTTTAATTAAGTTATAACCTGGTCTCCCAGACACCATCTCCCAAATTAGCTCTCTTGTTGGTACATGTGAAGGCCAGGCTGTTGTCCTGCTCTCTAGAGTGGCCCATCCAGGTGAAAGGAAGGAGCAGCAGCAAGAGGCAGATGTGCCTCAATCAGTGGCTGCCATTGCAGTGTCATTAGGCAGAAGAGGTTAAAAATAGGATTTTGAAATCTAGTGAGCAGAAACATCAACCCGATGGCAGAGAAAGGAGAGAGGGGCTGTTCCTACTGTCTAGGTAAAGATTTTTGTTAAATTGTTCAGGATCACAAAGTTGGAGAGGAAGAAGGGGCCATGCAGCCCTGTGCCAGCAGGGTATGGGGGGCACCCACAAGCCTGGGGTCTCTCAGAGAGCTGCTGTCTGCCTGTCCATTACGGTGGGGCTAATGGGGACTACCCTGGTCCTACCAACTATTGTGATGAATGTGTAAGAAGCTGCAAGCGACTTCTACCTGCTGGGGTAGGTGTTGTATCTGCTGTGGGCAGTGGCTGAGTGAAGCTTCACAGAGGGGGGAAAATAGCATCCTTTGTGCTTGTGTGTGCTGTGCTCAGATGTGAAACTGCCTTTCACATGAGCTTTTTTAGCAAAGTGCTGATAGGTCTGAGGTTGCTCAGGTCAAGTGCCTCCTGCTGTGCACTGGAACATCTTGGAGAAAGGCTTGACTGGGGAGCCTTGGTGCCACATGTCCTTCTGCTGCCTGGGTGAGCCTGTGTCCACTGAAACATGGGTGACAGAGAGCTCAGGCAGGCCTTTGTGTTGCCACATTTATAGTGACTTATCATGTGACAAGGGAGGAAACCTGCCCCTGCTGCCAGGGAACAGGCTGGGTATCCTGTGCCACCATCCCCTCTCCCTCCCTCCACCGCATTGCTTGGTCCTGAGGCCCCTCTGCTCGCCTGCTGTGCTTCTTGCAAACAGCAAATACACCCAACAAGTCAATGCAAGGGTGAGGGTCACTTTCTGACCCAGACTCATTTATGGTTTAAATTAAAATTCTTAGGTGAAAAATTGGACCTAATGTTTAGCTGAAATAAATTCCAGTTAAAAGGGAGTGCTTTACCGGCTAGTGAGAGGTAGAAAAAGGAAACTACTATGTGACAACTCCATTATAACATGTTGTATCTCTACTTTTATAACCTCCTTCCCAGAGTGAAATTATGTATCATTATGAGAATTGCTGGGATGGTGGTGCATGAGGCTGTTCTGGGGCTTGGTAGTTGTGCAAAAGGTTCACGGTCAGACACAGGGCAGTAAATTATATGGTATTTTGAATTTACTTCTTACATCTTTCTTTCTCTTAACTTATAATGAATTCACACTGTAAAAGTAAAGCTGTATAGTTGTGTATGAAAAGGTGCTCTGGTGAAATGAGTTTTACCTAATGGAATCAATACAAAAGTATCTGATACTAATTTTTCAGCTACAATGACAGAAAACTGTGGAAGGAGGAGGGATCTTCTTGTAGATGGGGAGCCCTATGACTCCCTCAGTTATCCCCACTTAAAAGCTATCAAATTAGAGCTGTCCTGTGTACAGCCCCGTGAATTGAACAAGCCTTTTCAGTCTTTAATTAAGGGTGACAAACTCTTTGAACATCACAGCATTCATCTGCTCATGTGTGGAAAGCCTGGTATAACAAAAGAATTTAATCAAACTACAAGTCTAATAAAGACTACATTGCCTGAACTAAATGATATTATTGCTGCTGCAGCTCATAGTTTTACATTTAAAAAAGCGGGTCAGAGTGTTCATTCATCTTGATTAGCAATGCCAACCTAATTACTGCTGGAGGAAACAGTAATTAGCTGGAGTCTCACCTCATTAATCATGACATTCTTCTAGCAGACTATTTTTATCTCATAAATAGCTTGGATTGGAACAAGGTGTATATTTGAATTCTAGTTAATTGTACACAGCTTGCTGCATAACATTTCACATTTTTATCATTTAACTACTTCATTCCTGTAAACCTCTTAGCTATTTTTGTAGGCTGCTCTTGTTAAATAAGAGGTGAATGGCCCACATAAGATAAGTGGAAGGAGATGAGGGTGTGTTCCAGCAGCAGGGAAATAGAGTCCCTGCTTGCAGAGGAGAATAAGTGGATCTTTTCTCAGGCAGAAATCAGGGCAGAACTTCTGCTTCACTGACACTTAAGAGAAGTCTGGACCAAGATTTTCAATGGGGAAAAATGATTAAATACATCCTCATTATTAAAGCCAAGTTCCTGGGAATATCTCCATGTAGGCACCTTGAAGTCAGTGCAGCAGAGTTGCCAGTCATTTCTGACAAGATTGATCATTACATGGTTTAAAAATGTGTGTTGTTAGAAAAATGGTTTTTCATTTATTAAAACCAAGGAGGTCTTTTTTGTTTGTGGCTTGGTGTGTTTTTTTTGTTGTTGTTGTTTGTTTGTTAATTTGAGGTTTTTTTGTCATTATTTCAGGGTTATTTGGGTTTTTTTGTTTGTTTTTGTTTATTGTTGTTGTTGTTTACCCGTTTTTTTTGTTTTGTTGATGTTGGGGGTTTTTTTGTGTGTGTGCTGGAGAGGTTGTTTTTTGAAAAGTTGCTTTAAACAAATCATGATTATTTTTCTGAACTTTAAGAACTGGGAAAGAGAGAGAGCCTGGAAGCCACAGTTCCAGATTCAGTTTATTAATTAAACTATTAGAGCTTAATTTTCTAGGGAGGATCATTATGGGTGCATTAGTCTGGGAACATCAGATTTTGTAGAGATGGTAAAATAAATGGATTTTTGTATATATGCTTATAAAATACATGCCAGGTGTGTCCCTATTACTGGTCTACTGTGAAGAAAGTTCTCCTGCTTTAAGCCATATTTTATATTTATTTTTTTAAGGTTGAAATGAAGGGGTTTTTTTTCCTTACCTACAACCTATCATTTAAACAAGCAGTATATTAACCTGAAACAAAGAGAGAAGATGAGAGAAGATTCGCAAATAAACATAGGAAAAATAAAAGTTATTATTTCATTTTTAACTGACAAATACTGTCAAGTTTATACTTGGGATTAGTTGTATACAACGCTTTACATTTCCAAAGCACACAAATGTTAGCATTGGCTTTTTATTTGCTTTTAGTAAGTAATTAGCTGTATTTCAGAAGTTGAGCTATGTTTTATGAGTAGCTTTCTTCTTCCATAATCAGTAAGTCGACATTACTACAAATGGAAACTAATAGCTATTTTTGAGTGCTTCCTTCAGAATATTAAGTTATAACTGCCCCACAGATTAAGCTGTAACCCAGCAGCCATTGGGGCACTTTTAGAACTTGCAAATAAGACAGCAAGTATTCTTGTAAGTTTTTGAGAAATTATTAAATTCTCATTTTATTAATTACTCTGCATTTTTGTGCAATTGTGTTTTAAAAAAGTTTTCTTGAAGTCCTCTTTCCTCTCTTTCGTTGCCAAAAGAGAATGAAAAACAGAAGAGGAGAAAATCAAGTCCCTAAAATTGAACAAACAACTCTCCTTTCATCCCTTGACCATGAAAAAAGGTTTTTTTCAAGGAAAGATTTTTTCATAAGAAAGAATTTGGTGTAAGAGACAATTTTCATTCTCAAAAGATGTCAAATTACAATCGGATCCACTGAGTGATAAAGCAGAAAGCTTAACTTCTCTGGCAGAAGCAGCCCTGCTTTTTTGTAGATGTGAAGTAGCTGCAGAAAAAGGGCATATTTGACTCGTGCATATGCTACATGTAAGTGACTTTTTGATATTCAAGTGATTAATTTAAAAGTCTGTTTAAATATCTGGTATTGTTTCTAATAGTTAAGTTTATTATTAGGATCCAATATGTTTAAGGCAGATATCTTTCATCATAGGTCCCAGTTACAGGGTTATGATAGAGGCAGTGCTTGTCATATGTTACAAATGTAGTTTTCCTAATGAGTACGTACTTATAAATTAATAAAACCTTAATAAATATTTAATGAAAATTGTGGGCTTGTTTGCCTGCACATTACTTGTGTAGATATCACTGATGTCTTGTAATTTTGGCCATGGATTACTTCTAGAGGATTCCTCAAATCTAGAGAAAATTACTTTTCCACTTCTAATAGGCTTGCTCATACTAAGCTTTTGATATTTAAGTAGTACTTCTGACATCTCAAATAAATTTAAAAAAAATTAATTGAGCCACTGTTACACTTGTGCTGTCATTACCTCCCCAGCTTCGAGGAGGAACTGAAAACTAAGTTGGTTAAGGACAACTCTCTCAAAAAAAGGATATTAATGTGTGTAGGCCTCAGAATTACCAACCTTGCCTCATGCTACAGGTCAAAACATCAGTATACCTTAAACTTGAGCTTTGTGACTTGAGCCAAGTGCAGAGCCAACAGCAAAAGGCCAAAGTTCTTGTTTTCAAGGCTGTTTTTCCAGCCATGAGATACAGTCTCAAACTTTACTCTTTCCCTCTCTACAGCAGAAATTTAATCTAAGACCCTTTAGTCAAGGTCAGGCTGATGTGATATCCAGATGGAACACAATTTCCCATCCTGAAATCCACAGTAAAAGGAACTGAATCTTCTTTGTACCATTTCATTCGTGATTGCTTTGGAGAAGTGGGGAAAGATGGCTGGATATTTGGCTTCTCAACCCTTGGAGCTCAGGTGGCCTGTGGCAGAGGGAAAATGACCTTTTGTTGACTGGAGCCTGCAAAAGTTGAATTTCTGTGGGGGACACACATTTGTGAGGTACTGCAGGAAGGGGCCAAACAGCCACTGGAGGAGTGGGATAGACCAAGCTGCTCCTCTGGTGGATTTGACACCTTCTGTTTCCCCCTGCCAGCTGCTGCAGGTTTGTAAGAAGCCCTTAAGCAGGTCTCCAAATTCTTACTTCAGTTTCTTGTAATTTATGTCCAGATTCTATTCTGTGTGGCCTGCCATACAAAAAACCCACCATCTCAGTAATATGCCAGTCATAGGATGCAAGTTCTGTTTTTTGGGTATGTTGCATCAGACATTATAAGCTTAGTGTCTATCCAGTCCTGTTACTGCATTTAAAACATATGATTCTGGTCTCAGGTGTTTCCAGGGTTTCATCCTGTGTTTGCCTTGGAAGGCTTTTAAGACTGTCCAGGGGGAAAATTTCAATCACTAAAATTCAATTGCAAACTCCATAAAATTATTTAAAATTGCTACTGCTTGGTAACCAAAAGACAAAAAATAAATACAGTTTCTGGACATTGAGAGAGACAGAATAAGCCTACACTTTTAAATACGAGTAAGAGACTTGAGTGGCATAGCTTCTATCACTGTCTATATCCTTTGATATTTCTATCCTTCACATAATCCTGAAATTGATTACATTGCTATTGAAATATTCCCGCACGTCTTTACCCTCACCCATGGCCATAGCTGGACAGAAAGCCAACAGAAACTAGAGCAAATTTTTGAGCAATGACAGTAATTTCACAATTATAAGCTGCACCTGATTATAAGCCACATTTTTATTTTTTTTTTTAAAGCGAGGATCCATGCACAACAAAGTAACAAATTAGTAATAGAATCGCGCCAGAGAGGGGTTTGGTGTCAGGTGCTCAAGTTGCAACAGTTTTCATAGACTAGCAAAGCCTTTAAAGGCAGCCACAGGTGCCCTCCCGGGCCGGCTCTCACTTCCGGGTTGGCATTTTGCTGGGATCTGTCCATAGATAAGCCGCACCTGAATATAAGCTGCACTACTGGGGTAGGCTGGATTCTTCAATGAGAAAGGTGCAGCTTATAATTGTGAAATTACTGTACACATATTTTTAATAACTATAGTTATTTTGTTTTTTCTAGTAGTATAAGGTGGATACAAATGGTATTGTGGGCAACTGGTTTGTGGAGGGAAAAATGAATAAATCACAATGCAAAGGCATGGTGACCATGCATTACAAACATGGATGTCCTCCAGCGATAACCAGGCATTGACATGAAGATAATCAGACTCAATATAAGGCATCCTTTTAGAAAAGACAAGTTATGTGGTATTTCTGCTTGCTGAAGACTAACTCATGTCTTCTGATTTTATATTGGTTTGAAGTTATCGAAAACATGTCAGAAAATACATGTAGTAAAATAGATATTTAAAAGTTTCTAAAGCATTTAAAAATAAAATCTAAGGCACAATATTATATCTGAAGAATTAAATCATACCCTAGCCAGTAAAAATAGATCAAAAGCATGGGAAATTATTTTAAACACAATATTGGCTGTACTAGACAATTTTAGTCAGTTCTGTGTGTCAGTCTTCTCAGGGATTAGGGTAGTCCAGAAGGCTGCAGTCAGTATGCCAAAAACTGATTTTGGCAGGGGGAATAAAATATTTAAAAATTTACAGAAAGCCGTGTTTGTAAATAAAATGGGACTGTAAACCTGTACCTGAAATCTGTAAGTGTGATAAAGATAAGCCTTGAAAGCTGGTCACTGATGAAAAAATAGAAGAGGCTGTCAATGACAGCATCTAGTCCTGTTGTATGCAGTAGAAATTCTGCCAGTTTCATCTTTTGGCCAGGTTTTGTTCATGTGGAATGGGTCCCTATCTGGCACGTGCTGCTGTAGCTCCACAGTGTTCCATGGAATTATAACATGTTTCAACAATGTAGAATGGACTCAGTTTGAGGCTTTGCACCTTGTGCTGTCCTTCATATCAATATGAGGAAGTTGGACCATTCAAACTCTGCATGACAAAGAAAAAAATCCAATCACCTTGCTGCTATAATCACTTTAATTGGCAGTGGAAAAAAACCAAGCTAATCTTCAAATGCTTGTTAGTCTTATTTTTCCCTTTTAATTTTGTTTGATTTGTTATGTATGAGATTAAAACCTCCTAATTTGTGAAAATTTGCAGGTGATCTCTGATCAATATTGTTGTAATGGCCTTGTCTGTGAGTAGACCCTCCCAGCGTACACCTTTAGGAAATAGATATGGTCTCATTACCATGGTCTTTACCCCATCCCATAGAAGAGATGAAGATGCGTCTAAAGAGTTTGTAAGGGCAGAAAACCACATGGATATTGAGTTTAGATTTATCCTGCTGCAACAACAGCCAGAAGTAACTGAATTTTAATGTAAAGGCTTCCATTACATTTAGCAGCTTGAAGAGAGAAGTTTTTCAATGTGGATTTGTGAAGTCCCAAAGAGCAAGTACCATCCTTTTCTGGTGGTGCACCACTGTTCTGAGGGCTTATGGAATTTTTTCATATTAGGCAGAATATGTGGAGGGCATGTTGTCATACCACAAATTGTCAGGGAAATTCTTGGTGACCTTTTCTCTTTCTAATATGATGTCTTGGCTCAGGCTTTTTCTTCATGGAGTCATGAATATTTTCAGTTTTTCCAGGAAATGCAAAGAAGTAGGGCTTCTGCTGCTCTTGTTCTGTCTCATATGCAAAATTTTCTGTATGTCTTCTCTTGTTCTGACCTAGAAGCACCTCAGAGCTTCTGCCATACATTTGAATTTTGTCTTGACTTGGTTATTCTACTCATTTGTAGACAGTGTACTGCAATTATTCTTTGCCCCAGGGGTCTGTTTGTACTGAGTCACTGAAGCTGAACAGCCTCTCCTTAAGCGTATTTTCTTTGCAGATATAATTTGCTCACTAGAATTATTAATGTGTTTATGCTAATTATGTTTGATCTTGATTATAAAAAAAGTGCCCGTTGTGGTCCTGAGTTGTAGCTAATGCCTGGTGTCAATTAACCAGCTTAATTTAATGAGTAATTTTAGACTGATCTTTTGGAGGTGTAAGAGGTGGTGTAGGTTGAAGTGCTTTAAAGAACATCTTTTTCCTGGAATTTAGCATGCTAAGGGATGTGCAAAAGTTGGGTAGTCTCAAGCTGTTTGGTATAGCTGTTGCCAAACTGGTTTCTGTTTTCTGTGTGCCCGTGTTTGCACCATAAAAGCACCTGGTGAGGAATGAGTGGGACAGAAGATCTGAAGGAAAACATACTTTAATCAAGTCTCTGGGCAACCCTAAAGGGCCTTGTTGTTCAAACTGCTTTGCAAATTTTGATGTGAAAACATGGTTTCATGTGCAACAGCTTTGCTTTCTTCTTCAGCAGGGAGGCCTAGGTGCAGAGGGCTGTGTGGACCTGCCCTCTTCCACTGCTGCCCCTGAGGCTCATGAAAGCTTGCTACACTGCAAAAAAACCCTTTTTGGCTGAGTTAGTTTTGTGTCTGATTAGTGATTCACACTCCTTGAAGAGGTCATACAACCTACTGAGGGGAAATGAACAATATCTGATAGTACATGAGAGAGGCCGATTGTGGGAGGACAGATTATAAGAGAATAGAGATAGTGCTGAAGGCAATCTCACTCCTGATAAATTGCAGTTGCACTAATTATGAAAGAGTGGGAACAGCCTTGCCCCTTAATAGGGCACAGCTATGTCCAGTGAAGATGGGTGTTATAAAAAAGTGGGTTAGCTGGTTGCAAGTCTGTTGGCTGGGAGGAGGAAGAGTTAGGTAATTGTGCAAAGGACTGAAAGGGTAAGATGTATGTGAGACAGATAGAGTCAGGTAGTCATGCTAGGGACAGGAAGGAGTTAGCTAGTCCTGCAGAAGGAAGGGAGAAAGAGTTAGTGTTGCATGGAGCTGCCTGTGAGAAATTCACAGAGAGAAAGGGATGAAAGTTTTTAGATAAAGAGGACTGATGCTGGCATGAGTTATGAGTCCACCACTGACTGGTGCCCCATGTGAGGGAGTGGCTGACTCCAATAACACTTTTGGGTGGAATCTTTTTCTTCCAACATTGGCAGCAGTGTGAGCTCCTAGATGAGCTCAAAGCAACTTTATCTCAAATTAGGGCTGGTCCAGGCCAGCAGGTGTTATCTGGTCAAGGCTGGTGGTGCACTGCTTCAGATTCTGGCTCTATTAAAGGATGTTCAGGGCAAGCAGGATCAGACTCAGATCACTCAAGTTCATCATGAGACATTAAATTAACCTCGGATAGGTCTACTGAGTTCCAGAAACAAATGTGAGTCTGTCGCTTCTATGCAGTGATGCTGCGTCACGGAGCCTGGCCTCTTGGCAGGATTGGTGCAGCAGGAAACAAGAGAAGCAAAAATGAGGATGGGCCTTGGCATGTATGGATTTGTGCATCCTGGTACTACAAAATGTTTGTGTGTAAGGCACACTTGATTTTGAAGTTTCAATTTGAGTTTGGATAGCATTCAATAATCTCATTTTATTCCCATTTAAAATCCAGCTTAATTAAAATGTACAGAGTATTTCCACATTGAGTATTGTTTCTAAACAGTGTGTCTCCTTCAAATTCCCAGTATAAACAATCCTGTAAATAGGTAATTAAAGCCATCTGCTTCTTAGTAGCCTAGTTACCTTTGCAGCATTGTTTACATTTTTCTCCCTTTTAACTCAGGAAATTCAATTGCCATAAATTCTTACTTTAGTGGATAAACTACTACAAAATAATTCTTATAGCACACAATTTTTCAAGAAAAGACATATTCTATTGAATTTATCTTCCAAATAAACTGTTCTTCACAGGCACAGAAAATTGTGCTGTCAGATGATGGGCATACCCATAAACTAATCCAGCTCAAGATACTTAAAATAATGCGGTTGCTGTTTGTGATCTTGTATTCATTCTTTTTCTATTAAAATGGCGCTTTTTATCAAGTCATGGAAGGTAGGCACTGATGTCTATGAACTGTTTTGAGCTAAATATCTGGCTCTTGTTTTAGGCCGGTTTCACAGATGAGTACAGTAATTTCATGCATATAAGGTGCACCCTTTTGACTAAAATTTTGGTCTGAAACCGGAAGTGCGCCTTGTATATGGACAAAGTTCGGAAATTTGCCAACCTGGAAGTGCGAGCTGTGAGCCAAACCACGCAGGGCTTGGGGCGGGGGGTGGGGGGCACAGCTTGTGTGGGGCCATGGGGCTTGTCACATGTCCTGGTTTGGAGGACAGGTGTCTGCTAAGAAAGGTAGAAGCATCTCTTTGAAATGGAGAATGTAAACCCCCTCCCTCCAAATTATTATAACTTTGAAATTAAGGGACTCTCAGGCAAAGATATGGAAATTAGGAATAACAGTTCTTTACTATGAAAATTAAATTAGAAATACAGTACTACAAAAAACCAAACCCCAAACACTGATAAAGTTTCTTGGGTTACAGTACAGGATGTGATCAAAGTATCTATTCTATCACTATCTGCTATGACTACGTGGGGCAGTGATCTTTATCTCTGTGGGAGATACTATGCCAATGGGCCATCTATTGAAACTAGTAAGGCATTGTTCTCTACCTTTGCAGCTGCCATCTTTCCTCCAGGGAGTTAGTTATCTTCTGCTAATGGCCTATTGAGTCCCACTGTATGACTGATAAAATTACTTCATCCCTTTGGGAGTTGCTCCAGCCAGCAGGGAGAGCCAAGCCTTTCTTACCTAGATAAAAACTGAAATTCTAGGACACCAAGTAGCCCTTTCTCTACTGGACTGTAGAAAAAATGAGATTTCTCCACATCACTACTAGACCTCTGGAAGGAAACTGCACCTTCTGCAAGACCACTGCTTCAACTAAACCACATCTGTCACTGTAAGAAGACTGCAGCCACCATTTAATCCAACTACTACCAACACCCTGCCTGACGGGGTGTCAGGTTGTATTCTGACTTTGTCAGGGTTTGGGGTTTGTTTCTTTGTAGTACTGTATTTCTATTTTAATTTCCCTAGCAAAGAACTGTAATTCGTAATTCCCGTATCTTTGCCTGAGAGCCCCTTGATTTCAAAATTATAATAATTTGGAGAGAGGGGTTTACATTCTCCATTTCAAAGAGGCTCCTGCCTTTCTTAGCAGACACCTGTCCTCCAAACTAAGACACAATGTCAGAATACAACCTGACACCCCATCAGGGTGACACCCATCAGTCAGGGTGTTGGTAGCAGTCCCATTAAATAGTGGCTACAGTCCTCCTGCAGTGACAGTGGTTCAGTTCAAGCAGTGGTCTTATGGAAAGGTGCAGCCTCCCTCTGAAGGTCCAGCGACGATATGGAAAAAAAGTCCGGTTTTCCTCTGGAGTCCAGGGAAAAGGGTATGACTTGGTGTCCCAGAATTTCAGTTTTTATCTAGGTAGGAAAGGCTGGGCTCTCGCCGCTGGCTGGAGCAACTCCCAATGGGATGAAGTAATTTTATCAGTAACACAGTGGAACTCAATAGGCCATTAGCAGAACATAACTCCCTGGAGGAAGGAAGAGGGGTGCAAAGATAAAGAACAGTGCCCTACTGATTTCAATGGATGGCCCATTAGCACTGCCCCACCTGGTCACAACAGATGGTGATAGAATAGATACTTTGATCACATCCTGTATTGTAACCCAAGACAACAAGGCCGGCGTGATTGTTACTAATTGGTTACTTCATTGCACGTGGATGCTAGCTGCAAAAAAAAAAGTGCGCCTTATACTCGGGTGGGTCTTATATATGGACAAAGTTTTGAAATTTGCCGACTCCCAGAAGTGCTCATTATACTCTGGTACCCTTTATACTCATGAATTTACTGTAAACTAAAAGTCAAATTTTAGAGTAATTATTGGAAGTGAATAGGAACAGAGTTCTGCCTTGAGGTCATCTCTTCGAAGAGAGAGAGAAAGAACCCTTCTTGCAGCAGTCTAGCTGTTAATGCTATGGCTGCAGAGTGAAGATTTAAGTGTACTGATGTAGCTGCAAAGGCCTAGATTGTAGTGCCCAAGGTACTTGCTGGGACTCGCAACTTCTGATAGAGTTGCAAATTATTTTTTCCCAGTAGCAGAGGAGGAAAAAATGTCTTCTGAGTCATCTCCAAGTTACTCCAATCTCTTGGGAACTTCTGCATGTTATTTCTGTGATAGGAGAAACACTCTTTGCTTCTTCTTTCTCCCTCTTAAAAGTAGCAAGTTCATTGCTGATTACTCACACTTGTAAGTTCTGAATTGACATTATAGAATATGGGGCAAATTACTGCGACATTCCAAAAGCATAAAAGCATAGTATCTGCTTAAAAGGGAGTAGAAGCCCTCCTGACATCCCAAACGGCAAATGCTAAAACCTGGCAAATAATTCTCATTGCATTGGCGGCACTTTCTGGAAGAACCCTTCACAACTTGCAAGGACAAAGTAAAGATAAATGAGCTCTTTAGCCACTTAGATTTTTTTGGGCATCAAAGCAAGCAAACAACATGGTTGCAAAATTTCTTATTAAGAGGGTTTTCCCTGTTTGTGGGAAAGAAAAAGCCAAACCGAAAAACCCACAAGAAAGTAACCAGATTCTGTCTTTGACTTTGGGTTTTCTTTAAAACTCAAGTTGAAGCTTGCTGGTGAAGGGAGCTGATTGTGTATAGATATAGCAAATAACTTACTGCCACTTTGAGGTTATTCAGTAACTATGTAAGGCACCTAAAATAGTGTGTGAACACCTTTAGGAAAAGAACTTAGTACTGCTTTATAGTTATTTTCTGAGGATCATGACATGACCAGGCAGACTAGATATGTACAGTCCGAGTCCCAAGTTATTAAAATGTCCTCTTAAATGAACAGAAATTGGAAAAGTATGCCTAATTATGGGATTGCTTATTTAACAGAAAGAACCTTTAATTGGGTTTATATTGTTGCATCATTGTGAGTTGAGACACATGTAGAATATTATTGCATAATTGGACCATTAATCCAGCATTGTAAAATAATAACTTACATTTGTCTTTTTCAGTTATGACCAATTGAAATTTAGATTATATTTTGTTTACTCTGCAGATAATACAAAATTGGCTTTTGAATTTGCATTTTAAGAGCCTGTTCATAATTTCTGTGTCTGGTGGTGTTCCTGTTACGCACACAGTTTCTGTAAGGGTATTATGTCTTACAGGTACATGGCATTTGGTTTAAAGAAAACTGATTTCAGTTCCAGTGATTGTGGGTTAGCTTAGAAATAGGTGCAAAGAGAAAATCCCACCAAACTGAAAAAACCAAAAATGCTTTTGAACCCTAACAGAGGGAGTGACTTGCAGAGGGTGGAGTTTCTCCCAGGAGAACAAGCACATTATGCCTTTGCCTGTGCTAGAATCACTGGTGGGGAGAGAACGAAAGGAAAACAGGGCCATAGCAGAGCGGGCTCTGAGGAGGAGCCTCCTCTGTGAAGTCATGCTGCTATGGACAATCAACAGTCATTGAAGTACAGGCAGAGGAAAATATTCCTGATTTTTTTCTTCCTCTCCCTGCAATTTTTGAATCCATATCCTAGAAATAAAATCTGCATTAAGAGATAAAAGTTCTTCTTACTGTCAGAACAGGTAAAGTATTTGTACTGAGGGAGTCAAGGGTGCTCTCCCAGCGAAAGCCACTCCTTCCTTCTGGTATCTGAAGGGGGCCAACAAGGAAGCCATAGAGGGATTCTTCATCAGAAAGTGCAGGAACTGGACAAGGAGTAATAGCTTCAAACTGAAAGAGAAAAAATTTAGGTTAGATATACAGAAGCAATCCTTTACACCTGTAGGAGTGGTGAGGCCCTGGCACATGTTGCTCAGAGGAGCTATGGCTGCCACATCCCTGGCAGTGTCCAAGGCCTGGCTGGATGGGGCTCTCAGCAATTTAAACTGGTGGAGGGTGCCCCTGCCCATGGCAGGGGGTTGGAACTGGACAATCTTTAAGGCCCCTTCAACCCAAGCCATTCTGCAATTCTATGATTTTTGCCAGAGAAGATGGAACTGTAGGAAAGGAGGGCAGGTGATGGACGTGTATTCCAGGAAATACTGTTCCTGATGAATTCATGTTCATACACACATTTATATATTCTAATTTTTTTCCAGACTGGTATCAACTTCATCTCTTATTTGAAGCTGAGATACCACTGGAAGTGCAACCAGGGGTTTAGTTACCTTAGGGATATTGGGAGAAGTGATGTTGTTTGGTTTTTGCCTTTTTTTCTTTCATACGTTCTCTGTATTCTTCACACATGTATTTGTATCTCTGTACCCTATTGAATTAGTGGCTAATTTTCCCAATGCTTTTCCATGCCCTTTCCTTAGGCAGAAAGACAAAACAAATCCCAGTACTCCAAGTCCTGGGAAGTACATGGCCCCTATCCTATCTTGATTCTTCCTGGCTACCAAGGTTGAGAACCCTTCTGCAAGATACATTCTCATGGACAAAGTACAGCCACTGCCAAGGAGGGGACTCCAGAGAAGGGGCTTGACCTGGGAGGAAATTCCATCACCACTTGTCCTCCTAATTAGTGCTTTTTTGGTAAATTACGCTAATTTGTTAAATGCATAAAATCTACATTCACTCCTTGTGGGTGAGCTTTTCTGGATATCTTTCCATAATAGCCCCCAAAAGCCTTCAATACAGATCCACTTTTATATTACCACCCATACAAAAATTATCTTGAGTTTCATTTCTAGGCTGGAAAAGGCAACAGAAGAAATTAGTTATTAAAACACCATGAAGATGGAAGTTCCCTTGCAAATCTTACCTCTGTTTTGCCCCCAATAGCATTGCTGAGATGGCTATTCAAACCTTTAACCGCTAGAAATTCGCACGGCTACATGCTTTCCAGTGGAGCTACTTTTAATTTGTATCTGCCAGAAGATCTGGCTTCCTTGATTCAATGATGTTGCAAACTTCCTTTTTATGATGCCTGCTTAAAGATTCTTCTGTTTTTATAGCCTAGCCAAAGAATTTGATTTCTTAATGATAGCAACAAAAATACACAAGCCAAATTCTTTGTTACCTCACTGCAAATCACAGTCCTTGCATTGCTGTCAGTGAATTTTATCTGTTGTCCAGCTGCCTAGCTGAAAAGAATTTGATCCTTTTTGTCTGTAGAGTTTCCTGCAAATATTTTTGCTTTCTAGCCAGTGGGCATTTCCACATTAGTTTAGTAACCTTAACTACATTGGAGCTATGCCTGTTTACACTCATTTGTACTAAATTTGTGCAAAGATTCTTCACATTGTTTTGTAAGCATAAATTACTAGGTTTTTTAAAAAACTATAAATTTGATAAATTAAGATAAATTGAGTGGGAGCTCTGGCTTCTTTGAGGGAATTGTGTAATTAAACTCACTGGTATAAATTGTATTTTCTTCTGTAGGTAAGAGAAAGAGACGCTTTTTCTAACAGTTCATATTCAACATAATTTTCCATCAAGTAGACTGTAGCAGTTTGCCAGAGTTGTCACATGCCTTGATATCTTTGAATTTGTTCCTTGGAAGCTGCTGAAATTCTTCATGCAACTGCTCCACTTGGGCAAAATCCAGGAAGAGCTTTCTCCAGCTGCTTTGGTTTATTATGTATTGGCTCCCAGAATTTGAGATCACAAGTCAAGCGAAAAGGCTAAATGTAGATTCACACTGAACATCTGACTCTTGACAAGGCTGTGCTCCAGCAAGCCCCTCTGACCTGCTCTCAGTGCTAATGTTCCTCAAATTACTCCCAAGATTCCTGGAATTTGAGCTGTTGATGACATCAGGCCAACAAATGTCACACTGCATTCATGGGATAAAGGAGAAGCAAGCAGAGTATAAACCACTTCTTTACTTCTGTATTTGTTGTGTAGGGAGAGAAGTGCATTCCACATATCCTCCCTCACAAGCAAGAAATGAAGTGCAAAAGCTAAAATCCTGGCACTTAGGAAAACAGGAAGGAGAGGTCTGAGGTCTAACACAGTGAGATATAAATCTTTGATGCTACAAGACTACTCTTGCTATTGCTCTTGGTCATATTTGTATGCTTTGAATATTTTTCTCTTGTGCAAATGCAGGGCATTCAAGCTTATGAATGTGTTTTTATGGGAGATAAGATCATTCCTTCAATTTTGATAAGAAAAAGAGTGTCTTAAGGCAGAACTGTCAGATAAATATGATTGAGGTAAATGAGATTTATGTAGGTTAGAGTGAGCTCCCTCTTGCTGTAGCTGTGGTAGTGTGGCAAATGTCTCCAGCACCCTACTGGCAAAGTAGCAGGTGTTTACTGCCAGCTACAGCATCTTCCACCCTTCAAGCTTCAGGTTTTGCCATTCAGGTCTCTCTCAGCTTTGCAGCTGGGTATTGAGGTTAGTCTGGATATTCTCCCTCCCTCCCTCCCTCCCTCCCTCCCTCTCCTCTCTGTCCTTCACCCTTCCCCTTCTTTGCAGTGCTGTGCAATCAGCTGGGTAAAAACCTGATAGTTGTGAGGATGGCATTTGTTCTTCATTGGATCAGAAACCCAAATATGAGGTAGTGCAGAGAAATGGAAAAGCTCAGGTTCAGATGGCAGTGTTTCCAGAAGGGAAACCTCCCAGAAAAGGCTCCACAAGCCCATGTGCTGGTGGCTTGCAGAGCAGCAGCCTGTTAAGGCCCCACCACATCTATTTGCAGTCTCACAGGATACTCAGCTGGACAGGTGATGTGCTGGGAACAAATCCTGATTATCTGCAAAGGTGGAGCAGAAAGGAGATGCTAATGGCTTCCAGCTCCAGAAAGCTACAAAAAGGCACAAACTCTGCTAACCACCAAAGAAGAAATTTGGAGGCATGATGAGGCCTTAGTGTCCCTTTTCCTCCCTGGCATCAGAATGGAATGGCCTTAATAGCTAGATACAAGCATTACTTGGCCCAGTGTCTGGGTGGATTTCTTGGCACTTCCCACCCTGGTGTTTCTGTGCATAAGAAATTGAAAACTGTTTTATTTCAGTTTTTCTAATAAAAACAGATCTGTCCATGCTGTGTTCTGATAGAGTGTTGCAACAGCATTTCCTCCAAGATGTGGACATTCAGGAATGAAAGATGTCATGATTACAGAATTCCAGATTCCAGCCTCGTCCAGCTAAGTATTTAGGCATTCATTTTGCAGAAATGAATAATCCCTATTCAGTAAGAGGATTCTTAAGTGCTTTCCTGAAATGTCTTGCAGGATCAAATACAGTTTATTCTGAGAGTTCAGGTTTTTTTTCTTTTTCATTTATTTCTATCGTTTATGATTTAAGAACACTGTTTGAAAAACAGCTACTATGAAGATTAAAGATCTCTATAATTCACATGTTCTAAACTCAGCAATTCTGAACTTATGTTCTTATACAAAGCAGGGGGAGGAAGGGACATGCAAAATCTTCAAGATGGTATTTAAAAAAGACTTCAAAGGAAGAGGGAAAGTTTTATCCTTTCATAGCTCAAGAAAAGTATGCCAGAGTTATACAGAAAATCAAGCATTTTCTCCACACTTTAAAAGTGCAGAATGTGATTTGCCTCTTTCTGTTACATCTAAACACTTTATAATTTGAAAAGCTATAGTTGTGTTTTTAGATACATCTCAGGAAAGCTTAGGAGAGTTAACATTAATTAGTGTATACACATTTTGTGTGAGCTGTTGTGTTCTTCAGTTATATATATATAATTTTTTTTTTTCTGACTATGTGCAGGAGTATTTTTGATGGGTTCTCTCTCTGTCTTAGTGTTGGGGGTTGGGGGAGGGTGGATCTACTCTTTCCCTTGGTAAAAAAAAGTTGAGAATTTTTCCGATTATCATGTTAAAGAGCTAGCAGGGCGATGCTGCTAGAGTCATTAATTGCTCAAGACAAAGGAATGGGATGGGCTGGCTTGATTGCTGGTGGGGGGGTTGGGGGTTTGGTTGCTTGGTCCTGCCTGGGGGACACTCACTGGCTGGAATGCAGAGGGGAGAGGTTCCTTTTTCTTCTCTGCGGTTCAAATCTGCCTGCTCTCCCCCTCCTGCACTGCTACCACCTCCTGCTTCCGAGAACAGAGCTGATTATCGAGACCCAAGTGCAATGAGCGAAGTTTTCCTTCACCCTTCTTCCAACTGTGACACAGCCCTGCTGCCTCGCCTCCCTGCTCCTGCCATGCTGCGGCTGTGAGGGGACTGCCCTGCTCCCCACCGGGACCACGTGGAGGAGAAGAGTGTCTGTGATTGGAAAAAGGGACTGAGTTTTGTTCTGTCTTATCATTGTTTCTTTGGTTTGTTTTCTGTTTTTTATATAGCTGATGTTCTTGTTTGTCTTGTAGATACATCAGTAAAGAACTGTTATTCCTAAACCCATACTTTTCTGCCTAAGAACCCCTTAAATTCCAAATTGTAGTAAACTAAAAAAGAAGAGTTTTCACTCTCCACTTTAAAAAAAGCTCCTGCCTTTTTTCTGGCAACACCTGTCCCCTAAACCAAGACACTTAGTTTGACCTTTTCACTGTTGCAGTTCCACTGCAAGGAAGAACCCACAAACACATTCCATGGTTATCGTGTGTCCTGGTTTCCTATATCTCACCTGCAGCAGCTTGGGAAGGACTGGGCAGTTCTGGCTCAGGAAAAGGGTGATTGGAGAAGGAAGAGAGTGTTTGAGTAGCTCTGGCCAGGGAAGAACAGTAGGGTTGAACAAGACTTTTTAAAAAATCTTCTTCAAACAGATATGTAAAATATACTAGGATCTTAATCTTGACTGGTGAAGTCAAAGGGAATTCTGCCTTTTTTTTAAGGACTTGGTTTTTTTTTCCTTTTTGTGTGCTTGTCAGACACTATTTTCTCTTAGACAAATATATCCACAGTTCCAAGTCTGAATATATAGCTCATACAATGCTAAATATCTTGTTTTCTCAGTTTGTTGTCATTAAAGTCTAGATATTGGAAATTTGAACTTCTTTGCTGAAAGTATTCTTCCTCATTTATTATACCCTGGATGCCTTGCATTTTATTTTTCTGTTTTACTGTTGTGACCAAGAGCAGTCTAGGGGACATTCAAACATAACAGGGAAAAAACACCAAAGCCATTTACCAGCTAGGGCATCTCCTACCTAACCTGTGAACTTGTCTCAGTGAGAGGCAACACAGATCAGGCATCCAGGGACAATAAAAAAAGACATATTTTTGCACCTGAAACTGTTCCATCATTTTGGATTTTAGTATATGCATTCATTATCTAAATACAAGATTTTACCTTTCAGTAAAATCTCACTGTGGATTTATGATTCTAATTTGCACCATCAATATTTCTTTTTTGTTCTGACTGAAGCAGTTCAGCTCCTTTTAGCACTGTTTATTTTTTTCTGTTTACAGGGTTGAATTCTTGTCTTGTGCTAGTATCTCCCAAGCCCATATGGTAATAAATATGTGCTAGCTCTTCATTTTTTCCCTATTGTGCTTTACAAGATAAGGACATCTCTCTCATCTTTTTGCAAACTATGCTTAAAGCACACTCTATGCTCAAGTGTGATTATTTAAAAAAAATTACACTTATAAGAAACAACACAATGTATAGAGGACAAGCAAAGTTTCTGAACATGTGATTTGATGTCTTTTTCCCTGTTTCTGTGCTGATGGACTCTTGCTTCTTAGACTGGTTTAGGGTTTTTATCATGACTTCACATTTGGTAGAAAGGCTTCAGACTTATGAACTGCTCAGTGTCCTGCAAATACTGACCCATATATTTATTTATACAAACATTTCAGTGTGTGGAGACAGCATGCACACTCAAAGTTTTACATGATATCTTCTCCTTAAATTTAAAACCAATGAATATTGTTACTGAACGTCATTGTTAGAGGATGAAAACATTTTTTTTCTATGCTCTTTTAAATAATTTTAAACCTAGATTATTTGAATTGGAGACCTGTTTTTTAATTTACATAACCAGTACTCAGACCTTTTCCTGTTCAATTAAGCCCAGCCCATTATCTGATTAATTTTAGCTGTTAACTTTTTTTTCCTGCTCACTTTTTGTTTTGCATGTTGCACCTCCAGACTCCAGCTAAAGGATTCCAATACAAAACAAAAGTAATTTTTAAGATTGGATTGATAATATTTTTCTGCACAGAGTGTCTTGGGAGCAGGCATTTTGGACCTGTTTTTCTATATTTTCAAATAACTCAGGTTGCATCTCAGAACATTTCTGTGTCAGTTGTGCAAAGAGGACTCTAAAGTAGAAGGCTAAAAATCTGACTGGATACATCTCATTGGCACTTTCTAGCTTTATTTGCTGAAGTTGATCCATTTCTGCTTTCACATCAAACACTGCTTTTCTTCCATGTGTTTGGCAGGGCAACTCTGAAACAGTTATAAGGGTGTAGTGAACTAAGTGAGACTGTTGTTTCCAGCAAGGCATTTGAAGTATTCCCTTGTCTGACAAGACAGTTTTGGGGCTAGAATTTCTCCCTATCCTTAGTGTGACTGGTTGCCAGAAAATCAGCACCATATGCCGTACTTAGTGTAGTAAAGTTTTCTAAGTGTTATCTATGTTGTTATTCCTTCTGTAACATATTTGTGATGTAAAATTTTATTAGGAAATCAAGAAAACTGGAGAGTCCAAAGATGGCAGAGCTGCTGCTCAGAGGTCACCAGCAAAGAAAGCCCCATGGGGGAGGTTTGCAAGACCCGGCTTTTTGCCCTTTCAGCTTCCTCTAGGTGGCAATAGAGAACAAATCTTGTACATTCTGAGTATTTGGAGACCCTGTGAAAAAATCCATTATCAAGAATAGGACTAGAGTAGATTAAAAAAATTATTTTAGCTGAAAGTAGATGTAGTCAATAGTGAGCTTTTTTCCTTGGCCTGACTTTAAAAGTAGAGTCCTGTACATAACATTTGCTTGTCTTATAGGTAAAACCCCCATGTTTCATGTTTGTCTTAATAAAGGATAATGTTCAGCTCCCTGGCTTGCAAAAATGTTATGCAAAACATTTCCTGTTTTCTAACTAGCTCTAGCTCTGAGCTTGGAGAAAGCTTTTGGCACTCCTCATCAGAGGGATTCAAACAGCTTCCCAGCATGCTTTTATGACCTGCTGAATACACAGGGACTTGGAAGCAAAAGCGGATGTAAACCAGGTTTTAGGGAACAGGCTTTACATATTTTTTCCTGCTTTTTTGCCTGATTTCAACAATTGATTTTCTTTCCAGAATTTGTCACTCCCTAAGTCTTGCATTAACTACTGTTGGTGGAAGCAAACTCTCAATTTGATTTCAAGCAGTTTGTTTCAGTTATCTTAAGTCTGCTTTCAGAAAATTAGAGACATCTACTTCCAAGACTTTTCAAAAATAAGACACCGAGAGAATGGGAGCTCTGCAATGCCTATGTATGTGATACCTCAGAAGCTCTTTAGTTTGTTCTCTATCACAATAAAGCTATTTCTGTGATAAAGTAATTCCAGTCATGCTTAAACAAGAAGTACAGAAAATCTCAGTCTCATAAGGAACCAAGATTTGCAGTATTTCTGTGTTGATTATTGGAAGAGAGCAGATTTTGGAACATGCTTTGTTAAGCTTTTAGATGAATATTTAGGAATTAAAAAACCTTCATGCTTGGTACTGTGCAGCAGTCCATTCATCATTGGATTGTACCATGTCAGGTTAGGAATTTAGGAATTTCAGTGGCATTTGCAGAAACTCCCAAAGACACAATTGTTGGACAGTCCTGCCCATTACAAACTACATTTCTTGCTTGCTTATGAGTAATGGTTGCAGAAATCACAAGACTTTGCTTGCTTATTCTGGTTTTAACATGAGTGTCTCTGTGACCCTCATGGCAATGCACTCTGCAGAATAAGAAGGTGTTTTCTTCTTCTTGCTCTGCTGTATTTTGCCACACCAACCCAAGTATGTTGTCCTCCCCATGTAAGATTATTTGATGTGACTCACTGAGCTGCCTCCAGTTGTACTGAACCAGAGATGAGTTGTGAGGCTATGCAAAAGGCCAGAGAAAATAAATTATTAAAAGCTTTTTAGGATAAGTATGACTCCCAGGCTGAAATTAGGATTTGGAAACAGCCAGATAATTCTAGGCTGAAAATGAAGACAAAGGTAGCATGAACTACAGCAATGAATATAGAACAGGTTCTGCAGCTGTGCTCCAGCTGATCACAGGTTATTCCCTTTGTGACATTTGCTAAGTTTATAATACAGCTGACCTATCAAGCCCAAGTGACCAGTCAGAACTGATGCGTTTGTCCTGAGAGTGGTTTAAAAAAGAGAAAACTGCAGTATTGTTGTGGTCCAGAAGAGACGAGTGTGTATAGGTCAATAGGAGAAGACTGACAATGAAGGAGCTGATGCTGTGTAGTCTCTTCTAGCTCCCCCCTGTGTCATCAATTTTGCCACTGCAGAGGCCTGGTCTTAAAGTGCATATCAGTCAGAGGTTATAAACATCTAAAAAGGGGCTGGGCATATTCCACTTTTCCGCTTGCTGCTGAATTTGGCCCCTTGAATCCTGTTGAAGAGCTCTGATTTGTACGGATGACAACTGCAGAGGCCCTCTCTCCTCCAGCAGCGATGGTCCCCCGCTCTGTGCTCTATGCCTAGTGGTGGTGGCTAACTGTGTCCTCAGTGTGCACACGAGTCTGGGAAGGGCTGTCACAGCATATTTCACCAATTGATTTAGGAGATAAGGTGACCTCTTTGTGGCAAGTTACTGCCATTCAATCCCATTTTAACCTATATTATCTTTGTTTATGATTTTAGTTGGGCATTATTAGGGCTGGGACTCTCACAAAACTGCAAGCACCCATATCAGTCTGTACTTTCACTCAGAAAGTCCAGCAAAGGCAGGCAACTGCCATAGGCTTTCTGAACACAAATGATTCCCCCTTAACCCTGCCTTAACCCTGGAAGAGGTTCTCGTGGACATCCAGAGAGTGACCTGGTGCCTTGGGCATCAGGCTAAATACAGCTTTTAGATGCTGGTGCTTAAGTGACAAACATGATAAGTTATGAAAAATCTGTGAAGTGAGCAGAGAGAACAAAAGTGCTTATGACTGGTATGGGCTAAAATTTTGAGCCAATTGCAAAAAAAAAAATAAAAAAATCAGGGAAACGTGGCAAAGAGGGGTTGTCGTTCTTGGGAATAACTTTCAGCACTGTGTGAGCAGCTCTAAGCAAATATTGGAAGTTAAAGCAGATAGATGCTCTGTGAGAGCAATATAACCGTGAGTGATGTACCAGAAATCTTAATCCATGTCAGAAATTATAATCCATACCTTTGCCAGGTAAGGAATCTTTGGGACCTCTATGACTATGTTTTGAATGCTGTATGAAAAAAATCCTAAATCAGCTGTGTTGGTGTAAAACACTGCATTACAAGTGATGAGATCCAGAGTATGGAGTTTTCCTTACTTGCCCTTTGAACCTGAAAAATTGGCATTCGTAGTGGATTTAGTGTCTTCCCTCTATAAACTTCTTGTAGTGGAGTGGGAGGGGGGATTGCTTTTTAATTCTTCCAGTAGCTCTCCCTATTCTCTCCGGAAAAACTTTGCATTGTTAAATTACCTGGGGTTTACAATAAACCTGTGAACACTTGAATTGGTGTAAGATTTGTTATAAAATTGCAGGAACAGCCAATATTTCAAAGTCCTCTGAGATTTAAATATTAAAAGCTCTTACCTTGTGTAGATTCCTGCTAAGATTACTGGGATATGCCTCTATACTGAAATATGTATTATGTCTTTATCTTTGATGGTGTATTTTTGATCATTAAAATGCTGATATTTTTAGAGGTCAGTGTAAGTCTGCTGTAAAAATGTGTGGGAATTTAAATGTAAATTTTGGGTCTGGTAGTCAAGTGACTTTCAGGTGGCTGCCTGATTTCAGGCCCCTTGGAAACCCACTCTTTTTATCTTTTATTTTTCACACAACTCCCTATATATGGATGAGATTTACTTAATTTCAGCTTTCTAACACCCAGTTGAAGAAGTCATCTGGATTCTCTCTGTAGTTAATGGAAAGAGATAAGCACCTCCAGACAGTGTCTTAGAAAGGTGAGATAAATCTGCTTTTGGAGATGTTTATCTGTTCCTATTTACAACAAAGGAATCCTGGAGAGGTAGTTCAGACTAAATGCCCATCTTTAGGTGGATGTTTAGTTAAGTGGGATGTTTACTTCTTATCCTAGGTGGTTTTGAATCAGACTTTCTAGCTATGGACTGATATCAAGGGAAGCAGTTCCTCTAACACGATGCCTTGGTGTCCCAGTGAAGCTTCAGGTATTTCTGAAAGTGGGCTGGGAGGCTAAGAACAGCAGCTCACAAGAGGAGTGGGAAGATGTTCCCTGACTGTGGCCAGGGGTTATGGAAATGTCTGTTCTGTTCCACCATGCAATTCCAGGCTGACCTGGGGCTCTTCTCCCTGTCGCCCACATCATTGCCTGGAAATTAAAATTTTGCCTCTCTGGAAGGAATTCTTGAGTTAAGACCGAGTTGTTAAATACCCACAAAACTGGAATACCACAAGTAACTGGAGAGGCAGAAAATAGGAGTACTGTGAGTGGGCAGGGGCTGCCTCTTGCTAACCCAGGCTTACTGATGCTTTTTAATTGCAGGGATGACATCCTTATAGTAATGAGAACCTCCCAAACCCATTTGTAGCACACCCCTCTGGCAGCTAGAGGTTGCTTCTAGGGGAAAGAAGGAAAAAGGTCTTTGAAAATACTTGCGATGGGAAGCAGCTGCTATTGACAACAGATTGCAAGTAGCACTTTGCATCATCTCCTTGGGCACCTGGGCACATCCACCCTTGGCTCTCATTCCTCTATGCCTCCCTGATACAGTGCTCAGCTATGCTGAGCATGCCATGGATGAGCCTGTTAGTCTAAGAATTGCTGCACAAACCATTCTTTTTCTCAGTGGAGAAATAAAGACAGACTTTTCTTCTTAGGAATATAGTAAGATCAGAATACATGGGAAAATAAGTGTGTGGATATGTAAAAACGACTCCTCCATATACATCTATTACCATTCACTCTAATGGCTGACAAATTATCATCTCCATACCCCACAACATTATACAGCAGAAAGAGCACTTGTACACGTTATCTTTACATGTATTATTTTTATCATCATGACCTCTGTAAGCCAACAAAGCTCCTGAAAGCAGGTACACTTTCTTTAAAACTTCCATATATCATTTTGTAGTCATAGGAAATAGAGAGAAACATAATTGAAAAACAGGAGCATATAAAAGACTGCTTCTTCATTTTTATTAATATGAGAGCAAGAGTTATTGCCTTGCAAAATATGGAAACAACTGAGACCTTCCATCCTGCAGTATTCAATAATGCTTTTTTACTCCTCTGTACATAATTTTAGTGGATCCTGAAAGGAGTAATTTAAGAGGTATGGTTTTTGTGGAGGCATCTGAAAGAGGTAAAAGAATACTTTAAAAGGGAAGAGTTTATGAAGGCTAGATCTCAGACCTTTAAAACAGGAATTTCCCAAACCAATTTAACACAAAAACTCGTTTTCACACTAAAATGTTGATTATAAAGACTCTGAGAGCGTGCATTAGAAAATTAGTAGACTTGTTGGTAACTGTAACACCAGACCAATAAATATCTAACATGACTGCCAAAAAGAGTATATAAAAATGTTTTCATCCATTCTAAATTTCAAAATTACATTAGTAATAACATACTTGCCAAGATGTTTTTTTTTGGTTATTAGAAAACCTCATTGATGTTGATGTCTGCACAGCATGATACATTTCTTTACTATACACACTTTCTGTACTATGAGCAGATAACATTTATAGGAAAGTTGAAACCAGTAGCAATGGGTAAAAACTCCACAAGATGTCACTGCTAACCTGGCAAAACTGCTGCTGCTGCCAAGCTGCAAGACAACATGCTATTAATTTATAATAAAAGGTATCTGACAGCTTTATTCTGATGAGTTATGGTAATCCAAAGCACAATTCCAAGTCTTTGGTTTATAAATTGTCATTGATTTTAATGTTCTTTGTAAAGTTGTGGCACACAACAAATTTTCCTGCCAAAAGCTGTTAAATAAATAGTGATCCTTTGCTCTGAATAGTACGTTGAACTTGTTAGAGTGATGAGCAGAATGAATTGATGGTTGTTCATAAACTATTTATGACAGAACGCACAGCAACAATTCAAACAATTATTGAATGCATTTATTAGAATTGTTTTTTTAAAATACTCCACTGAACAGGGAGGAACGGGCACAAGTAATACAGGAGCAATTCTGCACTGTTCTTTGCCTGATGCTTCCTCTTGAATAACACATGGCTGGGGCTGCCACATTTGCCTACCCCTGAAATTATATGATTTCCCAGCATAGGATATGTGGCACTATGAAAATATATTTCACACCATCTAGAAATAGTTGTTGTAAAGACAAGCTAATTTTCCTATCTAAAAATTAACTACTAACTCTTGTATTTCTTTACAAAAAATCTTAAAAAATTGTTATAGTAGTCACAATTAATTTAAAATTTATATATTTTTGGTAGCATTATTTCTAGAGCAAAGCTGTGGAAAATTCACTTTTTCTCATGTAGTGTCCCACACATAATTACCTTTGAGATGGAAAATAACTCAAACCAACAAATTGCAAACAAACACATTTCCAAACCTTTGCTCTTTTTCTAGGTCTGAAGTGAGATCAAATTCCTTTAGCAATTCAAACAGGTAGCAAAGTGTTGAAGGAGTTTGAACATTGAAGGACTGAAAGACTGGTTTAAAAACAAAATTCAGGTTGCTTATATGATACTGTTAACCAAAAATAGAAAGTGGAGCTGCTAGAAATTTTGCAAGTAAGCTTAGTAAAGTTTGCAGCACCATTTTGTAGAGGCAGGGACAGATCCATAGATTATGTAAATTGATTCAACTCAAAGTTTGGGGGAAAAAGTAGTTTTACAGCAGCTGAACACAGGGAGCTAATTATGTTTTGTCACTTCACTGAAGCTGCATGTATGCACAACTGCTGTGCTTCAATCAAGAAATTATACCTTTAAATTTGGTATTTACATATCCCCATTTTCTAAAATCTTAGCAAGATTTCAATTCATATGTGTAAAATCAAAAGAAGAAAAGTTCTTGCCTGATATTTTTGTTTTTTGCAAAAGCATAAATGAACAAGGAATTTTCTAGGTTCTACTTATTCATGGAACTGTCATTTCCAGATATGGTACATCATCCTTAAATTTGAACGTATTTTGTCCGAGGCTCTGCCACAAAGTGGGTAATGTGTGCTCTTTTTTTTACAGAAGATAATGAGAAGTTGGGAATAGAAATAAAGAAACAGTGATAAAGTTTTTGTAAATCTGGCTCCTACTGACAGCTTCTCTGGAAACATTATAGTCTGACAAATAAACACTGTGTTTACTAACATTTCAAAATGCAGCCTCTAATCTGTGTACAGTTCTTATTTTATTAATGCTTTTTATTGCAAGTTACAGACAAACACAAACATTTAAATACCGTGTGACTTGTAGGTATGGACAGATGTTGACAGTTAAAAAGCTTTTAGTCATATGGATTCAAAGAATATTTATATTTTAGTTCAGCAAAGCTACAGCAGTGAGGGGAAAAGATTTGTCAGTATACATTTATGTACATTTTTAGTGTATAGGAGGTTTTGGTAAGTGGATATTAAAACTGAAAATTGAGGAGTGCTCCATTGAAATGTTGCTTGCCTTTTCCTGATGCGAGTCCTGCTTCTAGCCCATGGCAGATACCTCTGGGCACTGGAAGGTGCTGCATTTGCCAGGGAAGAGGGGCTCTTTAGGGGAAAGGGGGGATGTTTACACTAACACTGAATGCTTTGCCAGTAATTCCTCTCCAGTCAGGTTCGCAACTGAGGGTAGGATTGTGCAAACCCTCTCTAAAATCCCTGTAAGAAAATGCACCTGATTCTCCACATTTGACATCTGAAAACTAAACAAACAGAACCTTCAAATCCTTAGACATCTCACCTACGTTAGCAAAATAAACAAACCCCACAAAGCAGACAGGTGTAGTGAGACATGATTTCTAGAACCCGTGTCTCTGAGGAGTCCTTTGAAGTATTAGATTTCATTTCAGTGTGCAGCTTTTGAAAGAAACAGCCAGGTCATAATCGGCTGCTGGTGTAAATTGTTCTTGTTTCTTGCAAACTTGTGGAGCTGGGATAATTTACTCCAGCCAAAGCTGTGATTCTCCTGAATGTAGTCAGATTTGTCTGTAAGTCTTTCAAGCTCAGAAAAAAAGAGATAGAAATCTTTCTGTGCACGTGTTCCCCTTGTGTTTGGAAAAAAGAAAAGGGAAAGAAAAAAAAAAAGAAAGGATCCCCTAGCTTCCCCAAAAGCTCTGAAAAAATTGTTTCACGCAATTTTTATGGGACCTCTGAGTACCTTGAATTCGTAAGTAATCTTTTTTGATGATTTTAGATAGACCATTAAGCTGAGGGTAAAAGTACCTCTGTTCAATATCTGGATACATTAAGCATTAGGCTTAAAATTTACAGCTTTCATTTTGACAAGAAAAATTGCATGTTTGGTCTCAAGTGCTACCTTGAACTGTTTTTCAACATTAAAACAGGTTGTCAGTCTGAGGGGAGGAGGTCTGGGCACCAGTGGCAGCTGCTGCTGCTCTTGCTGTGTGCACATGCAGGGATAGAGAGATGCAGCGCTGCTGCCTGTCAAGAGCCGCAACTTGAGAATGCTTGGTTTTTTTAAAGTAAAATTAAAATCATGCTGATCCAGAGGAAGGCAGAAAGCAATTGGGGTCTCATTTCTGACTGTAAACTAGGCGATTCATCCAAATATTTGAAAGAATTGAAACCAGAGGAAGATGGAAAATTGAGAATCGTATTTCCAAGAAAGCTTTGGGGATTAGAGTAATGAAGAGTTTGACTTCCAGCTTCCCTGGTGCTGGTATTCCAGAATGACTAGCTCTTCTCAACATCTGAGCATATTCTACCAAGCAGCAACCACTTTCAATTTTGTCCTATGTCTGTCTGAGATAGAAAAACAAACATATTTATTGGCAGTATCCTCAGCTGTGAAGATACAGCAAGATGTCATTAGGAATCTGATAGGGAGACTTTCACTATGTTAATTCAAAGCACAACCAGTGTACAGCTGGTCTAAATAATATTTTGTATGGTGAGATAAACAACCCAGGCAACTCAATAGTATAGGATCACATATGTTTTTTGTAGGCATTTATTCTTTTGAGATTTAGCAAAGTTAGCAGTTATTTTTGCTTCGGTGGATTATTAGGATCTTAAATAAGCTTATTAATTAGATTGAAGGGGCAGGGGGGCAGTGACCACCCCATGCAGGATTATGTACTTGTCTCTGGGAACAAGAGACCTCTTTCAGTTAACGAGAGTGCCCGTCTCACTTGCAGGTGGCAAACCGGGTACATCACAGTACAATGGCTTTGTGTTTTAGTGAGGCAAATTTTGAAGAAAGTTTTCAAGATTTGCTTAATGATAGTCAGTGAAGAGACAACTCCAGAAAGAGATTAACCTTTTTTATTGCTTGGCTGAAGTCAGTGAGTTTAAGAGAACAAAAATTAATCAATTAATTGACCATCTTCCAAACTAAAGTAGAGCAGGAGAAGAAAACAGCTGTAGAAAAATGCTTCTGGGTTTTTCCCATGTGAGCAGAGTTGGTAAATGCTGCCATATATGTCCTGGTAATGGTCACAAATCTTAGGGCAAAAAAAGCTTTGATAACCAGTCAAAGAAAGATCTGAAGCACCTATTAAACTGTATCCTCTCTAGCTGCAGGAGGCAACACATGATCAGGCCATGAAAAAGCAAGAGGCATATGACTGGTTCGCAGGCATTAGTCTGTATTTATTGTCCCTGTTATAATTAACTTCATGCATCTTGTGATTTATCTGATACTTGAAAAGAAGGACAGCAAATAAAAGGAGTTATTGTTTGTTTATTTGTTTCTAATTTTTTTCTTTGGAAGCAGTAAAATATTAACTCAGTGCAAGTACACTAGGCTGTTGTCTTCACACAGTCAAGAGAGAGATGACCTACCACCACAAATATCACTCACATATTTTCAGAGACATTAAACAGGAAAATATCATCTCTCAAGTCACAAGAGAGTTGAGAAAGTGAGCTGTAACAGGGTCAGTTGAACAGGCTTAATTACGATGGATCTTGCGAGTACTTGCCACTCTTTGGGTTAAGGCTTTCAGCCTGATCTAGGATCACACATGGGGTCAGAAGTGCTTAGAAATACTTCCATGGAAAAACTGCAATTTGATGATCAATAATTCAAAGTGAAGAGCACTCCTACTGTCTCTCTCATTTCTAAAACATGACTGAAAATACCTGAATGTTTTAAAGTCGGTGGTCTTGATGAACTGCTGTTTGGATGGATGAAGTGCTCTCCAAGTTGTCACTGGCTTGTTTTTGAGAAACAAAAGTATCAGGAAAAGGAACTGGGGTATTTTGGCACTGTTGTCTTTTCTTTAAGTCCTGGAAAAATTCTGGGGAAAGTGATCAATAAATTCTTTGGAAGCACAAAGAAATTAACAAGATGAAGAGCCACCAAATGGATTTGTCAAGAGAAAAATCATGTCAAACCAATCTAACTTCCTTTTGTGAGAGGCCATCATATCCTGTGGATAAAGGAAAAGCAGCAGATGACCTATTTTCACTTTCTTTAGGCTTTTGACAGTGTCTTGTGACATTTTGATAAGTAACCTAATATTGGTGAAATTACTGTAGATTGGGCCCAAAATCAGTTAGGAAATTGAATGTAGAGAATTATCAGGGGTTTGCTGTCAAAATAAAAGGGTGGATTTAAGGTGTTCTGCAGGAGTGTGTCCTGGTTTCAGAGCTACTTCTGCTACTTCAGAGTTGCAGTTTGGGTGACAAAAGAGAGCACACTTATTGAATTCTGATGTGACATGGGCTAGGAGAGACTGAGAACACATAGAAGACCTGGATTAGAGTCAAAGTAACCCTCATTAAAACAGATTCAGAGTTTAGAAGAAATTGAATGCAATTTGTTAGGACAAGTGTCACACTCAGGCTCATATGACCAGAAGTTCAAGTTAGGGGGGAAAAGCCTTTGATAGAGGGTCTTGTGGAGCAGGACCTGAGAGAGACAGTAGAGCATAAGCCAAATGTAAGTCAAGAATGTCATGCTCTTGTGAAAAATGTAAATATAATTTTGGAAAGGATCAACAACAGTGTAGCCTGCTGACCCATGAAATTTTTCTGCTTTTTTTAGCATCTGTAAGACCTCAGCTTTAAGGCTCTGTTTTTTGTGTGGTTCAGTTCAAGAAAAATGTGGACTGGCTGGTGAAAATACAGAGAAGAACAGTGATAGTGATCAGAGGTCCAGGAAATGTGACCTATGAAGGGAAAGTGAACTAATTTCCTTCTAAAATATATAAGCAAGGACTGGGGGGTATGTAACAATGATATGCAACTACACAAAAGCAGAGGGACAATGCAGGAGAAGTTATGGGAACTCCATCATTGTGTCTCTTACCAAAAAACCATAAACAGCAGGAATGATACAGGAAGAGTATGAGAAAGCAGCATGTTCCCTGGCAAAGGCTGGGAGCGACCACATTAGGTGGAAGCTTCACAGAGATAGGATCGCAGTCATGCCTAATTTTTTTAAATAATTAACTTGAAATAATTAATTTTTAGAAAATATTTGGATTAACTCATTTGAGACTGGATACCCTAGTTTACACAGGTAAAGCAACAGTCACCGTTGTGTAACATTGATGAATCAAGGGAGCGTTGATTTAAGATATGCATGTGCAGGGACTAACAGTAATATTTTATTTCTATAAAGAATCCTTTGGGTCTGACAGATCTGTAGATAAAAATTTAGCTTGGAAGTTTGACTTTTAAATATCTAAATATTGTAGAGTGAAAAATAATGTTGAGGAGTGTTGTTATTATTGGCTCTTCAATAATGATGTCAAGTCTGCCTTAAGCTGTGACTATGAGCAAGGACAGAGAAATGAGGATCCCAAATCCAAAAAGGATAATATTAAAAAAATCCTTCTAAATTCTACTTTCAAAAGTGATCCAGGCACTTAAGAATCTACACTCCACTGAATTTCAAGTCACTTTTGAAAGCCTGATGGAGATGAGTTATCATCTTTGGATGGATTGCAAACAGTGGGAATAGCTCCTGCAGTCATTTTCACTGCAAGTGTTTTCTGAATGTTTGTATTTGCCATCCAATTCCAAACTCACATTTGCAGAGAATAAAGCCAGAGACAGTGTTAGACAGCAGATGAACCTAACTGAGGGCTCTAAATCACCAAAATCAGTGATGTGAAGCAAAAAGTATAAGTAAACAATACTGTCCATCTATCTGTGTTTTGCTATTTGGCAGTTTCACTCCAGTCATTGTGAGACAAGTGGTCCTAGCAGAGAAACCCAATCGGAGAGACAGGAAGGGACTTTCAGCTCCTCAAGGGTATTTCACAGGGCAGATGAGGCTAGAGAGGAAGCTAAGGAAAAAGTAACAGAAGTGGTAAACTCCAAGAAAAAAGTGAGGTAGGCAGGACATGAAAATGCTACGAGCTGAAGGATCAGGATTTTTAAACTGTGAATCTCCATCACAATATGTTCTCCACACTGAAAAGGGCAGGAGAAGGGGAAGTAATTCTAAGTTAGAACATAGAAGGCCACATCATAAATACAGTGGCAGACAGGAAGAAATTGGGAAGACGAGATTTTACCTCAAGTAGATTGTATTGAGATGGAACAAAAATTCCAGCAAATTAAAAAGCAGGAGGAGGGAACTTGTAAAAAGAAGGGGTGTTCTTGGGGAAGTCAGGAGGGGCTGAAAAATTAGTATTAGAAACATGTAAGTCAAAATGATTGACACATAATTCAGTGAAATGGTTGATTCTTACCTACCTTCACTGGGATTTAAATGTGTTTATGCATGTATTTGTAAATGCCCTTCCTGCTCATGACCACTGTTGTCCCTTCATTTGATGAACTGAGCTGCTGTGAGTTTTCTAAAATTTGACCAACACCACATTACTGAAGCCAGAAGATAAATATCTGTCTCATTTTGCAAACATGCCAACTTGTCAGACTTACTACAGCAACCAGCATGAAACACTGCTGCATTTTAGAAGATGAGTTTTCAGTATGAATCTGCAGCAACTCTGGGCATGACGGCAGAAGCAACAGCATGTCCTTCTGTAACTTGTGTTTGGAGTCTGAGCAGAGCATTTGCTTTTCTTCCTGGCTTTATTTTTCCTGATTTTATTGAATACAACCTATTTGTGCTTTGGACAAAAAGCCAGAATTTGCTAGAGGAGTTTTTGTTGGCTGGCTATCAGTTCAAGATAGCAAAGAAAAACTAAGTGCATTTCAATAAGAAAAATGAAGAAAGGGACATGAAAACTTTACTAAGATCATGAACTAGGAGAGAGAGTGAAAAGTAGCTGTGTCAACAATAATTCTACCAAAATCCAAAGTGTAGGAAAATTAAAGTTTTGTAAACTATGCCCTTAATTATTCAGAAATCATTATTACGCTGGTTGTAAAGTTTAGAGCAGCATTACAGGATGCAGGTCTCCATCTGATTGATTGTCTTAACTCCAAGTGATTGTATGGAAAACACACAAACATACTTATTGTAACTAAATAAGCTTTACAAAGTAATTCCCAGGGAATAGGAAATAATGTTATTTACTCTATGTATATACGAGCTGAGGAAATGGTGCATTGCCTAGGGTTGCACAGCAATTTGGGCAAGAGTTCTGAATTGAAATGAATAATGGTGATTGCTCTGCAATCCTCTTCCAGTCACTAGGCAACTCTGCCTCTCACAAATTCTATGTAGTTTCTTCAAACAAGTCCCAGTTTTGAATATTTTAATGGAACTTTCCAAGAAATTTGCACAAGTTAAACATTCATAACCCAAAGAAACTAAAAGACTCTGGAAACTTTGAAATTCCAGCTCTCACTCCTAAAGATAGCAGTTGTGTCATTCTTTTAAAATGCTAAAGGGGAGTTTGTGAATCTGGGATCACACCAGGCTCTTAGAATCATGTCTCTGTTTCTGCCCACTAAAGGAGGATCCAGGCTGTTAGGCATTTTTTGAGCAAATCTTTCAATAACCCGGTATGTTTTACATTGCTTTAGTACTTTCACTGCAGCTTTGTTTTCCTTTTTTATTGGTATTGCATCTTTAGTATTACCCTTCTCATTGCTTGAGTCGCATGGGAATATCTTTGCTGTTGCAAATAATGACAGAAAAGATAATAGCTTTTACTGCAAGGGACATAATGATTCAGAGTCTCTTCCAGATCAGGTTTTAGTGGGTGCAATGCAGACTGGCATAGCTGAGTTAATACTATATACAGTGGCTCATGTCCATGTGTTCAGAAGGTGGAGATAACAACTGCCTTGTAGATGAAACTCAGGTCAGTATACGTATGTATTTATACATACATTTATGTTTGATTGGCTCAGTTAGGGTATCAGAGTGCTCCTTTTAGGTTTAGTATTTGAACAGCAGTAATAAAGAAGGCTCAAATCAAACAGAACCTTTGCTTGCTGGACTAGCAGCACTGCTCCTGGATGGATGATTTGCCTGAAGAAAGGCAGAGTAGAAAAGAAGTTGCTCCTGTAGCAACAGTCGAAGAGACATGAGTGAAGGGATGAATTTTCTGCAATCCAGAAAAGGTTCCTAGGTAGCCTTGACTTACAGGAATTAATCATTGGTAAGCTGGCACACATGCTGGGTGAGGCAAAAGAGTTGGTGAGATAACCTGCTGTCATAAATGTGTTCCTGGAAGAAAGCTCCATTGGGAAAATTGTGTGGAACAGGAGGAAGCAATAACTATGGACAGTCCAAAAGAAGCACACAAGGGCTGCACTGTGGGACAGAGCAGCAAGCCTACCTGCCCAAGTTGCACATTTGTGTGCTTCTCATTTACTGTGCATGTAGCTTTTTATGGCACATTTATGACTCACCCCTCTTGGGCACTGGCATCTACAGGCTCTGTGTCCCAAATTTATACCCTATCTGCAGTAAATGTGGCTAAACCATGCCACCTGCTAAGGAGCAGAAACTACAGACAGGGAGATATCAAGTTTTGCAGGTACCTCACAAATCAGCCTTGGCATCCTATTGCCCATGTTTCAAATCTCCATTTGGCAAAACTTTCTTTTCTGTTTTTCTTTTGCCTGTAAAATATTTAAGGGAGTTTTTCTTTTCAAGCAGGTTGAACACTATAGTGTCTTTTCTGTTCATGGACCAGTGAGCACTCCAGCTTGTCAGTATTCAAATTACTATCAAGCTCTTTAGTACCTGTCTAATTAAAACAGAACTAACTTGCTGATCTCTTCATGTTAAAGCAAATGAAATCCTGATAGGAAAAGAGATATATCACTTAGATCAAAAGAAAATTAGTAACTATAACATAACTACCTGTTATTTTTTTTTTCTTTTTCTTGAAGTGGAGGAGGAGAATGGCAGGTTACTCCTGTTTTCAGATAAAAACATATGTTCTGTCACAACCTTCCTATTGATTCCCTGTGCTAGCAAAATCCCTGCATTTTACTGTGGCGAGATGGAAATTTCCATAGCTGAGGAGAAGCATAATTCCAGGGATGGAGCATGGGGAGGGGAACAGGAGATGGCAAACTGAGGAAGGGAGCACACTGGAGAAAGGGAACGTACCCCTAGAATGTTTAGAGCTGAATGTAGAGCTTTTGTAGTTGCTTTGCTGCCTAAATGAGCATGCTCTGTGGAAGTCCCCAATCCTTTTGTTTGGTTCCATTAAATTGCCCAAGTATCCTTGGGGAAGGGGTCATCTCAGTCTCTCTGATACTCTTGAGTTATTGATAAAAATAGAATAGAGAATACCTCCTTGTTTCCAGTCTATTTGCATAGTTCTTCCTAGAGCAGAATGGTCTGTTCTTCTTCTGCCAACAAAGGCACCATTTGTCTTAGGATATTGACTTGTTCTATGAGGCCTTCGAATCTTTTCCCTTCTTTTTACTCTTTTTTTTTTTCCTTTTTTTCCCCCCCCTTTTCCTGACCCTTTCTCTTACTGAGCTGTAACACACTTGCCTCTGGCTAGGAATATTAATGAACATTTCTTTTCAAAAGCTTATGCAGATTCCACTTTGTGAATCAGCTGGCAAGAGGTGCTGTCCAAGTAACTTACCCAGAATGGTGCCCAGGGACAGATCGTATGAGTGCATGGCATGTCTCATTCCCCAGCTTGGGAATAAAAGGTCAAGGACTTGACTTTCAGTGTGGGGTGCCTTGTATGGCATGGATGGCTCAGAGAGAGAGCCCTTCATAAAACAAAGGTTATTTAAATAGCTCCAATGTCTCCAAAAACTGTATATTTGCAAAAAGATGGGGAACTTAGCAGCTCAGGTGATTCATTATTAATGGTATGAGTCTTTTTCTTTTGTTTGTTCAGACCTGCTCCAAGTCAAAAGAGACATAGAACATTAAAAGTCTCTGAGTAGGGTTCAGTGGCAGGTATGAAATTAATTTAGTTGGCTAAACAAGAGTGCGTTTTTTCATAGAGGACTCTTGACCACATTGCACACTTTCATTGCAGAGAGATAGAAAATGAAAATTTAAAAATTGGCCCATGAAAACTTAAAATCCTGAGCAAAGTGGTCCTCAAAACTGTACCACTCCAGTCTCCTGGAGAAGATGGGCCATTTGAGATGAGTGATCTGGGTTACAGTAAAGAGGAATTCACACTGCTTTTTATTTGAATCCAAAGTGTTCTTTAATGATATAAATCCATGTTTGTCCTCCTCTCCATCCTCTTGTAATCTTGGACTTGGTGGTGGCATCTCAGAATATTTGTCTTTATGCTAGAGATCTTTTTTTTCAGGTGGATTTTGCCCACCGCTCCCATCAATGGTGCTGGCTTATATAATTTAACTTCTGGCTGACACAAAAGATCTGAAAAAACAGATACCAAATAACCTGCTGGGAAATCTTTTCTAAAATTGAGCTAAATCTGATTCTAAGTGAAGGACCAGTTTAAGTTCCCTCAGGTAATCCTTTTCACCAGGGCTCTGAACACTGGGAGTACATGTTGCCATAATTTGACTGCAAAAAATGACTAGTATTTTGCCTGTAGGTGTCCAAACCAAGCATGGGCTAAGTCTAACTGCCATGACTCTAAGTAAAAGATAGAGAAAAGATAATTGTTAAAATCAGTGTTTGTAAAGGATTTCTAACCTTTTTTTGCAATATTTTGGTATGTTGTCTGAAAACAGAAAAATAGATAATTTAATACAAACATGGCTGAAGAAAATGAAAACTGAACTGTAACTCCTGGAGCTTTTCTTTCATTTACATCCTTCCATCTGCCAACACAGGTCAATTCCTGTACAAACTATGATTAGTTCCTGGGCCTGAGATATTTCTATGGAATTTCAGATAGCCCCTAGATAAATGCTTGCTTTGCACTGCTTGAGGAAAAGAAATGGCCATCCAAGGATTGGTGTATTTGGAGGGCTGTGGAAAACTAAGCTTTAGTTCTGCTCTACTGCAGAGTTCCACTTTGAGCAACTTCCTTAATCCCTATATGATGAAGCATCTCCAGCAAAATTTAGGCTAATAGCATAAACAGGCATGTTCTGAGAATATGCATAAACCTTTTGACAGGAATGGACTGACATTAGCAAAATTCAAGGATGAATTTCAGGAAATTTCTACTAATATGTTAACCTCACACCCTATCATGAAGCCAACAAAAATCAAACTACTAGTGCTCAACTTGTTAATGTTCCCAAATCACAAACAGGAATCATTGCTTAAGAAATGGTATTATTTGGAAGGGAGGAAAAGAGAACTCTCTAAAACCTTAGTATCAGAGTGCTGGAAGCTATTGCCATCCATTTAGGTGACCGCTCCCCAGGCACATTCACACAAAATTACTTGACTTAAAGCTCTTTGGACTTTTAGAGTTAACAGGTCTTCTTCACTTCATGGTAAAGTCCCCTTTTGTTGTGGTTTGACACTGGCCAAATGCCAGGCATCTATGAAAAACTATTAACTTTTCTTCCGCTATAGCTTAGCAAAGGAGGGAGGAAAAACCCAAAAATGAAGGGCTCATGTGTTGAGATAAGTATTAGGAGAAAACACCCTAAGGGCAAAACAGTCTTAAACTTAGAGTTAAAAAGTAAATTTATTATTAACGGAATCAGAGGACGATAATGAGGAATTAAATAAGTCTTTAAAACACCTTTGCCCTGCCTAGTCCCTCCCTTCTTTTCACCAACAGCACAGGAAGACAGGGTGTGGGATTTTTGGTAAGTTCTGCACTCGATAAATCTTTCTTCAGTTGACTTGCAGGGGAGAGTCTCTTTCTTCTGCTATGCCATGGGGTCCTTCTCATGGAAGACAGTTGTCTGTGACCTTCTCCAGCATGGTTCTAATTTCATGAGTAGCAGTCCCACCCAACCTGCTGTAATGTGAGTCCCTCCCATGGGAAAAGCAGTCTTCTCAGAACTGCATGGCATGGGTCATTTGCTCATGGGGTGTAGTCTTTTTAAGATAAGCTGCTCTTGTTTAAAAGCAAGGGCCCTCTGTCTGTGGAAACAAGGGCCCTTTCTCTCTGTTTGGGTCTCCCACTGGATTATAAATTATTTTAATCATCACCTGCTCCAGTGTGAGCATCTTTTCTCACCGGCTATGAGTGGATCTTTGCAACCCTCCATGGACTTCATGAATTACAGGGAGACTGTTTTATTATGGTCCTCATCACACCTTGCAGAAAAAATCTCAGCTCTGATGTTTGGAGCACCTCCTCCCCCCACCTTCCTTTCACTGTGGTGTCACCATGCTGTCTTTTTCCACATGTCCTCACTTAATCCTCTTCCTCTGACTAAGAAGAAGAAAGCCTGCTGTTTGTAAGTACCATTACCAACAAAACCCACCTGATTTCTGCAAGATTTCACAGTGCTGAAAGGTTGATTCTGTCCAGATTCTGCATTGGGGAATGGTTCGCTATGTTTCTTTTGCCATCCATGTGGTCCCCGACAGTACTGTGAGGGCAGTTGCTGGCCACTGCCATTCAACACTTCTCCTCAAGTGGGTTGTCCAGAAGGAGAAGTCAGTGGGAAGGACAACATGGGGTTTTGCTTTCCTTCTAAATGTGCTATCACAGAAGAGTTACCAACTTCCCTAATTGGGCCAGCAGCATGTCCATCTTCAGAGCCAGTGGACACGGGCTCTGTCAGACATAGTGGAAGTTTCTGGCAGCTTCTCACAGAAGCCATCTTTGTGGCTTCCCCCCACTCACCAAAAAATCAGGTTACTCTAAACCAAACCTGTTAACAGACATGCTTCTCTGCTCCACTCCACTATTGCTCCATCACTGCATGAGCTGGCAGCACTGGGCTCTTCTGATTTCAGAAACCTTTATCCTGGAGTTCCTTCCTGAGCCTTGTGGCTGCACTGTGGCTTGGCTACTTCTCCTACCTACTTGCAGTAATAGCTTTAGGGTTGGATTCTAGAGACATATGGACACCAAACTTTGCTAGGGTGAGAATTTGAATGGATGACTTTTTTTGTTCCTTTTCTTTGTAGAGTGATCCTTGGCATGTTACTTGCGTTCTCTTCTGCTTCTGCAACTCTAAAATGGGGAAATGTTTTCTTTGAACAGGATGTCACAGCACTTCACTGGAATTTTCAAGATGTTTTGCTATCCCCAATTCTAGAAATTATAGAACTATTATTACCTTCATTATTTCAACAAAATTTACCAACTAGCCTGCATTGATACTGATTTTAAACTATTAACAATTAAATATTTCAAAACATTCATTAACAATTTCATGTGGAGGATAAGGATTTTGTATGTATTTAGTGTTGCTTTAATGTATCATTTGTCTGACTTTTGAGAGAGCAGAGATAAACTAACATAAAGAACTGATTACACTTAGGAAAAAGAGTCCTTGGATTATAGCTGTAGTAGAAGATACATCAAAAAATAGAAACAAAATGACTTAAACCATGACAGGAGATCAGTGCAGCATGAAACTTTAAATGTCTGCTGGAGAGAGGGAGATTTAAATACTAGTAGTGAGAATAGGGAAGAAATATTCCTAATGTAACTGTCCTTTTCCAGAGCTGATTATTTTTCTTATTTCACTTGAAAACCTTAATCTTTCTTCCCTGTCTTCAAGATGTAGTTCTCTCAGGAAAATGGTTTTTCACTCCTACCTCAGATTTACAGTTTTATTCATTTACTAATTGAGGAGCACGCATCTCAACTGAGAGGCGGTTTAAGAGGTGCTACAAATTTTATATATCAGCACAACATATCAGAATGGCATCACTCTGAAAATATTTCTTAGCATGACATAAATTTTCTGCAACTGATTGTGATACTGGGGTCTCTAAAGTTACTGTTACTTTTTTCCATGTTGCTGAAAAGCTGTACAAGGAAAACTGACCACTACGATGTCTGGTAACATCTAGGGCTTGTATTTTAGTTTGATATGCACCCTAACACCAATGTCAGTTAGATCAAACAAGTTAGAAATGGAAAAGACCTATTAGATAATGGCAGGCCACGACTGTTCCCCCAGTGAATTCTCAAGTACTTTGTCTCATCTAGTTTTAAATTACTTGCAGTTGAGGTGTCTCTGGGGAGGCTATTCCACAGCCTAATGTACCTTGCCATTAGGAAATATTTGCTCCTATTCAGACTAAACCTTTGTGTTGCTTATTCTTATCAAATTATTCACTGCTTGCTCTTGCCAAACTATTGCCATTCCTCTCACATATTTACTCTTTCCAGACTTCAGTCCACGAATCAATATTCCCATCCTTGTTTATTATATGCCCATTTCCCCACTTCATTTCCTTCCTCTTGTATCATCTCATAATCCAGACTCTCCTCTTCCAAGGATATCTGTCTGATGCCAGGCCCCCAAATACTTATTGCAGGAACAGTGTCCTTCATAGATACAAACTCTCATGGTTTGTAGTGAGATATCATTTTGATTGACCCTGGCATTTCTTCTTCACTTATCACCGCTCTGTCCCACCCACTGGTGGTAAAATGCTTGAGGACCTTGGTGCTTTATAGTCAGAAATATGTGAGGAAGAACAGGCATTTTAGAGTTGCAGGAATTAGGGATGGGTGACTCAAAATGTACAGCTAGATGAGAAACAGGATAGGCACCTCCATACCTGCTTCCACTGAAAAATACTCAAGCCATTTTAAAGTCTCCATTGTGGAAGATTTCAAATGATCTTCTGGAATACTGAAGTGTTTGATAGTCATTTGTAGTTGAAAAAAATAATCGTGAAGAAACCTCTGCCAGTGTTTGCAAAGAGGCTATTGCTTTCTTCAGAGCACTGTGTTGGACAGGAACCAGTCCTTTTACTACCCAAGGCTTTACTGAGATCTCCTGGTCCTTCTCATCCCCAGCTGCTAAGGCACACCTTGAGTTCTTTACTCTGAATTGTCTAAAATACAACTAACCTCCAGATTCAGGACTGGAATCCTGAACCAGTATCTTTGTGACTGAAAAGGACTGTGTTCAGCTCCTGAGGTGGCAGTTACAGCTGAATACCAGGTTAGGACTAATTCTAATGAATCTTCTCTTTCATGTTTTTGTTAATGAAAGATGAATGTTTGTGAGTCATATTTCTTTATTCTTCTGATACCAGGGAAGACTAGTACTTAGCCAACTTAACAAACAAACAAACAAACAAGAATAAAAAATTCCGAGATAAAAAGGGAAATTGTCTTTTCCAGCTTTTTTCCTTGTAAGGAGGAGTGCTGTTTTGTTGTATTTTCTTTCTTTGCATTTAGCTGAAGTTGCTATTGTTGCAAGTTATGGAATAAACAAATTTGCTCTCCTTTCATAAAGTAAACTTCAAGCATTCAACACGAGTTGTCATCTCTTGCTATAAATGCACTTTTCCAGACCATTTCCAAGGTTTAGTTAGACAACAAAAAGGCAAAAATGTGCATATGGGAGACTGCAAATGCACTCTGACTGTGAAAGGAGAGTAAATGAGTGTTCATTAATTTAAATCTCTGTATAAATGCAAGTACCTTTTCATAGATCTTGAGAAACTCTTATGACAAATACAGTGCTTTGTTATTGGTTATGGTTAATTTAGGAAGTATGTTCCATGACTCTCAACAATTAGGGAATGCAAAATCCATCAAGAAATGGAGGAAGCTCAAATAAAGTGAATGAGTTTTGGACAAATAGCTTCACTTCTAGTCTGTGTCCTAAGCTGAAAGCCATCTCTGGCCCTTCTAGATTTTCTTGGTTTTAGTTGCTATGTTTCAAAATTAAAGGGTCTTAGATTATGTTCATTTTTCTGGTTTTAGAATTAGGCATGTGTGACTGTGTGCAGAACTGTTACCTTCAATAATGTAGTGTAAATGGAGAAAGAATCTACTTCACTGCCTGTTCTTGGTTTGCCCTTCACGTGCTGTGTGGAGGCTGGATCTAAATTCTGCATCAAGACCCTCTTGCTCTTGCAGCACCCTGGGGAATCCTGTGATAAAATGGGAATTCTGCGGCAGCTACAAATAAGTTCAGGTTCAGTTCCTTTGTACTGAATTAAATATGTACATGAATAATACAATTGGTACAGTAAACCTTGTAGTTTACATTATCAAATAAAAGTCTTAAAATGTGTTCCCTACATTTTCAGCATGCCAGAAAACTTTGTTTCAATAATTTATGTCTGCACTGTAAATGCTTTCAGCAGAAAAAAACTAACATGATGGACTTGAGTTTCATTATATCCAGTATATGAAATAATTTGGCATCTCGACACCTGGCACAAGTTATAAAACTAATCAGCATGGCTTGGGTTAGTAGGAACCTCCAAGATCATCTTTTTCTAACACCTTATCATGAGCAGGGACACTTTCCACTAGACCAGTATACTCAGAGCCCCATCCAACCTGGCCTCGAACTCTTCCAGGGATGAGGCAGCCACAGCTTCACTGGGCAACCTCTGCTAGAGCTCACTATCCTCACAGGGAAGAATTTCTTCCCAATATCCAATCCAAACCCACTGTCAGTGTGAAGCCATTTCCCCTTGTCCTGTCACTTGTAAATAGTCTCTCTCCATCTTTCTTGTAGATTCCCTTCAGGTACTGGAAGGCTCCAGTTAGGTTACCCTGAAGCCTTGTCTTCTCTAGGTTGAACAATCCCAATTCTCTCTAACTGCTGACATTTGAAGAGCAATATTTCACTTTTAGACTGAACTTTCCCTGTATGTTGCAATTGTTTCTGAGGCTGTCGATGCTGTATAACACTCTAGAATAGGTGATGCCATACAGACCCCAAGTCAGGGTAGACTTTGGTCCAGAAGTCACCCATGCATAAACTCATTTCCAAGAGAAAGGCTCTGTGGAAAAGCAAAGCAGTGGGAAACATAACTGCAGCAGCAGAGCTGGTAATTTCAGATACTTCCAGTGTGCAGCAGAGTGACACAGCAAAGTGACACAAATTCTGTTGAATGGTTGTTCCCCCTTAGTTTTAAAGAACAGGTGGTGTATTTCACAATGACTTCTTTAGAGATAGTTCTAGAAGATGTTTTGCAGTCTAAATTGCAAAATATATAGGAATGTGCTTAAAAGTTATCGAAGTATCCTGTCTATTTCCTAGTGGTACAGACACTTGGTATCTACTGAACCTTGTGGGTGGCCACATAATTAATGAAATGTTTCCAGGTCTTCGTCATGGGCTCTATAATTTTCTTTCTGGTTAATAAGAAAATGACTGGGCTTACATAAAAATTCAGCTGGAATTTTTCAGCTCTAGAGCTAAAAGCACAATTTTAAGTGCCCCCTTTAATGTGAATATGAGTTTCAATGAAACACAAAAGCAGAATATGTCAGTCCAGCAATACGGTGTTTCACCTTGTTCTTTCATAACCAGTGTTATCCTGCTTCTAATTCTTATGCCAGGGCAAACGATCCATTTAGTTTTTATTGTTCTGTGTTTTTCCAGTGTCATAGAAAGGTAGAGATTTGGTCAGGTCAGATCTCCTTGTTTGTCCTTCTTAATGTAAAGAATACTATTTATGTTGGACATAAATACCTTTGGTCCTCATATAAAGGAATTAGCCTCTTTTTCTATAATACCATTTAAAATGTATCCTTTATAATTAGATTTAAATTTAAGCAATGAATACAGGCAGAGAGTTAAGCTTGGTACACTCAAATAGAAACCAGGAAGGGAATATCATTTGGGATTTATATCAGAGTCCATGTGTAACAGTCAGGTTGCCTGGGCTCCTGCCCTGTTTACCACAAGTTGCTGGCTCTGTACATATAATTAATTAGAAGAGCAGAAATCTTTATTAATGGGACAATTCCATCCTTTGTGGGTGGAAATTCCTGTGATTTCAGTGTGCCTGCCCTTTGCCTACATGTGGATGCATTTACTTCATGGGAAGGGAGTTCTAGCCCAGAGTTTCAAAAGTGGGTGTTTAACAGAGCCTTGTATAACATTTTTACACTCATTCTCTAACATAAAAGATGATACCAGGCAGTGGTACTGGCAGAACTTGCTCACACAGATGTTATTGGTAGTTTAAATAAACAGTATCACCTAGGATGCCAGATGTTGTGATTCATCCCTGGTGCTTGCCAAACTGCAATTCATAATCCATTAGGGACTATTGGTTATTTATTTTTCAGCTGAGTAGAAGTTTAACTGACTATTTCTCCACCTATTTTCCTTTTATCCTCTTCTCTTTCCTCCTCTCATTTACTTTTCTTCTATCTACATTAATATTCATTTTGGCCTGAAGCATGGAGAAATCCCATCAATCACCCAGGGACCAAGAACCCTAGGCCAGAGTATCCTATTTTTACTGAAGACTTAGTGATAGTATTCAAATAATTTCCCATTTTCCAACTGAGAGGTGAGTGAGGGGAGAAGATGAAAACCTTTGCCAAGAAGCTCTCTGTGGTGGATACTAAAATAAGTCAGGTAGCAGATGTCCAACCCAAACTCTAGTGTGTAATTAGCTGATTCAATATCCAAAAGAAGCAGGTAACTCTTGTGATTTGTGAATCCTCTGCCAGGGCAGATAGTTTACAGCTTGCAGATATTTCTCTAATGAGGGAGAATAACTTGAGCTCTGAACAGTAAAACACTGTTTTCTTAGTATTCAAAAAGAATGGCTTTTTTTTTTTTTTTTTTTTTTTTCTCTAGGGGTGTTCTTGGCATAGACTGTTCCTGTTATTTTCTTTGCTATTTCTTGGAAGTATTCTGAAAACTATTGATATAGTATGCAAGTTCAATGCAGGAAATGCAACATTATAGTAGTGTAATAATTTTATTCGAAGATGTTTTTATTTGTTCTTGCATATTTTAGTCCTTCAAAAAAGATAGAGAAACACAATTGTATACATTGTCAAAAAGAAAAAAGTCAGAGGAAGACAGTGTAAAGATCAGAGTGTAAAAAGAAATTGAGGAATTAGAGAAACACTAATGAAAGAAAAAATATGGATATCACTGGAAAGGCACGTTTCAGGAAGAAAAAAAGTATGCCTGGCTGTTGCCATTCTGGGAGATCTAGTCATGGAAAGAAGAGAACGGAAAGCAAGATCAAAGCTTTAAAGATATTTCTTCTCCCCTCATTTAGGTGTCATTTCATAAGTAAGTGTAGTAAGGGGAGTAAGGGGAGGCGAGGGGAAGGGGGCCAAAACACTATGGATGCAAACACCTTTAAAATGTACAACTGCCAGCAAAAGTTATCAGAGGGTCAGCTCACTCCTTCTGCTTCTCCTTCTCCTTCTGGGCAGAGCAGGATGTGCTCACAACAACACTATGACTTTGTTTTCCTCACTTGCTAAGGTGGAAAGTTATCGTTTTTATGTCTGCAATATTTTGATATACAAATATGCCTATAGAATGTCGGAGAACTAAAAAAAAAAATAAAATTGCTTGGATGTAGTTTGAAGAAGCAGCTGGAGAAATGCAGGAGAAAGGGAAACAGTTCTTTGTACAAGTCCTTAGGGTTCTTTTTTTATACTCTATCAGGATTTCCCTTTCTTTACTAAAATGTGTTTATTTTCTTCCTCTTACTTCCTGCCCCTTATGAATCTTGTTATTGTTTTCTTTTAAAACAGAAATCTGGGCAAAAGTCACAATAACTCCACTGAAGTCAGTGGACTTTCTCTGGTGTAAGAGATGAAACATCCTTTCCTCTTTATTGTCTTTGTTCAATTTGCCCCATTTTATGCTGTCTCTCCCTATTGAACAACTTCTTCCTTGTCTTTTTTTTCTGCTTCATTCTTTTTCATTTTTTTTTTCTGCCCAGCACTTTCCAGTAAATATCTGTGTTCTTCACAGCCAGCACAACTGGCATGCAGGTGTTAGTTCTTTCCTGACAGGAGCAATGTTTTATGGCAGAATCCAAAACTGGCCAAACAACAAGCTCACAAAGGAAATCACCACTGTCACAGGTAGACAGTGAAGGTGCCAGTTATCTCAAGTCCTACACTTGAAAGGAAAAGATTGAAATCACCACTTCATTGCAACTTGATGTTTTTGGCGCCTACAATTTCTGTACCAATGTCAGTATTCTAGGAATGGAACAGAAACATATTGCTGTCTATAACTGTCCAGGAGAAGCTGACAGTGGAAACAGACAATGTAATTGTTGCTTTCTTTGAACAGGGCTCCAACTGCACTCACATAAATGAAGCAATGGTAGCAGATTTACATGGAAATTATTCCAGTTCAGTGTGGATGTTGATTCACGGAGCCTAATAACTAATAACAGGGAGGCTAGTTCAGCAGATTATAACAAAGAGTAATGGAAGAAATTTCCACTGGAATGACAAAATTGAAATCAGCTCTAAGTCTTTTAAAGTCATGTAAGCAGTGTTTTTCGTATTACTAAACTTCTCACATAATCTTTCAATCTGAATCTTAAATTCCTTCAAGAATACAACCCCTATTTCACCTATAACAAAGTTTATATATTTTCTAATTGCGTAAAACTATTTCAGGTGTTGCATGAATCAATCCACATACTTAATGCATACTTTTAACTAGTATAAGGTAAATTATTAAGAATGTGGTACAGTAGTATTTGATTATCTTTGGAAGGATAAATACTCCAATGAAAAAGAATAGTCTTTATCTGAATGGCAGTAGACCATTACAGCTTTTGCAAACAAAAATGTATCAAAAGCTAAATCTAGGAAAATTTTATTCTAGAGCAAAGTGATGGTATGATAAGAACCTGTCTGTTCTCCTTGTGTTCTTGCTCCCAGCAGGGAAAGCTCTTCAATAAATCACTCAGAAAAGGTTAAAAAAAATACTGCCTTTTCCCTAAACCAAGAGTGAGATGATAAACTAAAAAAGAAACATTGTGGACAACATCAAAGTCCAACAGGGCTAAGGAAAAGGAGACAGACTGAAAATAGATGAAACCCAGGTGTGGGTTTAGACTCAGTTTTGTCTTGTAATATGCTCATTAATAAAAACCTCCACTTTTCATTTTTTTTCTATTCTGGATGGCTGGGGAAGAGACATTGTAGATGAACTGCAGCATAATGCACATCCCAAAGGCACAACTGATATTTTGAAGGCACAATGCCTCCCAAATTGGTTTGGCTGCTGGCAGCTATGAAATACCTACAGCTTTGAATTCAGCGCTGAATTCTGTAGAACCATTTTGAGAAAACAAACATAAAATTTTGTGTTGCTTTTTGGTTTTCAGAATGCAGAAACAAAGATGGTCTGGGTAACTTCAGGGTATGCAGAATTAGGTGTTCAAACAGAAAGTGAGAAAAATAATTATTATAGGGGGTTTGTGTATTTTTTCTTCAAAAACGAATCTTTGCATCCCTAACTTTTCTATGTGGAGAACAGATTTCAAACTCTGATCCACTACGACACACTAAGGGTAGCAGCAGGACATAGCTGCTCAAGAGCAAGCAGTAGAGACCATGCCAATTTTGTACCTGGGGAAGTTGACAAGAAAAAGAGGAGTGGCAGTCTAGAAACTCTCTATTGACAGATTTTGCCAGCACAATCCAAATCTGCAGGGAAAAGCTGGAGCATGAACACTGGGAAAGAGCTCCCTGTTCCTCTGGCCGCGGCGGAGCGGCTCGGGGCAGTCCGTGGCGGCATGAGTCGAGGCCATGCACGGCAGCACGGTGGCGCGGCTTAGGGCTGCCCACAGCGGTGGGGCTGAGGGCAGCCCGTGGCCGCGCAGCTCAGGGCTGCCCACGGCACCACAGCGACACAGCTCGGGGCTGCACGCAGTGCTGGGAGCAGCCGCCGCAGCCAAACAGGCAGGGACCTGGAGCTGGTTTCCCGCCGCGAGGAGGCGGCGGGCGGCCGGCTTCGAGTGCACAGCAAGGGGGCGAGCCACCGGCTTCGCACGGGGTGCCGTGGCAGCCAGCGCCAGGGGCAGGAGTGCCGGGCCACACAGCGTGGGGAGGGCGCTTGTGGCTGCATTTAACGGCTTCGCCAGTCTGTGGAAACTGTTTGCAATTTGAGCAACTTGACTGCAAACCCTGCACTGGCGCAATTCTGTTACTAACTCGTTACTTTGTTGTACATGGGTCCGGGCTTTAAAAAAAAAAAAGGTGCGGCTTATATTCGGGTGCGGCTTATAATCGTGAAATTACTGTAATTTACTTGGTTACCAGAATGGACTTTTTCCATTAAATTGCTGGTATATCCATAATCAAGTCTTAATGTGCTTTTAAATCACTGACAATCTTCTTCATGTAGATCAAATCTTCCAAGCTGTAGGGCAGCTGATAGATATTTCCATGTACACAGTTGTTATGAGCATGATTCATGCTTGGATACACTGTTTGCATTTTCCAGTGCCATGTGTAGGATTTACACAGCCCAGACTATCTCATGTATAGCCAAAATCCAAATAAACTTTGGTTTCTCTGTTCCTGAAGAAGAAACTTTGACAATAGAAGAAACAATTGCTTAGTATACACTTTCTAAAAGATGTGCTGGCCTACGAAAGAATATGTTTTAAAAGTTTACACTGTTTTTACAATGCTTTTGGTGTTTTATGCAAGCTGTCATGTAATGGAAATAATGACCTCAGGGACATGTGTTTATCTTGGGTTTAGACCACTTAAAATACATTTTGCTTTTAACTTTTCCATAGGCCAAAACCACATCAAATGCGTCAAAGATTGAGGTCATTATTGTCATTATCACTTCATTGTAGTTTTGCAGAAGGAAAGGAAAACAAATGGTGTCTCTTTTTGTTGCTTTTGGGACTCAGAAGGCCCAAGTGATGGTGTATACACTATTTTATAAATATTTTCTTTTTAGGGATGTGCTTTTCTTTTTTTTTTTTTTCTTTTCTCTTTTTTTGCCACTTTTTAATTGTAAATTCTTCTTGTTAATACTATAAACTTTAAAACTTTGAAAATCTGGAATTGTAGAAATTAGAGCTGGAGTTGCCAGTGCAGTATTAGTAGTTGGCATTCTCCACAAGGAGAGGCGCAGATGGAAACATTTTAAGAAGAGGAGTTCTCATGGAGAATCTACTCCTTTTATGAGCTGACTCCTGGAATAGGGTTTTGTTTGAGAACAAGTAAATGAACTTTACACCCCAATGCCACAAAATTGCTGATCCAGTACAATATATACAGATCAATAATATTCCTATCACTCAAAAAAATGGTAATGGCAAACAAACTCTGCCACCTTACTATTAGGAAAGGCTTACTTTTTCTGTTGACTCCTGTCATGTTCTGACATAGTCACTGGGCTACAAGTAATGAAATTTTGCTTGTCTTTTCAGAAGCTTTAGTTCGCTTCCTAACCTTTAGTTAGGGAAGGGGGAGGAAAAAAAATTCTCTGAAACATCCAACTTAAAACACCAAATATTTGTTCTGTTGAGGTTATTAGCAATTCAAACAATGTATTTAATATGGTGAGGACTTCACTCTACCAAATGATACCCAAATGGTACTTGGACTCACTGCTGTATAATAGAAGCCTTTGTAAAGCTGTAGATTTTGTCTCTGCAAAGCCACCCAGAACAAGCTGAACTTCAATGGACTTCAGTGGAAAAGAATTTCAAAAGTCCTAGGGTTGTTACATTTTAGGTAAATTATATGTGTAAGTGACTTTTTTTCTTTTAGGTGTTTAAAGACGGAAACAATATGGTTTGACTTGTGGGTAGATAAGACAATCCTGGCAAAGGTGCTTCCAAGGGAAAGGAAGCATTGTGCGTGTGGGTATGTTAAAGGTACCTGTTGGCACTCATAGTTAAGGCAGACTGAGGAAATCCAAAATTCTGAAAAGGTCATTAAGGTACTGATTCCCATGCAGGTCTGCCAAAGGCCCAGCAGCTACAGGGAGGTGGAGAGGTCTGTCTAGGAAGAGCCTAGGAGCTGCATGGAGTCACTTCTAGGCTGTACCTACTGCAATCTCAGGGACTTTGAAGAAACACACACCAGTAGCAAATGTGCTGGCTGGTTTCTCTTACTGGTACCTGCTTAACAAGACAAGGCACTTAGAGGGGCAAGGATTTACTAACAGAAATGACCTAAATATCTGTCTATTCTTGTCCATAAAAATACCTCCCTAAGCGTTAATACCCACCCCTGGTAACTGGTTCTAATTCCATGTGGAATCTTCATTTTATCATAGAGATGTTGGCAACATGTGGTCTGTGTGGTACAGCCAGCCAAGGCTATATGCAGTACCGTGCTCCCCTTGGAGGGAAAAGATCTCCAAGAAGACTTTTCTCTTTCAAAAATCAAACAACATCTACTTTTGTAGTGGGTTTATATGGCAAGGTTTTTGGTTGTGTTGCTAACATCTTTTGTTGGTATCACAATTTTAGACTTAGAAGAGCTTTAAAACCATGTAATATCTGAGAAATTGCACTATTCGAGTTTGAAAAGCATCACAGCTTGGCATGTAGCAGAGCAAACAACATCTAACACCAGGTTTCTACCTGCACCCGGAAGGGTGACAACCATGGAAGAGGAAGAAACTAGGCTGTCTGTGATTAGAAACAAATAAAATTATGTGGGTAGAAATCTCTTACCCTTTCTTCCCTTAAAAGTCACAGAACTGTGGGAATGACTGTTTCACTTGGGGCCTGTTTGGGGCAGCTCTTTCCCCTATGGGTACTGCCTGTTCCCCAGCTGCACATCTGGGGTTGCTCTCCAACCCTCTACTTTCTGTCCCTCACCTGAATATGAAACTTGATTTCCACCTCCTTCCCTCCTTGTCCTGGTTTGGAAAGGGGCAAGAGGAGGGCAGTGTCCAGGAAGGTCAGGACATGTTCTCCTGGAAAGCAGGAGGAGGGAGTCGGGGAGAGGAACTGAAGTGTCTACCTGCAGAGTGGATTGGAGTTGCTGGAGGATTGGAAAACATCTTTACATGTTGGACTAATTTTCATTTCCAAAATTCAGTGTTTCTGGCAGCACTTATTTTTAGTTTTGAAGCTCTATTTAACAGTTTTCAAGACTGGGCATTGTAGTAATTTAGCAGCCCTTATGTGAAGGAAAGAAGGCTGCAGCTTCTGCACTACTTTTAATATTTGTTTACCATTTCAATTTTGTAGCACACCGACATTTAAATGTTCTGTTTGCTGTTATTTTGACACCTTCCCTTTATTTATGTATTTTTAATCTGTGAAAACATAAAACTTGGTGTTTGCTATTTAGAATCTGGGGATTAGAGCTGGCTCTTCTTTGAGAGTGAGCCTGGGTGTACCTTGAACACGGGTAAAAAAACTGGGCTGGAGACAACTGGGGAGTTTACCTTCTAGAGAGGTGATCAACTGGTATTTTCTGACTTCTACCTAATATATATCAAGAACTTTTCCTCTACCACTTTCAGCTTCTCTGGTCCAAAAGAGAAAGGAAAGTAAAAATTATTGTTATGCTGTAGTAATTAAAGGTTTTAAAGAAACATACATAAGTCGATGTATACAGAACAGTCGATATATAGAGAACAGTTTTGTTCTAAAATAACTGTCTTGAGACAATTTGAGAACTCATCTGCCTTGTCTTGACTCTGATGCATTATCTATATGATGGAAGATTTTCACAACAAAACATGAAACCATATATCAATGCAGTCATGAATCTCAACACAAATGGTTAAAAGTATTTGGTATGGTTTTGGCTATACAATTCCAAGTGAAACCAGGTAACCTTCAGAAGTCGAAAATGAGTTTTCATCAATTAAAATGGCAACAATTACAGTAATTTCACACTGATAAGCCGCACCTATTTCACTGAAGAATCGAGCCAA
>VRYO01000369.1:1120467-1204665 GCA_009812075.1 Sialia sialis
GACGCAACAAGCCACTGCTTTTGAGTGGTGTGGGGAGCCGCCGCCGCTGCCGAGCAGGCGGGGAGCTGTGGCAGCCAGTGCCAGGTGCGGGAGTGCCGGGGCCCGCGGCATGGGGAGGGCGCCTGGGGCTGCGTTTAAAGGCTTCACCGGTCTGTGAAAACTGTTTGCAAATTGAGCACCTGACAGCAAACCCCGCGATTGTGTGATTCTGTTACTAACTGGTTACTTTGTTGCACATGGAACCTCACTTAAAAAAAACCCCTGTGCGGCTTATCACCCAGTGTGGCTTATTTATGGACAAATTCCGTGGTCTTTCCAGCTACCTGGAAGTGCGGCTTATAACCAGGTGCGGCTTATGAGTGTGAAATTACTGTAAAAAAAATTCAAAGTAAAATTCCAAAGTATGAGATTCACTTTAAAAAACACACTGAAGAAAATATTTATGCAGTTACCTGGAATGATCTGAAAGCAGAACTATGCAGAACTGCTTTTGTGAAAACAAAATCACACAGGATCTTAAGAGGCTACCAGACGTATGCCCCTACAGGTGGTCAAAAACCCAGAGGATCAACTCTTCCTTTTTGTTTTTTTTCTTCTTTTCTTTTGACTTTTTGTTTTCCTGTGGAAATCATTACTATGTTACTGCCCTTCTTTGCAGCAGCTCACATATGTAACATCTCTGCCTTCCCTCAAAGAGCAAATCTCCATAATGTTCAAGAATGATTACAACCTACATCTTCTATATATGAACAAATGAGTAAGAAAGAACTGTAGCATGGCCTAGCAGGATCATGGTACTTCATTGTAGGCTTAGATAAGTGCACATTAATGGTCTTGAATCCAGGATTTAATCACAGCTGCAGAATTATTAGCTACAAACCTAGTTTCAAAACTCACATGAAATGTTTGTCAGTGACAAAGTCAGTTTCTGGTCTGTGGCCTGGAACTAAAAATACTATTTCCTCTTCTTCCCGGAGGAAGCCTCTCCTGGTGCGCAGAAAGGAATGATTGTCTGTGAAAGGAAAATGGAAGTTGCTTTAACTTTTCTGATTTTATGAAAATGTATTTGATTGTTGTGTGGTTTTCCACAAGGCAGTCTACATCTTAACACCAGAATCAGGAGGCACCTTTGATCTTCTTTGGGGATATATTCACAAAGATTCACTTGGAATTTAGCTGTGTGGCCAGTGTAGAATTAATAGGATCTATATGGTTATATCATATATATATGGTTTGCTGCTTTGAAAATTTACCCTGTTGTATGATAAAATATGCTGTCTCATTACACAGAAATAGAGAGGATTTTTCTGATATCTTATTGAGATAGCAGATGTGGGGCTTAGTATATTTTTGTTTTTACTGCATCTTCTTTTGATTAGCTGCCTTTTTCTTGTTAAGTAATAATAGGAAAACATTTCTTCAGGGTTTCTTTCAGCTCCAGTCTTTCTTCTCTATGAAAGTAAAAGAGGGAGAATTTTAAAGATCTATCCTATGAAACACTTATTCCTTTGATTTACATTCAAAATTCTGATGCTTGTTTTATCAAATTAATGTAACTTTGAAGAAAGGAAAAAAGCAATACTGATTTTTCATAATAGATTTTAATTAGGATGAGTGTTTGAGTCTCAGGAGTCCATCCCATGCATGTTTTCAGATCTCTCTCATCATCCCAGAATCAGAACTCCAATTACCACCCATACAGATCAACTTGTATTCTGAAGATATCAGAAAATACATAATGAAAGATTCTTCTTTTGAATTGCTTCCTTATACCACCACTATACAGTTTCTATTGCCATCAATGTGCCTGCACTCCTCTTTTTGTGTTTTTATTTCCTTTGTTATAGGTGAGCCTGTTGGGTTACCTTTGAAAAGGATCTGTGCTCAAGCATCTCTCTGTTCTCTTTCAGCTTCTATCAGAATTTACGTGGTTGGACAATTCCTGGCATGTGTGGGGCATTAGATAAATAAAACCTCAGCAGACACAGGGGCTATCCTGGGTGTGGGACTCACTGTAGGTTACCCAAACTCCTCAGCCATGGCTGTCCCACTGAGACCCACTCTTTGCACTTCCAAAACCTGTGCCTGGACAACAGAGGGGAAAAAAACTCCTGACAGACTCCAACCCATGGGACCTGGGGCAGAAGCACTTGGGTCCATGATGATTTCAATTAGACTGCCTCGCTGGGTATCACTGTCCCTGCTTTCCTACCCTCATCCTGCTGCTATGGGAAGTGGGACTCAGTGACAGACTCAGAATTATCATGCACCCTGACACCTTTCCCCACTGAATACGGAAATTTACTATTGACAGCTTTTGGTTGAGCATTGAGTGAAGAAGATTCTGGATAAACAAGGAGCTGGAACGAAACTAAATCCTTCATATGCCAGACCAGAAGCATGCCAAAAATCCTGTTCAACTCTGAATATATGGTATCAGCTCCACTTTGCTGCCTCAGACTTGCTGTGCCTGTCAGAATAAGGCTCTATCTGAGCAGGCAGGGTTGGAGCACTCAGCTCTCCACTTGTGTGGTGCTGTCTACCCTAAGTCCATCCCATAAGGAGAGCTGGCTTTAGAGATTAAACAGGCAAGTTCTTGAGTAATTTTTAGCTCTGACAAGAGTCTTGTAAAGTCCATTCCCTGCCACTATATATATATGTCTGCATTCATTTTGTTAGTTTCCTCCTGCATATATATATATATATATATATATATGTAGATATATAACCTAATTAACACAAGTTTGGAGTTTATAAAACCTCTTAGTGGTCTCTATAGATTTTTGACTGAATATATATTTCTCAGATCCAGGGATCTAATGCTCCCTGAAACCAACAGGGTTTTACTGACCCACAGTAAACTCCTTAGAAAAATCTGCCTTCCTTCAACACATGTTTTACTTTGCTCAGCTATAACCACCTCATACTCACAAACCTTCTCCTGGGCCTCACCTGGGAAGTTGCATTTCATTTTCTAGAAATGAAGTTTGCCTCTTAATTACTGCACCATTTATCTGCCATAATAGACCAGCAACCAGAACTGCACCACTTCAGTGTATTTAAGTCTTCATGTTCAAAATTGTGTTGGGGGATACAATTTTTCAATGCAGAGAAAGAAAAACATTATGGTTTTATTAGATTATTCCTAAAATCCATTAAAAGTGCTTAAGAAGTTACTTATTACAGGTTGAAATATTGCAAATCTTCAATCTGCTTTGGTTTCCAGGCAGTCTACAATTTTTTGCCTTTTATGATATCACAGAACTGCCACAATAGTTGGATGCCTTTTGATTCATACTGAGGTTTCCTCTCTGTCTAGATCAATACACTTACTGGAGTATCTTTTTTACTGGGGATTTTCAAATCCAACATTTCGTGGATTTTTTCATTTTTCTGCAGTCCTGGCAGAGGACTGGCATCAGGACTGCAGAGTTTTGGTATTGTAGTGATGACAGAGACCCCAGCTGTCCTAGCGAGCCCTAGCAAGAAAACCGCATATTAACATTTTAAGTGTTTGCAACCCTTAAGTGTTCAATGTTTCCAGTGCTTTCTTGTAGTCTGCTAAAAAGATAGAGGAGCAGAGAAGGAAATTGTCCATACAAGTAAATTAGCACCTGGTTCCAACTGAAAGGTAAAGTGCTATTTTTCTCAGAATGAAGGAAGACTTTAAAAAACCTTGTTCTAAGGAAAAAGAATGTAAGGCCAGGAAATGGCACAAGATGTGACTCTTGAGATAAAGTTACAAGAAGAGAGTAAAAAAAGGATGATTTGTCACTGGCAAAGAGTAGAATTAAAAGTGTCTAATCCACATTTTGGATTTGGCAGACTATTATCAATTTTATATTAGTTGGCAGGAGAAATTAATGCATTAATGTGTCCAATTTTTCATTTTAACTGATAACTAGAAACAAGCAGTGACCACATTGTTTTTCTTTATAAGTACAATTTTTTCTCTCCATATATGCTGAACTGCATTATGGTAAAAAGCTAAAGTTACTTACATGTAAACTTCCTACCATGTATTCTTATTCTGTAAGATTATCCAGATCTTACTAGGGGTTCTGTGATAATATTCTCAATGCCTGGACTTTGGCCAGTCTGTGGAATTACAATTCATGTGACAATCTCATTCAGATTTCCACATTTTGTTTGCAAGTGGATGCATTTCAAAAGTATGGAGCAATTCTCTATTTACGCTGCTTATCTGAAGTCTGCATTTGGCACTCAGAGGAATTAGACTTCAGTGGGCTTTCCATAATTTTTGGAAAAAATACTCATGAGAACCATGGATATACATAAGAATAGATAAACACAAAAATGTACATATATACTTTTAAATATGACTTTTATATGTAACACTGACTTTCTACCTGAAGATGTTGTACAGATTCCCTTATTTGGCTTCCCCAGGCAAGCAGTTTTTCTTAAGTAGGATTATCCAAGTCACTTACTGAACTGAGAATGAAGAATTGCTCAATCTAAATTGAAAAAATTGGCAGGTCAAAGATCTATGTTCTCCTCCAGACAGTGTGGAAGAAATGCACTTTAAATTATTTTTTAGAGAAAGTCAAAGACTCTAGCTAGCAGAGAAATTTGCATTCAGGAAATGTTAACTAAAATTTGCTAGACAAAAATTTCAAAATGGGCATTGAAGGTGTTGATGGCACCTTGCTGTTCAAGCCAAACTTCGTCCAATTTTCTCTGTTTTCAAGGGAAATTAGTTCACAACAGATTTGATTAGAGATTCACTAATATGAACTACTCAAATTTCAAATTCTGAGCTGTTGTGCCAATATCATATTCTAAATACCAGTGAAGAAATATGGGATGGAGCACCTCTCCTATGTGGAAAGGCTAAGAGAATTAGGATTGTTCAGCCTGGAGAAGAGAAGGCTTCAGGGTAACCTAATTGTACCTTTCAGTACCTGAAGGGAGTCAACAAGAAAGACAGAGAGAAAGTATTTACAAGGGCCTGGAGTGACAGGACAAAGGGGAATTGGCTTCGAACTAACAGAGCATAGGTTTATATTGGATATTAGGAAGAAATTCTTCCCTATAAGGATGGTAAGACACTGGCACAGGCTGCCCTGAGAAGTTGTGGATATCCCCGGAAGTATTCAAGACCAGGATGTGATGCATTTTTCATGCATAGGAGATAATACAAAAGTGGATTTTTATTGGAGCTCTAGGGGAAGTCATGGAAGAATGTCCACAAATGCCCACCCCCATGGGCGTGAATACAGTTTTGTAAGTTTGGCAAATTAGCCCAACAGTTATGAGCATAACTGACAAAAAAGCACCAAATATGAGGACAAGCGGTGATGCAATTCCCCCCCAGGTCAAGCCCCATCCCCAGAGCCCACCCTTGGTACTAGCTGTACTTTGTTTATGGAAATGTATCTTGAGAGTTCTCAACCATGGTAGCCAGGTAGAACTAAGATAGGATAGGGGCCCTGGAATTTGTTTTGTCTTTCTGCTTAAGGAAAGAGCATGGAAAACAACTGGGAAAATTAGACACTAATACAATAGGCTACAAATATATGTGTAAAGAATACAGAGAATATATAAAGAAAAAAAAGCAAAAATCAAAATGACATCAGCTGGACAGGGCTCTGAGCAACATGGTCTAATGGAAAGTGTCCCTGCTCATGCCAGGGGGTTGGAATGAGATGATCTTTAAGGTGCCTTCCAACCCAACCCATCCTGTCATTCTATGAATTGCACATGAATTGCACAAAGCACTTTAAAGGTGCCCTGTTTGTTGCAGTGACACATCTCTGGTGTAGAAAGAAGCCAGGCAAGTCTGAAGGAGGTGAAATGGAAAAAGGGAAGAATTAAAAATCTCTTAGAAAGGAGAAATGTCCTATCAGGCTTAGGTGGATGCTGAAGAAATAGAGAACTGGAAAAAAGGGGAAAAAAGTATAGGCTCTTCACAGACCCCCAAAACCTACATTTTCTAACAAGCTTGCTCTGTTAGGTCCTTACACTGTGGCACAATAAACTTTCAAGGGTGCTTTCATCAAGTGAGCAAATGATTTCATGAGTCCTTATATTGTTTTTCCCTTTATTGTGTTGTTTTCTGATTGCCTTGCTAGATTGAGTTACACAATAACTTCTGTATGTGGCATACAAATTTCTACACTTTCCAGGAACAATTGCCTGGGCAAGCGTCTATTATTTTAATAGATGAAAATATGAGGTCAGTCTTGAGTCTTTTGGCACATTCCTAAAATCTTCACTACATCTCCAGAAAGTTCATGTGGATGTTGAACTCCTGAATTAAAGAGGTATGCTGAATGCCAGATTAAATTTAATATCTATGATTAGGCAATCTACATGATTAATCAAGTATTTCAGGAAGAAGTGTGCTGCTGATACACACTGGACTTGGTTCCATCCATTTTTTCATTCTTCTGCTGACAAAAAGCAAAACAGTTATTTTTTTCATATTTATTAGTCCTCCTTCCAAAAGATTTTTCTGTCTTTTACAACATTTCTTGATCATTTCACATTTTTCATTGACTAGAAGAGAAATAACTTAATACAGTAGTTTCATGATTATAAACCGCACCTGAATATAAGCCGCACTTCCGGGTAGCTGGGAAGACCACGGGATTTGTCCATATATAAGCTGCACCCGAATATAAGCCGCGCTTTTTTTTTTTTTTTTTTTTTTTTTTTAACTCACACGGCAGAGGGGGCTGGGCACTCCGGCCCGGCCCCACACAGCCTGGCTTCCCAGCGGCAGGGGCTGGCCCACCCTTGCACAGCCCCTGTTCCCGGCCGTTCCCCATTCCCACCGGCTCCCGTTGGCACAGGGGCTGGGCTGCCCTTGCGCAGTCCCCGTTCCTGGCTGTTCCCCGTTCCCACCGGCTCCCAGTGGCACAGGGGCCGGGCCGCACACTTGCAGCCCTCGTTCCGGGCAGTCCCATGCTCCCGGCGGCTCCCACTTGCCACTCTGCTTGGCCGGCTCTCACTTCCGGGTTGGCGTTTTGCTGGGATTTGTCCATAGATAAACCGCACCTGAATATAAGCCGCACCACTGGGGTAGGCTGGATTCTTCAATGAAAAAGGTGCGGCTTATATTCGTGAAATTACTGTACATTTAATTTGGGGAGTCAAAACAAGCATTGAGGTTGGCAGAATTATGGAAAAGATGCGCTTTCCCCAAATACATTCTTAGTTTTCTCTGTTACCTGATTTAACAATATTGATAGCACTCATTTATGGATGTACTTGTTAAGTAAGAGCATATCCATAATTTAGGAACCTTTATAATAGGCAGATTTAAACTACATTTCAGATTATTTTTATCTCTGTGACTTCAGAATTTGACATGCACCATCAAATTCCAGTTAACTGATTTAATAGTTCTCTTATTGGAAAGAAAACTTTCCATTGCTTGGTGGGTTTTTGTGTTGTGCTGGAAATTTTGAAGGAAGCTTGGAAGGTAGGTATTGTACAGAATCAGAGGCAGAGTGATGAACTGCAGGTAGTTACTGAGGTGAAACACCTTAGTTTGACTTTGATTTTCATACAGCGTAAGATATCACGCAGATGGTACTGGCCACTGGACAAACTGGCTATTGCTCAGTAACTGGCAGATGCTGGCAGGGCATCCACAGGAAGATATTCATTCAGTCTCTTGTTCACATTTTCTGCAATTTCCCCAAGTTTTTGGCAGAGTATGTCCAATATAATTATTGGTATTTCTTATGTCATGCCTAAATTTTTACTTTGATTACCTGTTTTATATTTAGGGGGTGCTGTGTTTATCCAGTGGCTTTACTTGGCAAATGTTACTGCCAAGTAGATGGCTATGTAATTTCTTATCCAAAAGACCCCACAAACCACTTACTTTTTCAGAAGGGCTTTGCTGAAACTCAGTATATGCCAGTAGAGTGCCATGAGACTCCTGCAAAGCTGGAGTTCAGTTTTAAAAACAGTAGGTTTTGATTTCCAGTCTTTAAAAGAACGTTTTTCTAGACATTTTTGGTAATTTCTGGCTACATTATACTCTTGCTTCCTAGAATAATTAGTGAAGATAATTTAGAGCTTTGGAAGCTGGTTTCTGTTTGAAAAAAAAGTTACCAACAAGTGACATGGAGTCAGTATACTTCCGTAGCATAATTGCCATGTATTTCAAATGCAGGGAAGAGTCAGATCCTCTGAACAAAAGCAGCACATTCAACTCACAGATGGTTTTATCTTACTAGGCTAGGCATCTCTCTTATCCTACCAGACCTACACTGCCTATCTTGCCTTACTTGCTCGCCAGAATCCATGCAGGCTATGTGAAAAAAAGCTGTGTACTTGGTGGTTGTTCACATAACAGTTTGGGAACATTTGCAGTTTGGGAAACCCAATTAGATTAGCAATCCCTCCAATCCATTTGCTCATTCCCAGCATCAGGAACTTACCTGCTCATTGATTTACTTTCCTGTGCAGAGAGGCCTAAGGGTCTCTCTGTTGCTAAGGCAGACTCAAAGTGCAAAAATTGTTTTATATTAATATTCAGCCCCTTGAGAAAGAAAGGGGACAGTTGGCATATTCAAGAGCAATTGACATATTGCCAGTACTTTTGCCTGTGTGACTTTCTGATCTGTGAACCAACACAGCATTAGTTGTTCTGAAATGAAAACATCTCCATTCCAGAAAGCTCTTGGCATTGTATGTTGATTTTATTTATGTTTTTATACTAACTTTTATTTTTGTACTGAGTTTTACTCTTGTAACTTGGGAATGATTTTTCACTTCATTGTAAAATGGCTAAGATACTACATAAGTGACACATAAATATTATTGTTATAGATATTTGTATATTTCTGAGTGCAAACTTGAACTTGCATTTGAAAAAGAACATTTTGTTCTACCCTTTTGGACTGTTGGTTGGTATTTGCCATTTATAGAATTTTGCAAGACCAGTTAACTCCTGGTTATGATGCCAATATATGCACAGCTCTCAAGTGCTTCCTGCAGATGAGACACAAACAAAAGTGAGAGGACAAATTGGTAGAAATCTCATGAAGTCTTCAGATTGATTTTTGTCAGTCTGAGCATTAATTGCACCAGCAAGGATCCCCTACCAAGCTGCTGTAACTTGGATATCCCCAGCCAGCAGCACTTGTTCCCCTGAGGTATCAGGGTGCCCCATAGTTTAAGTGCCAGCTTTGTTATGGATGAATTTTGAAATGGAGTGTCAACAGAAGGTAGCAATTGTTTTATGAGATGAATGAACCCCAAACCCAGCCTGGTTTCCACTTCCATTGATTTGAAAAAGTTTTCAAGGTTGAATTTGCTAACTTATATTACCTGGAATGAATTCATGCTGTTCATTTTACTGGTAACCAGGGGAGAGATACAGGCAAGTTAATGTCCCTCTGTTTCACAATGATTCAGTGCAACTAGAAAACCTGTTACTCAGGAGATAATTTTAGTTTGCCAGTGAATGGCTCCTTGATGTATCCTCAGAGTTTACCCATCTCATTTATGAGGCTATTTATTGCTCAGTGTACTTAGAACCAAGCCGAATTATCACTACAGTATCAAATCTACATTAACCCCTCTCCCTTTTAATTCATCCCTTCCTTTATTTCTTTTATATCTCTTTCCCTACCAGATAAAGTGCTTACTTCCTCTGTATTGCTTTTTCAAATAGAATCAGAGAAAATCATATTAAAAGGGCAAAACATTTTACGTGTTAATTGCTGATGGTTTTTATTAGTTCCTTGATTTTAATTGGTTAAAATGTGCTAAATTTTTTTTCCTTGGGGGCAAAAATGTGCTCTTGGTACAAACAATTTTGTTACAAGGATGATTAATTGCTCATATGCAAAGTGAAGTGGTTCACTTATTCTGTTTTGGATCACAACCAACTTAAAAAATCCTGTTTATATGAAAATTGTCCAAACTTAAGATTCCCTTATGATAGTGGAAAATATTCTTACAGCAGTCCACAAACCTTTGCTTTCTCTCAATTGGATAAACACTGGCCAAGTGTGTGCAGAGTTGTAGTTCTTTCTAGATTTTACTGACACAAAATGTTTCTTCTGTAGCTTGTAAGTTTTGTTCCTAAGCATTTTATATTGTGATATCACTTGGTAGAAATTGTTTACATGTACTTTTTATTGTGTACCACTTGCAGACAATAGTTTTTTAAATTCAACTTCCTTGGTGTCTCTTTGTTCATACTCCACAGATATGCTCCTTATTTAAATGCCTTTTATAACAGCTGCCTGCCATATACCTAATATGGCCAACTGATTACCAAAATATAACCAATTTGACAGCTGGTGTGGACAGCAGTCACAGGATGAAATAGCAGTTCTGTGGAAAAATTCATATGAGATCAGCTATCACTAAGCCCTAGCCCTTCATTAAGGAATATTCCAGACCTGCACAACTTCTACTGAAGGCAAAAATAGTCATGTTGGATTTTACAGGGTTTTTTAATGAACATTTCTTTTCATGATTCAGTTACTCAATCAGTTAGTATCTGTAAGTGATTGCAGCAGAGCTGCAGCTGAAGCCCAATCACCTTAAAAACCTTCAACCTGTTTTAAAGCAGTTCTTAGCTGACTTTTGTGAGGTTGGTCTTGACTTTCACAATTTATCCCTGATGTCCAGCAAGTACTGGAAACTCATTTGTAAAATTTGGTCCTTATAAAAAGTAATTCAAAGTTATTTCAAGTAATGTGCTATTTATAATTGCACATCAGGTGGAAACGAATCAGGCACAGGCTGTCAGAACGTTTAATCCAAAAAACAGAAGCTCTTTCCAGGGGGATCTAATGATGAGGTGCATCAGTAACACCTATCCAGTTTCAAGAATTTCTGTATTGGCACTCATGGGTATGATGGTTTTCTGTTGGGCTCATTTCTTTAGGGAAGCCCAAAGTGGCTTGAATTTAGTAAATTTGTCTTTCCATTTTGCAGATCATAACAAGTGTAATTTTAAGCAGATGTGATTTAATTTTCAGTGTCTTTGATATGACTGGGAAACATTCCTAACGTGAATAAGTAATGTCAAATAGTCTGTTTAAAATGACCACAGACAAAGCCAATATGAACTCTCAGTGCGAGAGGGCATTTGTCTGTATGTATAAAAGAGAGTACAGTGGAAACAACACAAGGATGCCAATGTGGCAGGTTATAACACCTTTATTTCAGTAACACTGACCTGCTTATATCAGACATACATTATATAGTGTGGAACATACACAGCTTTAATAATTTGGAGGCATCTGTTATGATTATATTATCTTACTGGACTGAAATATAACTTTAGCAATAATTTTTTATTGACGTGGAGCTTTTTTTTAAGGGAAGTGAAGAAATTCTCGCTTGTAGATGATTAATGGAAAGAAAGAGTAGGGTCTATTTTTCTTGCTTTAATATGAAAGAGAGTAGGCTTACATTAGATATGAGAAAAACATCCTTTGCTGTGAGGTTGGTGAGCCACTAGGAAGAGGTTTCCAAGAGAAGCTGTGGCTGCCCCATCCCTGGAAGAGCTCAAGGCTAGTTTGGATGGGGCTCTGGTCTAGTGTAAGTTGTATCTTGAAGTTGTTCCTCCCAAGGCAAGGGGTTGGAACTTGTTGTTTAATTTCCCTAGAAACCCGAACCATTCTATGATTCTCTACAATGCGAGGGTTATTTTCACCATTGTTGACAAAGATTGCATGTGGATCACCCAAAAACTGAACAAAAGACCTTCAGAGCTGCCACTCTGGAGGGGTTGGCAGGGGAGTTGCTACAACTGCTGTGTACTCCAATTCCTCTTTCATATCTTAAAACATAGGTGTGATTAAGAGAAAGCATAATTGCAAGTAGACTTTCAATAGCCGTCTTTGGCTCGGGAGGCTGCATTCCAGAACACAAGCATGGATGGTTTTTTTGTCGTGTCCCTATCTGTAATTAAATTTTCATTGAATGGCTGACTCTGACTATTATAATGTAATCACTTAATGTAAGCTCTTGCGTGTAATTCATTAGAACAATAATGAGTTTCAATGAACAGGATCCCCAACAGTGATGAAGTCTGAATGATTTCTACAATAAAAATTAATTTGCGAGGGTGGCAGATGTATGACAGATCATAGCATGCTCAGGATCTGTGCATACCTAAGCAAAAATAATAAATACCCCTCAGACAAATGTAATGTTGCAGCCTTTTCTGAAGTCATTGTTAGAGGAGCTTCTCTGCATTCTGGTACTTTAAAGCAAGAGCTGCCTCATCACTCAAGTTGTTGCATTTTTTCGCATTTATTATTTGATTCTCCATACCAAAATTTTTGATAGCAAGTTTTCCACCAGCCCTGAGTCCCATTCAATAGTTTATCTCCAGATTTTCAGGCAGTAAAATTTGCTAATGAATCCTACAGGTTACCAGGTGGGCTGTTGTTACATGCCAGTCACTCAAACCTCAGACTAAACCCAAGTTCTTTTGCTTGGGTAGATGTAAAGGAGAAAATTTCAACCAAATATTCTCAAGAGGTAAAAATATGCAGAAATTTACTGGCAGACTATAGAAAATTAAGTAACATTGGCAAAGGAATAAATACAACACAATATCACTTATCACAGCAATGATTTTGCCCATTGAACATAGAAACCCACTCAGTGTTATGTTCTAGGAGAAGAAGATTCGAAGAAGAGAAGGAGAAAAACTAAGAGACAGGAAAATGCTAAAAAGCTAGATATAGCTACTAACTCCTGGATTCAAAGGATGTAAGGCTCCAAGATAAAGGCAGGGTTAAAGGAAAATGTGTTTGCCTCCTGACAAGGCTTCTTAAAGGCCCAGGTGGGACCTGTGGTCCCTGGGCCACGCAGGGGTGAGTTAGGTGACACTGGGGGCTGCCTGCAGTGAGCCACGGCTGACATACACTGTGGAGCTGGGCTGTATGGGGGCAGGGCACCTCCTCACCAGGGCAAGGCCTGACCCATCCCCCACTACACATTTTTAGCTCCCAAGATACTGTAACAGATGACCTTCCCTAGTCTCTGCCAGCTGCCTTGCCTGCAGTACCCTCAGTCTATCAGCTGGTGCCTGACCTTCAGGTGAGGCAGCTGCCTGTTATCCTTCCTCAGAACGACTGATTTTCCCAGGAGAACTGTTCCCTAGGTTCTACATTGCCCCAGAGGTAGAGACCTGAGCAACCTGCCAGCTGGGCAAGCAGGAGCCAAAAAATCTGGGTAACATTGATGTTCAGGTTGCTCACCTTGGGAACATTCAAATTGGGAATTTTCAAATTAGAGCTATCTTTGTAGGAGAAAATAAAAGGAAAAAAAAATATTTAAAAAATAAGCTTTTGGTTTTTCAGAATTTTTTATGTGTTGGGAGTTCCAATTTTATGCAATCTCTGTGGTCGGATTATTAACACCTTGGTAACACAAACTTAAGAAAAGACCAAGAATTACAAGTATATGAAGAGGCAAATTTCTTCATCTGTTTATCTCTGATTTTTCATGAAAAAATTTTAAAAATAATTTTTCAAAATTGATTTTGCTGCAGAAAATTCTATTCATAATGCATTTTTAAAGTCTCTCTGAAAAAAACCCCGAAAAGCTGAAAGATGCAGATTCCTACATATTTAGATTTTTCTGCACAAAATGGGAGTTTTGTACTCTTGATTTGATTCCATTGAAGTATTAACCACACAGTTGCAGTCTTGCAATGCAGAAAGCTGCCTTTCTAATGGATGAGGAAATCTTGGGAAGCAGGCATGCATCAAAAAATATTCAGTTTTCAGATTCAGTTTGTGTTTCATGACAGCAAGAAAACTTTCCTAGTGCTTCCCATATTTGCAGGCAAAATAAATGATGGACAAATCTGGAACACTGAACCCTTTATAAAGAGTGGCTGAATTGGATTTCTTTTCTAGTATCCATCCCCAGAACATTTAGCTCATGTCCTGATTGCAGTTCCAGTTCAGGTATTATAGTATTATCCTATTTATGATTCTTATATTTGAGCACAAGAAAGTGAACAAGACAATGAGGATCTTGCTAATGATGCAGAAAAAAGGAACTATGTTACAGACCACATGATGAAGGGAAATAAATGTTTAAAGGAACTTTTAAAACACCTCTCTGTCCTGCAAAGAGCTTCTGTCCTGGTTTGTTGCTGTGTCCAAAAGGTTAGTTAAAAAAAACAGCAGTTGCCACTGCAGCAAAGCTGGGACATTCCTAATTCTGACAGATAAAGATGAATTGATCACTGAACTAGATGGTAGTCTAGATGCAAGCAGTCATGATCAAATTTTATTTGTTGTGTGCAATACAGCATTATATTCTTATATAAACTATTCTAAAAGCCCAGTTTCCCAGAAGGGAAAACAAGTGAGGCAAAATCAAGTAGGAGAAAAATTTGAACAGAAGAATATGCATGATAATTAGGAATTGTTTAGGAATGCTTTATTAGATGCAAAAAGACCCCCAAAAAACCACAAAAAACAAATCAAAAAACAAAACCCCAAACCCAGCTCTGCAATCAAGAAAGGATTCTATGACTAAAAAAATCCAGCTAAAATAGAAGGAGAAGGAAATTACAACTGCTTTATGAAAATAAATAAAAACCTTATAAGGAAAGTATGTAGCAAATGAAAAAAATCAGAAGTCTATCATAGGGAACACAAACCAACATTAAGGAAAGAAAATAAACCAATCGAAAAAACCTAAATGCATCAATAAAGATGCTTCTGCACCCAAGAGAATGCAAAAATCAGGAAAGAATTTCTAAAGGCCATGAAGAACAAACTAAATCTTAGTGGATATCTCAGTGTTGGATAAAGGTGACAAAATTTCCTGGCAATGTACATCAAGATATAATAAATTGATATTTTATAACTGGAAAGAAGCGGCATTATATTTTAGCATGATACTGAAATACCTTCAGCTAATATTTACGAGATTAAACTGCAATAGTTAAAGCCAGTTATTAAAAGCATTGGCCAAGGAATGTCTTGAAGCAAAACTGTGGACACTGAATTTATCTTTAAAGATGGGTGAAATGCCAGAGTACTGGAAAAAAAGGAATGTGGTTAGAATAACTTTAAAAGAAATTAAATAAATTGAAATAGGCTGAGTACAGTAATTCCACATATATAAGGGGCACTGGCTTATAAGACACACTTCCAGGTAGCAGGGAAGTCCGAGGAGTTCATCCATATATAAGGCGCACTGGCCTATAAGACGCACCTTTCTTTGGCAGGGTACTAGGGCAACAAAGCAACCATGAGCCCTGGCGCTCTTCACCCGGCCCACACTCCTGGCAGGAGCCATAGCTGCAAGCCGCAGCTGGGCTGCTTTATGCAAACATGGTAGCGGAGTCGTGTGCCTGGCAGGAGCCCTAGATCACCCGCTCACTCTCCCTGCCAGCTCCACTCCCCTCTGCCCCCTGCTTTCCCTGCTGTCTCCCGCTCCCCCTGCCGAGCCCGCAGGCTCCACTCTCCCCACCGTGCAACAAAGCAACCAATTAGTAACAATCACACAATCGCTGGTTTTACTGGCAGGTGCTCAATTCGCAAGCTCCACTCTGCCCACTGCGCCCACTGCTCGGCTCAGCCCGAGGCTAGCACTTCTGAGTTGGCAATTCACCGGAATTTGTCCACATATAAAGCGCATCGAGTCATAAGGCACACTTCCAGGGTAGGCTTGAAACTTCAGTCAAAAAGGTGCACCTTATACAGTTGAAATTACTGTAGGTTAGTTAATATAGAGATCCTGGAAAAAAAATGTGGAAAACCTGAAGTGGACATTGCCAAATAAAGAGTGCAATGATGGGTGCCTTATTGCTGCCTGTCAGAATGGTTGTATGTTTAAAAAAAGGCTTTCTCAAGCATACCTGATGTCTTAATTTTGTTGTGTATTAAAACAATACAGTTGTCTTGATTCAAAACTTCTTATAAATATTTGACCCAGTCCTGCAGAAAAAAATAAATCACAACCCTAAAATAAGTAATATTATTTTAAACAAATGTCATCTATATTGAATTAATTAGGATCTTATAAAATTGTCTCAAAAGCAGATAAAAATAGGCATTGCCAGCCAGAGAAGGATTTATAAGTTTGGATTTGGTTAGTTGGTAGCTTTTGTCTGGAAAACACAAAACAAGTCCTGTCTGACTTCATAAAGTGAAAGCCTGTCAGGGAAGCAGGCCACATCTTACGATGAGAGCAGGACAACTTGACATAATGAGCACATTTAAACAAACATGCATTTTCATACTGTTAAATACATGTTCTTTTGTCCAAAACAAATGCATGTCTGAATAATATTTACAGTTTCAAGGTCTTTCATGCAGCACAAACAACAATAAGAATTCTTTAGAATTAAATTAAATTAAATAAAAACTGGTTTATGTAAAACTTGAATAAAGAACCCAGAATTTTTTTGGCTCTATATACCCAAACTTTTCTGTATAAATAGTAATCTGAAATTTCCAGTGTATACAAAATTAGTGAGATTATTTTAAAAAAACTGTGTGAAGGGGAAGACTAAAATTGGAAAAAAAATTTAAAGTGGTCTGGAAAGGATGTTTCTTAGAAACTTCAGGAGCACAAATTATCTGGTTATTTAAGACAAGACTAAGGGAGATTGTTGGCCCTGAGCATAAAGAAAAGAATATTAGGAGACAGGTGTCAATCTAATAAAATTAAGTAACTGAACAAATGGCACTGGAAGATACAGTAGCTAACAAATTCAAACCAAATATTTATGAGATTTGCACTGCAGAAGGTCAGCTATTGTAACAATTTATATAAGGATGTCATAGTTCATCACCTGAAGCTTTTCAGTCAAGGATATTTTTATACTTAAAAGTTCTATTTAAAGTTTACTCAACAAGTTTCTGTGAATTTCCAGAAGTCATTATATTATCTTCTCTCCATTAAAATGTAAAGAGATTGCATCTTGTAATGTTTGACTTCATTGCAAAAGCACTTGGCTGTTTAATACCAACATGAATTTTGCACTAATTTCATAGATTATACAAACCTCAGAAAAACAATGGATATTCTCATATGGAATCAAATGGAGTTTTCACTCTGGTTTCTTTAGCACATAACTCTTTTATCTTACCAGCTCCAGTGACAACCATGAGTTTCAGCCTAGAACAAAAAAGAAGTGGATGCTACTAGACAAAATTTCCTTTTGGAGCTTTTCTCTGGGTAAAAGGGAGAAACAAAAGCCAGACAGTTATTTGTTTGCCTTCTCTCCATCTACCTAGGAGCTGCTTCAGTATTGTGACTGTGTGAAAAGAAGTAAATTCCCAGCATTCCCAGTATATTAATGCAAAAAGTCACATATAGGTTGCTCTTTTATGTAGTTCTGGAGCACAGGTTGTGGCTGAACGTTGAGTCAGTTAAAGTGGTACTGAAATAAATGATTCCAGAGGTATCAGGAGGATGAACACTGCTGGTAGATATTAATGATTAGTGTGATGGACAGGAATGGGGCATATTCTTCTGACCAGAGCTTTGATCTCTTTGCTGTCTGAGAAAGTTCACTGAAAACTTGCTCTGGTGTGCCTGGATCTAAGGTGGAGCGTAAGCATCGTGCAATGCTGAAGAGGTTTTTAGTATTTTTAAATTGTATGGTATGAAACAGATTTTTCAGGTCTGAGGGTTAAACAAGAGTCAAACAAAAGAAATCTAATGGTTTAGTGTTGAGTACAATTCAGTTTAACATTTTCTCACTCTACGTATTTTTCTTTTCCAGCAGTACACTCTAATAGTTTTCTTACACAAGGTATGATTCTCTTATGAATTTCTGTGGAACTGGTATGACATGCAACTGCCAGCCGAGATTCTCCTGTGTCCCCATTTCCACCACTCTCAGAAATGAATAAATTTGCAGCAATAGGGGCTTCATATGACAACAAATCCTTTCCCTGATTACAGCAAAGCCCTGCTATCTTACAGATGAATCAACTGAAATCAAGTGAATGTATAAATATACTGACTTCTTTCTGTCCTTCCCCACTTCAGTCTTCTCCTGTCTTTAGGTATTATCTTCCTCCTTGGTCTTGCAAGCAGGCAAGAAATTAATACTGAATTTATGGGGGTATTCCCATGACAGTTTATTTCATACACATGTATTAACATGACTAAGACTTTAAACCACAGAACTTTAAAATGCCTGACTGGGTTTTATCAGGTATTAAGATGATCAAAGCCACTGGGTCTTTAGGTTTACAGAAAAGGATTGAACTTCATGATACTGGTGGTCCCTTCCAGTTGCTATGAAGTCATAGGGACAAAGATGCTTGCACAAAATTGATGGTCAATTGCTTTGTTGAACATAAATCATGATTAGTTAAGGGATGAATATAGCAAGAAATTCTTCCCTGTAGGGGTGGTGAGGCCCTTGCACAGGGTGCCCAGAGAAGCTGTGGCTTCCCCATCCCTGGAAGTGTCCAAGGCCAGGCTGGATGGGTCTCTGAGCAACCTGGGATAGTGGGAGGGGTCCTTGTTCATGGCAGGAGGGTGGAATAAGAAGGTCTTTAAGGTCCCTTCCAACCCAGACCATTCTATGATTCTATGATTTTGTTATATTTTAAAAATACATTTTTTAATGCATCTTTTTGAGTCTGCAGTGCATCTCCAGGAAACAACACTATTTACAACATACTATCTATCTCTGTACGGTCCTGATGTGTTTATTTGAAGCTGGACAGATGTGATCTTTTCCATTTAAGAAAAATATTGAAAAAGATCCACAGGCTTCAGAGTTTCTGATCTATTTAGTGAAGAAGACACTGTAACTTTTCTTAAAGGGTCAAGAAATAAGACAAGTAACCCAAAACCTTCTTGCACTGAATTCCCACAGATACTGTAAAACCAGAGCTGGGAACTAAAGCTTCATTCTAGGAATTCCTTCTTTAATTTTTCTGTCAAATAGATCTTTTGATAATGTTCAGAGAGTTTTTAAACTATTTTATTTTCCTTTCAGGTCAATGTGAGGTTTGTCTGGTGGTCAGCTTTCTAAGCTATTGCACTTCCCATTTAAATGGGAACATAAAGATTATTGCATTGCAACTGGCACGCATCAGGGTTCCCTTCTATTTTACCACCAGTTGAGATTTTAGGGATTTTTGAGCTGTTCAGGGGTTGAAAAGAAAACCAAAGAAATCATTTTATCTAGCTGAAGATAACTGCTTTTTTCACAGCAAAGGTAAATGAAACCAATGTATTTTGCATAATGAAACAGATGACAAACTGGGCAAACTGATCTATTAATGAGCTTCCTGTAAAGCAAGAATGGAGAAAAATGAGCAAGGAGCAGAAGAAATCACTCTGATCTTCAAATTTAACAACCACTTCTAATCAAAGAGTATTCTAGGATATGTGACTTCTTTTGCTCCCTTGAATGGTCACCACCATTTGAATTAAATAGTGTGTTGTAAGGTTAAAATGTAAACCTCATTACAAACAACTTATTCAGGTGTGCAGTATTATTATTTGGAGGAAAACTTGTCTACTTATCTGTCAGGTGTTAAAGTACTTTCAGTTAGAGATGACTATTAGCAATGCTAAGAAAGAATCACAGACAAGAAGAGGTGGCTACACAAAATACGTTGGTTCCTTCTTCCTTTGAGTGTGCATTGTCTTTGTGACAATTCTCCATCATCCACTTGCCATAAGCTACCCTCAAAAATAGAGCTAGAGAGTTCTGAAATGAAGGGGGGCCTTGCCCATTACTCAACTTGGCTTTGATCAAGTCTGTGTCAATGTAATTTGTAATCCAATTCTTTGCTGAGTGCTTTAATGGAAGATTCTTAAAATCCTGGGTCTCTGTTCTTTGGGTTGATTGCATGGAGAAAAGACTTTTCCCCCTGCCAGAAAAGTGCCATGCTATGCATTCAGTAGGGTGTGCATGTGTCCAGCCTTGCACAGTGAGCCTATAAGTGTCTATGCAAATTATCCTCTGCTTAGAGAGCAGCAGTTCCAAGTGCTGCTGTTTGCAATGGGGCCAGTTGGAGCTACACCCCAGTTTTGATGCCTCCTGATTTCATGGTGAGCTGCCTCTTTCAGAGAAGGTTGCTGATATACACATACCGGTGGTCTTTTCTCATCTAGGGCCTGGGCACTGAGATGCTCTGGCAGCCCACTGTGCTCTCTGCTGCACAAATCCCTAGTAAATGACAGATTGTGACACCCAAGATATAAAAGCATTTAAATACTCCTAATATCCCTATCCCTATGGTGTCTAAGCATAATATAGAAAAGAAGGTTATCAAGCTAATAAATCTTAATCTCAGCTTCCCTTGAAGGAGCTGAGACTTGATTTCTGGTAATTGTTGATAAAGAAGTTAAATCCAAGTGCTGTTTCTGAAGATACAGTGGTGAGACTGCTTTTTTTGGAAATTATACAAGCCAAATAAGTATCAAATAATGAAGCCTAGAACAAAGATCAATTACTTCAAAATACTTCCCAGTACATTGTTGCCTAGGCTAGCTATCAGTCTGCCCAAAGAAGCACTAAATACAATGCAAGAATCAAGAAAAGGAGGAAGTCAAGCAATGCTGTTTTTTCCTTTCAGTCACAAGCTGTGTTGGGTGCTGTTTTCACTCCAGATGTGGCCACAGGTATCCTTCAGAAATGAGGTTTGGATTTATTTGGGCTGATATCTGGTCTGTTTGTGAATGCTTTTGTCTCTGTTCCGTCTTTTAGCTCAGCCATCATCCTTCTTGTCCAATACATATTAACTTTGTATTAAAAGTGAAGCCACCGCTAGACAAAGAGAATGTGGCATGATTTAGTATAGACTGACACCTTACTCCACAATATTTTGAAGACCAGGTCCTAGAAAAGTATGGAGAAAGAAAAATGTTAGTCCTAGTTCGTATTCTAACAATTTAGTAGTAAATGTTATTGGTTTTTACAATGTGATAGATTGTGATTGGGGGAGGAATGGCTCAGTATCCCATTAAAAGGAAAAAGCAGCTTTTTAGAAGGACATGATATTTCAGCTCATTTTTATTTACTGATTACATTTAGAAGGCACACAAAAGTTTTGCTTCTTGGTCCATTTTCCATTCAGAAAAAAAGAGATGGTATATTACTTGTTTCTAGTATTTAGGTTAGAGGTGTGGTTTGTTTCCTTTCTCTAAAAAATTGCATTTTTCCTTACTGAAGGATAAATAACAGCAGCAGCAAAAATCATAAAAACAAATGTTGATTCTTTTAATAACTCCCCCTCTGTAATGCAATGCTGTCTTGGACGATAGGTGCCCCTTACACTGCAGAAAAATTCTAGCATCTTTACAAAACTGTGAGAGATGGACTGTTATTGGATGCAGCCCAGGATTCATCCTGGCTTTAGTACAGATTTGGAGAAGGACTGTTCATGATGAAAAGGGGCATGGCTGCATGGATTTTAATTATCTGAAGTTAGGTTTTCTTTAGCCAACAATGTTTTGAACATGATTTTTCCATACCTAGAATAGCAAAGTCATGCTCATGCCATATATACTGTCCTTCTACAAAAGGGAATACATTTCCTGCTTGAATGTCTTTCAGTGTTTTAGTATTTACTTCAGAAAGTGCACAGTTGAGTAAGAAAATTAAAAAAAGGTCAACTCTTGATTTTTCTTTTGTTTTAGTGGTATGGATCTTTTGATGTTATGGTTTTTGTTTTTTGACTTTTTTGGTTTCCTTTAAACTGCCCACAGAAAATCAGTTGTGCTCGTTTGGGTTTTTTTCCTAGAGTGAATTTCACATCTGCACAGTTGCATATACTCAAATATTCTCATTAGAGAATTATTATTTTTAGAATTATAATGCAAATTGAATCTCAGATTGGTCTGAGCCTCCAGCATAGCTGCATATTGAATGAATTGCCTCTACTCACAGGACTGCATTTGAATACATCTTATGCTTTGTATGTGTTTAATTCTACATAGGGAAGACCTCGTTGCTTGAGGATGAAAAGAAATCTATTTTTGCAGTGATTTCTGCATTAAAGACAGATGTGTCAGAAGTCATTCTTGGTCCATATGCTGTCATTGTTTATTCACAGGGATAAGGTAGTTAGAAGAGAAACGTTCCATTAGAATTTATGGAGCAGCTCAAGATGTAAAAGCCTAATGTCTTAGTGCACTCCTGGAAAGTGGGGAATTTAAGTCATTACAGAATCACAGCAAAGTCTTGGGGTCCTCTGTCACAATTATTTGGTGTCATCTGAGGTAAAATGGAAAGCAACTTTCCAGAGGAGGAACAAAAGAAATAAAATTCTAGTTACCAATCTGTACTGTTTAACGAAGACCCGACATACATGGAAACTGAAGATGAAGAACTCTGTATCAGCTCATTCTTTGAACCTCCACAGGAGTAATTAGATTTTTAAAGTCTGTATTTTTCTTTTTTTTTCTCTCCCATTCTTTCTTTAGATCTTCTTGTTTTGTTTTTATACTTGAAGAAAAAAAAGAATATGAAAAAAGCTGTTACAATTCATTCCTGTCCATGGGGAATAGCACACAGGCCATAAATCAAGGAATTGTATTACTACATAAGTGCTGAAACCCACCAAATGAATTAAACAAGTACTTGAAATGAAATAAATAAGGTACAACTTGCTACAAGGTTTCTAAAGAAGAAACTTTGCACCCAGCAGTGACTTTGAAGTTTCACTTTTTTTTTTTTTTTTCTGATGAGCTAGTGTTCAGAGTCCATGACTTCTGTGCAATCCCTTGAGGATGTCAGAGATCTGAGAGCCATTGTTGTGCGGAAAAGGTACTGATCTAAATGCAAGAGAATGTCAAAGCTGTCCAGATTTTGTTGTTGCTGCTGCTGTTAAGGACAGAACAAAATAAAAAATCCAGAACTGGTAAATTTCTGTCCTCTGAGTTGATTTTTGCAGAATAAATTAAATATCTCTGCAAAAGTACTTTGCTGAAAAATTTAGTAACCTGCTGTGTTTTGGGGGGCTGATGGCAATAAGGTTAAAATAAAAACATATAAGTGAAAAGAGCCCTGCTAAAATAAAATAATTTGATTCCTGCTCTTACCAAAGTCCATTTCAAAACTATAACCATTCTAGGAAAACACAGACTGAACCTAATTGTTCTTGATGTTTATAACAACACTCTCCAAAGTGCTTTGAAATTATTCTGTGTTGTAAATTAACTTAAAAAAAGTTCCTAGAGATAATCATGCTGGATTGTTATTGCCAGTTCTGCTAATTTTCTTGTAGTACAATTGGCCTCACAACTCTCTTTTTATTGGACATAATATTCACAAAAAATTATAGACATCATGTGTCTCAAAGGATTTAGAATTTAAATGGATATGACAAACAGAGTATGATTATCCCTAGATTGTACATGTGAGCTACAGAGAGAGGAAGAGAGGTTCTCTCCTGCAAAAGAGTATGTGAGATCACCACCTGTAGCCCTTGGGGACATTTAGGTATGTCTTCAGCTGACACTGAAATAGACTTAGGAAACTTTAGATTTAGGGACATAAAGAGGTCCTGTGCCCTATATCCTGTTCTTGCCATGTGGGCTTACTCACAGCTCTGCTGGGGTGCCCTGGTTCCCAAACAAACCAAATTTTTTGGTTTGGAGAGTTTTCTGCTAATTAAGGGAAATTTTCTTACATTTTTGAACTGTAAGATGCATCACGAGCGCTGATATTTGTATATCTGTCTATCTCACCGTCTCCTAATTTCTTTGGATGCACTTATTTCTTATGTTGCTCATTAAGAGAATAATCCCAATTACTCAATGTAAAGAAATGCAGAGGAAGTGCGCGGCTTCAGTACAATTTACTTGAACAGAAGGTAGTAACATTAGTATCGATGCATTCCAGGACTTGCTAGCAAAGCACAACTAAATTTAGCAGCCAGAGATATTGATTTGATTAAAAATTGTTTTAAAACTTGTAAATGTCACTGGAACTTAGCAAAATGAACATTATTAAATCCTTCTGGTGATGGGGAAAACTAACAAAGGGATTTACAGTGGTTTCTGTAATTAATTGCTCTGTCATGATTTATATTAACTTGCAGTACAACTCCATTAGCTCAGACCTGTCATCTCTGCTCAAGGAACCACCAAGTAATCACTACCACATTAAAGAATAAATTAGTTTTTGGCTTGGAGCCTAGTTGTAGAATGTTCGTTTGTGTCTGCTGTAGACATATGTACCTAATAAAGTCGGGAAGAATGAGTTAAACTATGTATATATCAATGTCAGCTGACTGTATTTTAGAGATGATATGATCAGCATTGTTCATTAGGCCTAATGAATCATTTAATTTCTGTTGCTTGCCTCCTGTTTCGGTGAACACCATTGGATGAACTATGAAGCAGGAGATGATTGAAAATAGGTAGGTTTCTGGAGATCCTCCTTCCTTCACACTCTGCAACCTGTGGTTGTAGTAATAACTTCATATGGTTTTTGTTAACACTTCATTACCCCTGACTTGGATAAATTGCCCTCCTGCTTCTTCCCTAGTTCCAGACACATGGGTGAAGCCAAAGTCTTAGCTACTACTTACAGTAGATTATGGGATTTGTGAGGTTCTATCAAATTGTCTCTGGCATTGATAGTTTGAGGGTGTTTCAAGTGGTTTTTCTGTTAGTGTGTTGTGGCTTGCACAAGAAGTTGTTTTACTTTTCCACATATGTTGTAATGTTCTTAGGGGTCTGCAAGCGAAGTTTTCAAGCAATTTATCTTTTTAAATTCCCCCCTCTCCCTGCCCCACTGGGTCCTGGATAAATCCCCCTGAGGCATATCAGGACGTGGCTGGGAAGGCAGCAGTGGCACTTGGAACATGAGACTGGCTGTTCCACTGAAGTGCCATGTGGTTAAACAAGAGTTGTGGGCAGACTTCATGACTTGTGAATGTGCATCACATGTAACACCTCAAAAGGCCTGAAGCTTTTAGCCCTTCAACAAGCTACTGAAATTAAAACTGTGTCGTTTATTAGCTCTGTTGTCCAAACAAGCACATTATCCCTTCCCTTTAACTAACAATGGAAATCACACCGACAGCCTTGCTAGCTTTATTGTTTCCTGCTCTTTATGGGGTATAACACTGGTCTTGGTTGCCCTTAGTGAGAATGTTGCCCTTGGAGCTAAAATAAGGACATGTGTGGCAAAAACCTAATGAAAAATCCAGACAGGTCTTAGCTGATCTTGTAGCTAGGAAAAATATGAACCTTTGTTGCTCAAGTAGACCTAACAGGCCTGCAAGCAAGCAAGACCCAAGACAAAGGGGAGTGGCTTTAAAATGAAGGCGAGAGGTTAGATTGAACATTGGGAAGAAATTCCTCGTGACAGTGATGAGGACTTGTCAGAGGTTTCCCAGGAAATTCATGGATGCTTCATCCCTGGAAGTGTTCAGGGCCAGGCTGGATGGGGCTCTGAACAGCATGGTCTAATGAAATATATTCCTGCCCATTGCAGGGGGTTAGAACAAGATGGTTTTAAAGTCCCTTCCAACACAAACCATTCTGTGATTTAATGGATATGCACAAGCTTAGTAGGGAGATGAGTCAGCGTGGCATCCCAGGCAGAGGGAATAAGTTGGCCAAGCAGTAGAGATGTGAGCTATTAAATAGATATTTTGATGAAGTGTCCTGGACACAAGTGATGGCTTGGAGTGATGTCACATTCCTCCTGTCAGCTGCAACTTGAGATAGCTACAGCTGAAGCAGGGTCAGATGCAGAGCAGACAAACACTGAGAGTGCTTCTAAAATATACAGTGTTTTTGCAGGTTCTACTGGACACTGATTATGCAGTAATTTCAAACAGTAACATATTTTATATTAATGGTAATTTCCTCGTGTCCCAGTGATAAAGTCAAAGCCATGCCTGGCATGTTCATGGAAGTGGCCAAGGCACAGATTTTTGTGAGCCCTCCATCTGCTGATGCCAACACAAGGACAGGAAGGAGTGTGAGTTTCAAACCTCCTTTCTATGAAGGGCTCTGCGCACTCCCCAGTGTTTTCAGTATAGAGCTACAGTAAAACTCAAAATTTTTTTTAAATCTGTGAGTTTACCACATCTCTTGGCATGATGACTGCTGTGCCTTTCTTTGAATGCCACTGCACAAGCATTAGGTTCAGTGGCAAGAGACACTGTCATTTCTAATGTCCCAGACTGCTAATCTTTAAATATTGCTGTATCAGCCAGCTCTTTTCTTCACATGCCATCATGACTGGCACTGCCAATCTACTATTTATGTGGATTATGTTCAAACCATCTGTTTTAAAATAATAGTAACAATCTCTTGAATAGAAATATGTGTGCTGACGTAAAGTACAGGGCAATGCTAGGGAAGTATTACAAAATGGATGGACATTAATTTGCAAATGTTCAGTGATGGAAGAGATATGTATATATTAAGTAGTCCCAGGAGGAGGAGAAAAACAGGCCAATAACGCCTCCCTGTTATTTTTCTGGACATTACTTGGACCAGATTTTGTTCCAGTGTTTAGAGACAAGCCTACTTTTATTTTTCAGTTCAAACCTAGTGGGAATTATTAAAAATGGTGCAGTTGTGATTCTAATACTCCCCCTCAAACTAAAAGAAAGTACAGATCACTATCCAAACTTTGTGGTTTGGTCTCACATTTCTTATGCAAGTTTTCAAAATTAGCCATGAAATGAGGTAGTGCTTTTGTAGAAACTTGATGGAAAATGGGAGGTAGAAAATCTCAAGAGAATATCAGTTTTCAGGAGATTTCAGTATGTCCTGAATTCAGTGGGAATAGAAAATCTGTGGCAATTGCTTTTCTTTAAAGATCAATCTAAACCTCTAGTTTTAAATGTAGTCTTCTAGACTTCTGGCTCAGACCCATCACAAAATGTTGTAGCGCTTCCCTTTCTTGTGCCAGGCAAAATCAGGCGCTCTTGTCTAATTTGCATTTCCAAAGAACCCATAACTGCAGTCTCTCTAGTGAGTGTTGAAGTGCAGAGACATACTTTTGACTGGCAGAAGAATGAGTATAATATGTGCTGCAGCTTTTTCTGGTTTTGGTATGCGGTATCACTAGGTAACCCACCTAAAAATTTCAAGGCCAGTTTAAAAGTCATGAGTGTTTACAAAAGTGATTAGCTTAAGATTTTTGTGGATTTGTCTTCTTTTTGTGCATACCTTTCAAAATACTTGTAGGTTAAACATGCAAGCCTTTTGGTATTTTCAGAAACCAAACTCCAGCTCTCAGGGCTTGAAGTTTTGCAGCATCGAAAGCATTGTCAGCAAAGTTTGTGCCATTCCTGGGTATGTTTCTGCCTGCCTCTGCCTTTGTTCCCTGGGGTTCAGGGCTCGCAGAGGCTTGTGGTGGCCAGCTGAACTGCACTCCATTGTCATGGCCATGGCAGAGGCGGCAGGCTCTGATGGCAGCTCCACATCAACCCTCCCAGATCCTGCATCTGCACCAGGCATCTCTCACTGGCTGCTGTGCACATCACCACTTTGCCCAGCTTCTTTGGGACAATAATAATACACCTTCTGAAACCAGCTTTTGGTGTTATTTATTCTTTTTCCTCTGTGTTACAGTAAGAATGAGTGGACTTGAGTGACTCATATTGCCTGTCCCCTTTATTGGCAGCCGCACAGGTCTGGCAGGGCCTTATCCTTAGCTCCCCACAAAGTGCTGTAGCATCAGGTCCATTTTTCTCTCAAGTACTAGCAATGGCTTGCCCCTTTCTCTGTCCCCTGGCCAACAAAGACACAGTTTCTGCTGTCTCCTGTCTCCTGCCAGATCAGTTTTTAACTACAGGGCTCCCTTGGCTTGGGCAGCTCTGAGCTCTCCTTTTGACTGTCTCCCCTGGGCTGGCCTGTGTTCCACCCTGCTGAGCCCCACGGCAGCTCCAGATGTGGGCAAAGGAATCCATGAAAGGATTTCTGGGCTCAGATACCCTGTGACAGTGTGTGTCCTCAGGGAGATGTGGGGGCATGCTGCTGTTTGTGGCTGACCCTGTCTGCACTGGGGGAAGTGGGGGAAGGATGGGGAGCCAGAGGTGTGCCTCTGAGTCACCATGTCCCCTGGACTGCTCTGGGCCTGGCATGGCTTAGTCACAGCTGGTCGCCTGGAGCTCTGCTCAGGCTCCTCCATGGCTGCCAGCAACACCCGTGCCTGTTTTTCCCAGAAACAGTCATGTCATTGTGCGTTGTGCCTCTGATTTGTGTCACGGTGCAAACTCACCATGGCCAGGGGGTCCCATGGCCAAGTCCCACCTTGCTACCCAGGCCCTCCTTTGGTTCTGAGCAGTGGAAACCTGGCCTCAGCTGCCTTTATGAACCTCCTATATGTCATGCTACAAGCCTATCTTGTCAGGAAACTTGTAGCAAGCTGTGGGAGAATTTGGCAATGGATACTGGAGTGGAAAATATTAACAGCCTGTAAGAAAGTCTGGCTTGTGCTGCTGCAGGGAAATTAGGGACTGGTGGGGATACAATTAGTGCAGGAAACTCCTTAGCTCCTCAGTGAGAGGGCTGTGATCACAGCATGCATTGGGATGGGAGTTATTGCAGTATAGCATAAACTTTTTGAGCACCCAGAGATGCTGGCCAGAGCTAAGTTGCAAACGAGCACTACAATAACTGTTTCTCTGGTCCAGAAAAAGTCACATTAAAAAAAAAGAAAAAGAAAATCAAAGTAAACTAGAGGGGGGAAAAAAAGAAAGAAAGAAATGAAAGCAAGGTGAGTTCTGTAAAGATGGCACCTTTAGAAATTGTGTTATCCAACTGGCACAAAAATGGTGACACCAGGTGTAAAACACTGTTTCTCTCCCTGACCTGCTCAGCATGTTCAAAGGGCAAATTTTCAGATTTATTTGGCTCTGGCCTAATCCTGCTTCTACTGAAGCCTTAGGGAATTTTTGATGGAATTATTTAAACTGGATGTTACACCAACAGAGCACATTTTTAAAGAAGCCTACTCAGAATCAATCAGACCATAAAGCAGTGACAGTCGAATTTGGAATGGGCTCAGTGCGACAGTGGCTGTGGTACTGTCACCTCTCCATCTGATTGGGTGTGGCTGGGTCACTGTCCTCCCCAGCTCTGTCCCCTATCTCTGCAGTCACCTCCACAGTGGTTGCACTGGGAGAAAAGGACCTGTTTTTGCCCTGTCTCCACACACATCACCAAAGGAAGGTAATGACCTTTTCCTTGAGTGCCCCAAGCTGCTGTGGGCGAGGAGCACATAGCCTGCAGGCTCCTTGGTGGCTGGTGACCTTTACTGGGGTGTGGGGGAACGTCTGATAGCAATGGCAACAGCTTCAGTTGCATCCAGGTAAAAAATAATGGTGGTCATTTTTTCCCTATGCCACTGTGCTGAGGAAGAACTTAGTGCTGTTGCTGCTCAGCTCTGACCACCATCAGCAAACTGCTTCTAGAAGAGAGAACAATGAAGTCAGATATTTGGACTTCTTGAAAAATTGAGGAAGCTGATCAAAAATACCCAAACTTGGCCTAATCTTTTCTCCCTCCAAGGCCAGATGCTGCCAATATACACCAAATGTAGAAGTCAAATATTTTACTTATTTGGCTCTTTTCACTTTGTTACACATCTATTTCAGTTACTAAACATTTACGGCTTATGAATGACTTTGTAAATACAAAATATTAATTTATTGATTCAAGGCAAGCAAAGTTTTGGTCCTCGTGCGATCCGGTGGTTCACGAATGCTACAGAAATGTCTTCAAAGCACATATTGCATATGAATGTCAATAAACAGTTTTTTCCTCTGATGTAAAACATCATTTTCATGTTACAAAATCTGCCCTCAAAAGTAGTCCCAGTTAAAGATTTTATTAAAATTTCCTTCAGGTTCTACATAGACTGTTGGTACACAATGACATTATAATGTTGCATTAAACACATAAATTGCAATTGAAAACTAGAAAATGTTTGTGCTAAAATTAAAGTTTGAAGCCAACAACCCAAAACTATTACCAGAAAAGTTGGGATATTGATTAAATATGAAATTGTCTGGCTAGAGTCATGTGATGTGCTAACATGAACCCTAAACAGTATTTATAATACCTTCATTTATCTAAGTAGTGTACTGCAGTTATTCAATAAAAGTTACATTCTTTTAACTTTTAATAAAGAGTCTGAGGGATAAAGCCACTCCTGGGATGCTGCAGTACCCCAATGACCACTGTCTGCTAAACCAGCTTCTTATTCGTGTTTGGCACGTCCCTGGAGTCTTCAGCATGCATCTGTTGGAGTCCAGAGATCAGATTGGAGAAAGATTGTTCCTTTCAGTGAAATTTACTGAAAGCCTGAGAATCTGTATTAATTGAGACTTGAAGGGAAAATAAACCTTTCAAAATGTGACCATGATTTGATAGAATTTAAATTAAATGGCTGGATAAGGTTCAGTTCAAAAGACAAAATCTAATAAATGTAGTTTCGTAAATGAGTTGGGCTGAGAAACTATGGATTTAAGCACAGAATAAATTTAGAATTTGATCCACATTTCAAAATCTGTTAAGAATTTTTTATCTCTGTAAAAGGGAAATATTTTCTAAACAAATGAACAAACGCCTGAAGTACTTGTACAGTAGAAATGAGAAAAAACCCTAAAAAGAATGAAAGAGTGGAGTGAGCAACAGCAACAAGGAAAGCTATGTCTTAAAGGCCAGGAGCTGCACTGATAAACTCAGAGTTGCCAATAGTAAAGGTAGGGTATGATTTGCAAAGAACATTCAAACTAGTAGTAAAGCATTTTTTTGCCCGAACATATAAATAGGAGGAGACTAAAGACAAAACAGAGTTATTCTACTCTGTAAGAGTATCCTCCCAAAAGAAAGAAAAATATTTCGGCTTTTGCCATTAACCAGATTATATTTAATAAGGAAAGCGAAGGTGAGTCAGCTAATGGGAACAAACGAATGGAAATGAAAGTGGAGATAATAACAGAGAATTATCACAAGGCTAAAAGCGCTTAACCTGTTCAAGTCTTGGGGTAGCAGATAACTTTCAATCAACTACTCTGAAGAAATTGTATCTCATTTCTCATGTGTTGTGGCAGAAACCACTGCCCAGTGAGGAGAGAACTGTGTAAAAAAGTTAATACAGTAATTTCACAATTATAAGCTGTACCTGATTATAAGCCGCACCTCTCGGTAGCCAGGTAGACCACGGGATTTGTCCATATATAAGCCGCACCTGAATATAAGCCACACTTTTTTTTTTTACTGCGGGGATCCATGTGTAACAAAGTAATAAATTAGTAACAGAATTGTGCCAGCACAGGGTTTGGTGTCAGGTGCTCAAGTTGCAACAGTTTTCATAGACCAGCGAAGCCTTTAAAGGCAGCCCCAGGTGCCCTCCCTCCCGGCTCTCACTTCCGGGTTGGCATTTCACTGGGATTTGTCCATAGATAAGCCGCACCTGATGATTAGCCGCACGACTAGGGTAGGCTGGCTTCTTCAATGAAAAAAGTGCGGCTTATAATCGTGAAATTACTGTAATTCTCTAGTGTGTTCTCATATCAATGTACCTACATATTTACAATATAGATATATACTAAAAGAGGAAAAAGAGTATCTGGACATCTGTAAGCCTAATTGTCCAGCATTAGTTGTTAGTCAGGCTTTAAAGAAAAGCTTGTAGAATATAGTAAAGATGAATTGTAAAGATGAATTGAAAATTGGGTAGAATATAATATGAGTTTAAAAAAGATGATGCCAGACTAAATTAATAACTTTCTTTAAAAAAATTACAGTTTTTCTTAGAAAAGGAGTAATTAGGTTATGTAATAAAGTTCCACTACAAGTGTTGGATTGATTTGGTTGAATAATTTTGGTATAAAATGTGGCAATGAAACTTGCTGATGCAAAAAAACCCAAACCAGCAGGAACATTTTCAATCAGAAAACTATACTGCATGATCATACAGGGTGACCTGGAAACAATTGTAGGTGACTTCTTCTATATGAGAAGATTGTGGCAAAGGCAAAACTGGTCTTAATACATTGTAAAAGAGGTAATTATCATAGGAATAGTGGTAGATTTATGCCACAGCAGTGGTCCTGTGTAATTTCCCTGGCATTCCTTACTCTTGACAAAAATTACTGTGTTTTTTATGCAGCAAAGATATACTCAGACTGAAGGAGGTGCTCAGGCAAACTGAGACTGTCTTAAAAGACTGTACGACACTTGCATATTTTGCTGAGAGAAATGAAGGCCAAGAAGAAACATTTTTCTTTTCAAGCCATCCCATCAAGAAGTCTAATATCAGGGGGAAAAATGAACTACTGAAGCCAACACACAAAGTTAGCACCCAGGCAGGTGATACAAACTGCCTTAAGTGCTTGAAAGAAACATGAGGAGGACAAATAAGCAGAAAGAGGCTTCTAAGTGCTAATAAACAGAGTAACCTGGAATTGCTGTGCTGTTGAACACTTGAGGCTGGTGGGGTTGGCTGGAGGAGTGCAGTGTAGACTACCCTTCAGCAGCTTTTCAAAGGGCGCCCTACAGTCCCAATTCCTTTTGAAGAAAAGGTTTTGTACTTTTAGTGTCTGACATTCTTTGCTCTGAGAAGATCTTTTTTTTTCTCCTTTGGCCAAAGAAATTCAGTCATTTCTGGTTATGTGAAAGAAACACGTAATAATGTAAAATCCACCACTTTGTTAGGCAGCCTCTTCTTGCCGTCCATAGGTGTGATTTAGTAGAAGACCTGGATGGTGAAATTCTTGCATTTTTTGTTTGTTTTTCATTTAAGATGTAAGTATTTTAAGTAGCTGGTTTTGATTTATTTACATTTTTTAATTAAAAGAAAATTACAGATAAAAGGTGCTATAGCAATTCTCTTCCTACAAAAGCAAAATATTGCAATGCAATTAAGAGGATTCCTCAAATCATAATTAGATTTGAAATTTAATTATGACTAGAATACCTAATCCCCGTGCACAACTGATACCTTATTGATACATAACCTTTATTGTAATTTTATTACATTTCGGCTGAGATCTTAATCTATGGACTAAATAAGATCATCAGATTTTTCTGAAGGCTTAGATTTAGGTAAAGAGAGCAGCATGTTTTCTTCTGCATATTACAGCAGAGTTTTGTATTTGTACATTTCTTCACTTGGGCTCAGCTCCTCCAGACAAAGAGAATTGACTCTGTGTTCCATAATTTCAATACTTTGCTTTCAGCTATAACCAAAAAAAAATAAAAAAAAAAAGAAAAAAGAAAAAAAAAAGGAACAAGTGCCCACTGAGATAAAACTGGTTGAGGTCCTTTTCCATCCAACTTGGTCCCATTTGGTTGGCTGCCTTCTGTGGCTAAATCTGATCGTCACAATATATCTGCGCCTGTTCCATACACATTTTTCTTCCTCAAATTCTCTCAAATCCACTTCCTGTATCTGTCTCTAGAGATGAGATCTCAAGGGCAATGCACTGAGATTGAATAGATCACTCTCAGGTGGTGTTTTTCTTCCAGGTTTACTCAGAATTTTATCCACAATAAAGATCATTCTTCTGTTAGTGATTGAAGCAGAAATTAGGGCCCTGTAAATCAGTGAGATGTCCAGTTTGGGCAACTGAAAACCTATCATGAAAGAATATCTCTGCTCATCAGTGAAACAGTCAGATTGAGGATCCCTGGATCTCAGTAACTCCAGAAGGAAAAACAACAACTGCTCAGAGCAGCTGAGACTATAGTCCTAATGTCTCTAGGTCCTCACTAAAAACTTACCATTTCTTTTAACATTCTTCTTAATCAGCTTTTGAGTTGACATTTAGTCTGCTTCTATAGAAGAGTCATATTCATTTGAACAGAAAATACTGGAAATGCCTATCAAAGAGCATCAAGCTGCAAACTTTGGAGTAAATATATGTGCATATTCATCAAGCAACCAACACCATCTAAACATGTGTGCAAAACATGAAGTAAAATGAGGTTTATTGATAGGCTGAAAACTATCATCCTTTCTCTCTCAGTTGAATTCGATACAGATTAAAAGGATCTGGAGACAAAAAGCATGGTTGACCATCTGTTTAGGTCATATCGTGTTCATTGGATGGTACTTGAAGTTTGTTATGTAGAAAGATACACCTGTGCTGTGTCTGGAGGGTCTCCATCATGGAGACATGGAAGCATGGGCCTCAGTCCAGCTGAGAGAGCTTGGGATGGTTCAGCTTGGAAAAGAGAAGGCTTCGGGGTGACCCAATTGCCTCTTCCGTACCTGAAGAGAGCCTGGAAGAATGATGGAGAGAGACTACTTACAAGAGTCTGGACTGACAAGAAAAGGCGGAATGGCTTCAAACTGACAGACAGTGTGTTTGGATTAGATATTAGGAAAAAATTCTTTCCTGTGAGGGTGGTAAGACAATGGAACAGGCTGCTCAGAGAACTCTTGGCTGCCTCATTGCTGGAAGAGTTCAAAGTTGGGTTAGATGGGGCTCAGATCAACCTAGTGTAATGAAAGCTGTCCCTGCCCAGGGCAGGGGATTGGAATGAGATGATCTTTAAAGTTCATTCCAACCCAGACCATTCTATGATTCAGTTCGGATAAACACACAAATGAGAGGTGTCCACATCATTGTGCAAAAATGTTGTGATGCTATCTCTACATCAGTCATTATCTAAATCACCTTTAGTAAGAAAAAATTTCAGCATGTCAGGTAGTAAATTATTATTACATGTATCATATTATTATATTATATTATATTATATTATATTATATTATATTATTATTATATTATATTTTTGTAATATTAAATTATAATATCTTTCAATTTAAAGTAGAAATTATCCATTAACTTTACTTTTATGTTGGTATTTCCTTCTGCCACAGACAACACTGATAACTCAATCAACGTAGGACTTTTATTTTTTAAATTAAACAGGAAATTGTTAATATGATTAACAAGTTAATACCATAATAATGCAGAAATAATTTCATTATCGAAATTTAAATGCCTGTGGTTTTAGCATTTTCTTTTTCAAATATATTACTTATGATAAGTTGTAATAATTTGTGTTTATTTCTATATATCTCTCATATTCAGACATCATGGAAGGCAACTTCTCCATCATATTGGATAACACCCTAATGAGTTGCTCTTATAGTACCCTAGTTCTGTGTTTCCTGCTTAGGCTAAACATTTAGCAATAAATACAGATTTTATTTCCTTTTGTTCCAATAGTATTCATGCAAGAATGAAATACAGTTGTTGTCAGCAGTGGATCTGACAGCATTTATGTAGATGGGTTATATTTTTGTTAACCATTTAAAAACTGGGAAAGGTTCAAGAAATACTGCCACCATGTCAGGTATGAAGGTAGGAAGGAATTCTATTTACTTCTAGACACGGCCTGAGTGCTAAGGACCAATGTTCTCCTGGGATATTACTGCAATCTTCTGCTTAGGAACTATGGTAGCAACCACACTGGTGCTGATAGTAGCTCTATTTTAGTATCACTGGGGAGACTACTACTTAGGAAAAAAAGGTAACACACCAGCTTCATCTAAAAAACATGTAAGGAAAACTCTTAAGCCTGAGTAGTGAGAAATCACAGGGCAGTTGGCTGAAGAGACATTATGTCTTGCACTAAACTCTCTTTGGGCCACTTCAGAATGATTCCCAGGAATACGCCTTCTATTACTACACCTTGCCTAGGACCAAGCAATGACTTTGAGATCTTTTAAAAGCTCTTCAGATTTGCCATACTGTCACAAAAAGTCACTGACATAGAATAAAATTTGCCCTTCCTGTTCATCTTTCTTGCCTTATGTTGTATGAGCATCAGTATGAGAGTCTGGGTGAGAGCTGGGGCTCCCATGCCTTCAGCTCTGCCTGTTTGTTTGCTCCATGTACCAGACCATCTCTCTCTAGAAATAACCTATCTTAACTATGAGGGCTAGCAGAAGGAGCAGTTGAGGTGTGATTTTAGAAGGATTCTCATTTAAAGACTGGTGACTTGCCCCTCTGAGGTGGATGTAGAAAAAATGGACCTGAGATTCCATGCTGCAATTTAGAAGAATTATGAGATTTAAAATCATAAAACCACACATAGTTCAGGTTATCTGCTGGAAAGGTGTCAAAATGTAGTGTTGCAAACTGACAAAAATTATTTTCTCTATTATAACAGAATGAAGTAGGTTATTAGGTTATTAATTGACTTTAAAATATATTCCAGTTGTTTGAAATTTTCAACATGTCATTCAAGTTTAGATACTGATGCAAAAGTCCTTGTATTAATTTTATACTAAGAACTTTCAGGTTACAAGATGGTTAGAGAATATAATTCATGCTTTTGTATAGTAATCTCTTCACACTTGGATTAGCTTGTCTGATCATCTCAAATTTGCATTAATATCTTTCTCTCAAGTAATCCAGAAAGCTGAAGCAATACAAATGCATTTGAGGTGACCAATCACTATATATATTGAATAGCATATAGAAAAAGTAATACACTCACCAAAATATAAGCTAAGGCTTTTTTTCATTCATTTTCAACTTGCCCAGGCAATCTTGCATTCCTACCTCTCATATGAGAAGCTTTTTTTTTTCAAATACCTTAATAAAAGGCATTTTTGCCTTCTGTCTGATAACACCTGGATACTTAGCCTCATCTCGCCTCAAGAAATTGCTTGTGAAAATGTGCTTTCAGTCATCTGTAATGCAGTGGAGAAACTGAGTCCATAAAAGAAGTGGCTCTTTGCTCTCAGTCCACCTTCTAGTCAGTGTTATAACCATTGGAAACCTTAGCCTTTCTTTAAATGCTTTTTGTAAGCTCTTCTCAAACCTGTTGCTGAAACTTTATTACAGTATCTTCTTCCTAATTTGAGATAATTGACCATTTGAAATAATGATTTAGTAACCCTTTTTTACTGCCCTAATTATAACCTATGTGTGTTTTCTGTTTTCTCACAATTGCTCAAAAATTAATGAGTGTTCCTTTCAAAGAGAATGTATTGACCCTATTTTAGTTATGTTTTTGGCCTGCCACATTGCTCTTTTCAAGGTAACCTTTATATTATTACAGACATACATAATAATTTTTTATGTGGGAATTACCTATACTGATTTGACTGTGGTCTTTTGTTCCAATAAATCACAACCTATTGCTATCTAAGTTTCCTTCAGTTTGGCTGAGTTTAGTTACAGTAAAATGTCTCTCTGGCTATATTAGAGAGCAAACACCAGTCATTTTGTTTAATGGTGTTGAATCTGGGGTGAAAATGTTATACGCAAAGTTACCTTAGAGCTAATTAGAGGGCTTTTACTTTTGCAGTTTTTATTAATGACCTGTCAACGCTGTATAGTTCATGAAATATTCTGTATATCTACATGCTGATGATGTGACCTTGTACACAGTAAGAGCACAGATAAGGTATGAAACCTTGACTGTTCCAACTCAGTATTTATGGAGTGATTTCCACAATTTAAAGATACACTTTTCTGAAGAAATATATTGGCTGGGTACCTTAGAAAAACATAAAACACGTAATTAGAGGGGTAGTCTCTTATACTACAAATAGACCTGGGTGAACTGCAGTGGAAAATAAGAAAGAAAATTAGGTAAGAAAAAAATTAATAAGAAAGAAAAATTCACTCAAAGGGTGAAAAAGCCATTTAGCTTTTATTCCTCCTCAAAGAAAATAGTGACAAATTTGGAAAGATCTAGATCTAAATATTTGCAATTGTAGCAACAGTTGTGATCATGATCTAGAAAATAGCCAGGCACATGTATACAAAATTGTTTTCAAACTGGCCATATTTTAGGATTTGAGATATTTTGGTTTTATTTGGGTTACTGTTTGTTTGCTTGGTAGGTTGGTTGTTTTTCTTTTTAATATAGAAATGCGGAGTGACAGTATTATCAGTGTTGGGCTATTCTTGTTTGCAGGAAGGCAAATTATTTGACTTACCTTCTTGTAATATTTGCTTTGGTATATTTTTAGACAGTGATATTGTAAAAATATCCTCAATAACAAAACAAATAGATGTTGCAAGAAGGTGCTTCGGAGTCAAAGACAAATCCTCATAGAGGTAGAGTCAATGCTCATTTATTGAAAGTCTGAGGGTTACATTTATAGTGCAAAGCAGGGTTCTGCGCGCTTCTTGCTCATATATGATTGGCCTAAGGATATTGTCTACGCGATTACATGTAAGCGGTAACTGGCTTTTGGATACAGTTCAAGAGACTAGATACTAAGATGCTAAAGTTAGATGGCCTTGGTATTTTGGCTCAACATCTGCAACACCTGCAAGTCTCCCTTGAAACGTCTCAACTGGTTCCTCTTCCCATGTCCCTTTATCAGTCGTGGCAAGGACAATGTCTAATACTCCCTTTCGTTAGACACAGCTGCTCTCATTAGCTGTATCTCCTCCTGTCACGTAGCCCATGTCCTCTGCCAGGTAACCCATGTTAGGCATACAGGCCGTGTACAGAGCTTCATAACCAGTCCCTTCAAATATTTTTCCCATAAATAGACTTTGATTCTTATCTTAAACTATGGGTTCTATGTAAAGACCTATTCAACAATGACAGGTACATAAGGTTCACATGCTTCCTGTGTTTAAGAATCATGCTTGAAACTGTTAAATTCCTTCATTGGAACTCAGTGGAAGTGGGGTCCTTCTTTAAGTCTGGTGATGTATCTTGTTCATGAACAAATCATTTAATCATGCCAGGCTGATTCCTCTTCTCTCTTTGTCCCTGTCTTCCTTCCCCCTGATAGTGTAGTTTTTCACAAGGTTATGTTCTTCCTTCACTAGATTGCAGAGAGATTAATTATTTTTTCTCTCAAAGCATCTGAAATTGAACATGTGCATATGCTTTCCTTTACACATTCAGAACCTCTGGCTGCATTTTCTGGCTAAACAATTTAGGAGGCAAGTTCTAATAACCCTTTTCAGTTAGACTTTATTCCAGAGACACCATAGCAATTCTGAGAATTGCATTTAATAGCTGCTTGTACAAGCCTGCATTTTTGATGGAGGGAATTCTTCATTTGAAACCAATATGCCTGTTCCTATCTACTCCTGCTTATCAAGGAATTGATCATTAACTTTCTCATCTCCCCCTGGCCACATGGATTATGTATAAAGCTGTAGTGTTTACGCCACTGCAGACAGGATTGTTTCTTCAGGCAGTTTAGAGGCTCAAATAGGCAGAGAAAAGAGAATGATATACCAGGTAGAAGTGCTGGAAGGTTGCCTTTGTGGAAGGGAGAATGCAAGCCTTGCAGTTATCTCCTTTTCAAAAAACCTTATCCTCTGATACTTTCAAATTGTTCAGTAGCACTTGTTGAGACATGTCCTCAACTTCTGCCTGTGCCCTCTTCATTACCACAAGTGAAATAATGTACTTTTATATACTGGCATGATCTTGGCTACAAATTCTTGTGTGATTTTAAGACTGCATCTAAGTTCCAAACAATAGGAACTCTGACATAAAAATTATTTTTAAAGTTTTGTTTATTCCAGGAGTTGGCCCTGTCACATTAACAGTACCAAAGCTTTAGAGGGTGAAAAACACTTCTTCAGTTTCTTGTACTCAGCTCTTCTGCTACAAACAAGAAGAAAAAACAAGGTTGGGGGTGGAAGAAGAGGAGGAAGTATGTTGAAGTTGTGATTTAGGTACTGAAGAAGTAGAAAGAGTGGATAAAAATGCAGAGCAGAGAAAGCAAGATGTAACTGTGGAAGTCCAATGCATGGACAAAATGAATAGAGAGACAAATATTTGATCCATAAACAATGTGATAATGTGTTATCAGCTCTTGAGAAGCACACTACAGAGACTATTTCAGAATAGCACACCTAGCTGTTCACAAAGCAACATTGTTTTTATGTAGTGCCATTTCTTGTAGCTACTCCCCACTAGCAAATCCTAGAATCCCTGTCCAAGACAAAACATGTAAATGCTCCATGGTTGTAACAAACCCTCCCTAGATTTTACTCCACAGTTCCTAATGGAAAGTTCCAGACAAAAAATTAAGTTCCAATGGTCTAACATGTTTCCATGCTGACTCTACATACGTACCCTCAGCTGTCATGATGCAAACTTATGTTCTTCTACCCATTTCACTGAGGTTTAAGCTGGTGCATTTTAACCCCTGTGCTGTGACTTAAAACTATGCAATTTACTACTATGGCTCAGGCAACACATGGCCTTCATTAAGCTGTGGCAATTTGATTATGCATCTGAGCCCAAGACAAGAGACATCATATAGCTGGAGACATAACTGAGGGTATTCCAGGGAAATCAAGGGAAAGTTATAGGTCAGACTGGTAGGTGGTGGTCCCAGCACACTCTGAGCCTAACTGGTAAGTTTTTCCAGATTTCATGGAGAAGGAAATTTGAAAACGTTTGAAAGAGAACACTGAAATTATTATCTCTGACCATGAAAACTTTTTTTTTTTTTAGCACTGTGAGGACAATCTATGGCACAAAGCATGAAAGTGTTTGAAATTTTAATAGGCCAATCAGGAGGAAACAACTCATTAAGGAAGTAAAAACTGTGAGTGAGATTAGCTATGAGGTTATTAAAAGCAACAATAGGTAGTTTTATATTCAATATAAACAGTATGAAGAAACAGAACAAAGAGCAACAGAAGAACATGAAGAAAATGAATGGAAGAAAATGAAAAGACTGAGTGAAATGGTTAAAAGAAATAGGCTAGAAAATAATTTTTGCTGGGCATATCCTTAACAGATGGGAGGGGATTGGAATGAGATGATCTTTAAGGTTCATTCCAACCCAGACCATTCTATGATTCAGTCTGGATAAACACACAAATGAGAGGTGTCCACATCATTGTGCAAAAATGTAGTGATGCTATCTCTACATCAGTCATCATGGCAGTACTGCCCAGCTATGGGCAGATGACTGTGATAGTCCACCACCACAGCTGGGCAAAGGTTGTTAGCCATGGACCTGACCTCAGCAAAGTGTCTCCTGCAGGTTGTGGTGGCACTGGAGAATAGAAACAGGGCAATCTCTGTACCAGCCTAGCTCCTGGCACCTTTTGCTCTCAAGTTCTTCAGTGTGGATACTCACGTGGATGCTTTTGTAAATGTGTTTTGGTTTCATTTGTAGCTCTTTAGAAGGAAGAGCAGAGATCAAATGTCAATCCTAGTTCCCTTCCTGTGATGCCCCAAGGACAATCTGTTCCTCTTGACTTTTTGTGCCAGTCACATGTCAGGGGGTGGTTTGAGAGGTTTTAAACATACAAACTGTGGTCTTCCCTGACTCCAGGAACAGAAATATAGAGAAAACAGGGAGGTTTGAGCAGGGTCAATTTTAGGCAGTACTGCTAACAACCATATCTTCCTAAAACTGGAATTGAAAACGTCAGAGTGACCAGAACAGGCAGGAATTAATTTCAGCACAAAACCAGAAGTGCCAAGCAATATTTAACACTACCAAAATTCTATGCTAATATGAAATGTAAAGAACACAACTAAATGAGGCAAAGATTTAGTTCTCTAGAATTTAATTGCTAAAAATGGAGGCCTAGTACTGCTTATCATGTTTGTATGGATTACTTTCTGTGAGTCAGACAAACAGGATTTCAGTCCATGGGGGTGAAAAAGAAGCCGTAATAACCATAAAATGGTGTGAGACTACTTATTTATAGATATGCATATTAGAAATGCAATAAAAAGTCCCAGTACAAACTCAGTAGACAGGCTTCAAACACAAAAAATAACCAGCTCTAAGTTATTTCTTAATTACTGTGAGCCCTAAAGATGCCCTAAAACAATTAACTTCTTTTTTTTTTGTACCTTTTTTATGTTTTAAATATGACCACAGAGATCTCTTTGAAAATATATTGAAAAAAAAGCTTCTAGAATTAAACCTTTTTTAGGAAGCTTCAGCCTGGAGCAAAATTTAATGGCTGAGCTATAACGCACTGAAAACTTTCATAAAAGGGTTCATAAAGAAACACTAACTGACCCTAAACCCAAGGAGGTCTAGAAAGCTGCACTGTAATAAACACAGGGCCTAATTAATTTGCACTTAAGGGGTGTATGACATTTGAGTAAGATGTAGTTATTTAATGCTCACTGTCAGCACATACGTCCAGTAGATATAAATGACAGAGGGAAGATACTGCAATTGAGAGGTTTACTGTAGGCTAAAGCTAATACTAAATGAGGTTATCAGCTGTTAGCCAGACTGGTTTTTCCATGTGTAAGGTGCCTTGCATGAATGGATGGTAAGACCCTTCAAATCTATGTTTCCTACTCCAGAGTCTCCTCTAGACTAGAAATAGGCAGTGTGGGTTGTGCGTACAGCTCATTTCCAGAATAGTTGCACTAAAACATAAGAACTGCTGTTATAGCTGCTGTTACTTTATTGTTCATTCAATGGCAACTGCTAAAATCTAGACCCTTATCCACATTGATTAATAGATTTAAGTAAAATGTAGCATCTAAAAAAAAAAATAAATCCCTAACTGGAATTCCTATTTAAAAATTCCATAACTGAACATAAATAGAAATAAGAGTACAGTAATTTCTCGAATACAAGCCGCACCTTTTTCATTGAAGAATCCATCCTACCCCAGTAGTGCGGCTTATATTCAGGTGCGGCTTATTTATGGAAAAATTCCGGTGAAAGGCCAGACCGGAAGTGCGAGCCGACTGGTGAGAGAGCTGCCGCGGGCCGCCCCGGACCACAGGCGCTGTGGGACCCGAGGCGGCGCAGCTCGGGGCGGCCCATGGCAGCACGTGGCAGTGAGGCAGCGCAGCAGCACGTCTCAGGGCAGCCCATGGTGGCGTGGTTCGGGGCTGCCCGGGACGGCGTGGCTTGGAGCCGCCCGGGACGGCATGGCTCGGAGCCACCCTGGACAGCGCGGCTCGGCACCACCCATGACGGCGCGGCGGAGCGGCTCGGGGCCGCCCGCAGTGGAGCGGCTCTGGGCAGCCCGTGACGGTACAGCTCGGGGCCCCGCACGGCAGCACGGCAGCGGATTAGGGCTGCTCACAGCGGTGCAGCTCAGGGCAGCCCGCTGGCTGCCCGCGGCACCACGGCGGCATGGCTCGAGGCTGCACGCGGCTCCAGGAGCAGCCGCCGCAGCTGAGTAGGCAGGGACCTGGAGCTGGTTTCCCACCGTGCGGAGGCGGTGGGTGGCCGGCTTCGAGCACGCAGCAAGGGGGCGAGCCACCGGCTTCGCATGGTGTGGAGAGCCGCTGCTGAGTGGGCGGGGCACCACGGCAGCCAGCGCCGGGGGCGGGAGTGCCAGGCCACACAACATGCGGTGGGTGCCTGTGGCTGCGTTTAAATGCTTTGCCAGTGTGTGAAAATTGTTTGCACATTGAGCAACTTGACAGCAAACCCTGCACTGGCTTGATTCTGTTACTAACTCGTTACTTTGTTGCACATGTGTCCACGCTAAAAAAAAAAAAAGTGCAGCTTATATTCGGGTGCGGCTTATATATGGACAAATCCCGTGGTCGTCCTGGCTACCTGGAAGTGCGGCTTATATTCAGGTGCGGCTTATAGTCGTGAAATTACTGTATGTTCATTCACTCTCTCTGGTGTGTTGTCTGTATGAAGTATGCTATTTATGTGTTTTGTAATACAGGCACAAACACATACAGCGTGCGAGGCATTAATATAAGTCAGGTACCCCTCATTGTTTGTAATTGCTCAGGCATTGTCCATGCTTTTATAATACATTTTTTAATTTCTCAAGATGTTTCTGGTGGCTTGGGGACTAAGAGAGGCAAATTTATTCTAGGTCATTGCCTCATCTTGGCCAGTGTGAGATGCTCTTGCACTAATAAGACATCTGTGCAGGGTCTTCAGTCTCATCCTCTGCCTTCATCACCACTCTTCTCCACTTGCTCTCTCCCATTGTAACCTCAGCCATGCTTGGCCTTCATGCTAGTACAATCAAGGCAGAGCTACAAAACACATGTGATTTTCAAGCATCCTACGTTTAATTTTGAATTCCTCATTCTAGCGGTGGTCAGATTTGTTTCAGCAACAGACTGGAAAATGAAGGAAAGGCAGATGTTTGTCTGTATTTAGGAAGCTGTTGCTTAAACTTGGAAATCAGTTTTATTTTAACCGAGTGAACAGCACAAAAAGCATATTATTTCCTCAACATGTGTTTGCAGAACATTTCTCTTTTCTTCACATGCAATATGTTCCTTTATGCTCTGACTCTGCTTGGTTATCAATAATGTGCTGTGGGCCTAACAATGCTGCCTGTTCTCACAATATTTTGTGGAATAACGCCATCCATCCCCATGGATTCATAGGTTCATGAAGGTATTGGTGAAAGGTGGGATTGATTTACTCAACTTTTCAGCATAATATTGCTGTTGTTCACTGCTAGGACATGAATAAGGAATGGCCTTTAGTGTAAACAGCTCAGCCACTGAGCTTAGTGATTGCTGTGAGGGGTCTTTTGAGGTGGGTATTTCTAGTTTTTTGATAGATGACTTATTAAAGCCACTCTATGTAAGTATTGTTTACAGTGCTTGCTGTGCATGTGGCTTGCATCTTGAGTATTTGTTTTGATTTGAAAGGTATTTTACCTACATTTATAACTCTTTAAGAGCCAGAACCACTCTTGCATTTTTGTTGTGAACTATTAGCAGAGGAGCTTGAGGGAGCTGGGGGTTTCTTATAACAGTAGAAATTGCCTTTGTCTCTAAAGATTTCACTTTGAACTCACTAACCTCCTGTGAGCAAAAAAAACACCCCAGGATAACAGCATCTTCTCAATTTTTCCAGACTTTTGTCCTCCCCAGGATGCAAAAGCTGGCCTTATTCCTAAGTGCTTCCCTTGCTAACAGGATCCAGACCTCAGTATGCAAACTACAGAGAACTGTCATGGCTTAAGTTTATTGTGTATCCTAAGTTCATGATAACTTCTGTGCTTTGACACCTGACTTGAATACTCTAAATGACAGATTGCCTTTTTCAACTGGATTGTGATTAAATGAGCCCATTGTTTTGGCACACCTAGTCATCTTTAAGTGGCATACTTCTTGGCTATGTTTTACTCCAGTGGTTAACAGCCATGAATCAACACTTACTACAATAAACTCTTGGCTTGGCCTTGACTTGTTTCATGCTGCTATTTTACTCAACTACACCTTTTCCTTTGTCTTTATGGTCACTATTTTTTTGAGTTTAAAAGGTGACTTGGTGTCTAGGAAAGGGAATAAAGTAACAAGTGGAGCACTTGAAAAACAAGAAAAGAAATTATGTTAAGAGTTCTGGATTATTTTATCTTATTTTTTCACTGTGGCCATGCTACTGGAGATGGATTTGATCTTGAGGTAGGGTGCTTTCTATACTGCTTCCTCTGACCCTGAGTCTTACTTTAAGAATTCTCTTAAGGTTGGTAGAATGAATTCCTGAAGGAGCTCTTCTCTTTTGAACATATTTGACAAATCTTGTATAGAAATTGCTTCACCATTCCCCAGTTAAAAGAATATATCCAGCTGCATGGGAAGAGAAAGTCTTTGCAACCCCTGAACTCTAAAGCTTCCATATTGGAGTCAAATATTATTAATACCATTTCAATATACCAGTGAGATAACTCTAGCTATGATAATTTACTGCTAAAATTGTACACAAAGGCCTTTGTTCAGGTAAATTTGGAATAGCCGTTTAAAATTAAGTTGATTACTTAATACAATATATCTGACAAATTTGTCAGCACAGATTAATTGGTGTTCAGGAGAATTTTTAAGCATACAGGGCACACTATTTGAGGGAACATTCAGAAGACAAAGCCAGAAGAAAGAACCTTGTCCCTAAATTAAGTTTATGGTTTCCTGCCTCAAAAACATACAAATTTCTGAAGCCTTTTTGTAAGTCAAATCTTACATATCATTACTAACTTTTGTTGCTTACAGTTCTGCTGAAGTCCATTTAAGTTGACATTGTTACCAAGACAGTACTTTTTAACAGAGGTGAATGATTTTTAATACCTCCTATGTAAAAGCCACAAACAGGACATTGTTTGTGTGAGACCTGTCACCTGTAAGTGAGCATGCCAGTGTTCCCCATTAATCAATCATTAAAGCAGAAGTCTTTTTTCCTACATTACCTATTCTAGGACTTTTCAGTGTCCTGAGTTAATACAGGATGGATAAAACTGTATGAGTCAAGTTCCTAGATTACTTCATCACTATAGAATATTACTCACAAGTTTTATAACCAGAAATAGTTGAAACAGGTCAGACAACATCTTTTTCCTGGAAATTCAAAGGCTTCCCAGGACTGAGCTGTAAATTATAATAAAGCCCAGGAAAGATTCTAGCTTGGTTGTCTTTCTGGGATTTTTATGCTTTTAATTTTGCCACTGCTGTGCTGTTTTTCTCCCTCTTCTTCCTCCAAGTCTGGAATCCCAGCCTGCCTAAGATCTGCAATTCCTCACAGAGAAATACATGAATTCCCTTATCTTTGTTTCAAACCTGTGGAGCAAAGATATGTTGAGTTCTTAAATCCTATACTAACCAGATTTATTTTTCTCTGGCCATCTTAAATTATTACTCTTCAGAGGTAGAATACATGTTTCTCATAACTTTTGAAACAAAAGTTGGAATACCAGATTGTGAATCTATGAATAGTAACAGTGGTATGTAGCTATATAACAATGACACCTAGAGAGTCAGTTCATTCATTCTTCATTCTTTATCTTGTCACAGCCTTTGGATGTATAACTGCAGTCTCTTTCAAAAGGGCTTTGCAGGAAAAGTTTAAGGCAAGAGTAAGGGACATACCTAAAGCAAGTGGACACAACAGATATTTTAGAATTACTTGGGATCAAACAAGATATAAAAAATACAGTAATTTTACACTCATAAGCCGCAGCTGGTTATAAGCCGCACTTCCAGGTAGCCAGGAAGACCACAGAATTTGTCCATAAATAAGCTGCACTGGGTGATAAGCTGCACTTTTTTTAAAAAAAGCAACAAAGTAACCAGTTAATAACAGAATCACATGATTGGAGGGTTTGCTATCAGGTGCTCAATTTGCAAACAATTTTCACAGACCGGCGAAGTCTTTAAATGCAGACCCAGGCGCCCTCCCCGTGCCCTGGGCCCTGGCACTCCGGCCCCTGGCACTGGTTGCCGCGGCACCCGGAGCCACTCAAAAGCAGCAGCAGCAGCGGGCTGGCCGAGCAACGGCGGCAAAAAGTGGTGGCAAAAAGCACGAAGTTGGCAAAAAGCAGCAGCAAAAAGTGGTGGCAAAGCAGCTTGGCTTTGTGTGAAGGTGGCAAAGCGGCGGCTCCCTCTCCAGCCAGCTTGCACTTCTGGGTTGGCATTTTGCTGGAATTTTTCCATAAATAAGCCACACCTGGTGATTAGCCGCACTTCAGGGATTGGCTCGATTCTTCAGTGAAATAGGTGTGTCTTATCAGTGTGAAATTACTTGTATTTGTTACTGATAGAAGTTCACAGAATTGCTTTTATTCATTGAATATTTATGTGGTCTGCGCTGTACAGTTTTATTCGGTTTCTGTGTAGGAAAGTATGGTGAAAATACATCAAGATAATTCCTGTTTGCCAGCTCTTGTATCCATTTTCTTGCAAGACAGGACACATGGGAGCTTATGATGTGCAGAATAACAAAGGATTGGAACAGAGTGTACTATCCAAGACTTGCATTTTATGGCTGTCACACCAAGGAGTTGCACCTCATTCAGGGATATTTCATTGTGACTTGATGTCCAAATTCCCAGGAACACCCAAAAGCATCTACACAGTTGCCTGCTGAGTGTAAGCAAATGACATAAAAGATGATAGTCCTTCTTGTAATAAACTCCTGAGCTCCTAAGCTCTGCTCTCTAAGAGATCAAATGCAGTTTTGCAGTCTTCTGTGTTGAGGTTTACTGGGTCTGTATAACAGTGGGGTCTTGTCCTTGTGTACTTTGTCCTGAGTTCAGAATAAGTCCCAGAATAAGTTTTGTGATGGCCTATGGTGTCATGTAATTGGTGCTTGATAGCCCTTTGGTAACACTTGACAACCTCAAGGACCACTTATATTTCCTGCATTCCTAAAGGATTTATGTCTGCAGTTCTCTTGTACCACCACAAAAGAGAAATCATCTTGTTATTCTGCAAACAATATATCAGAACCTGTCTCTATGCTAGTTATGTCATTCTTTTACTTTACTTTCACAAGGTTTTCCCTTTTATTTTTGTTTTGCTACCACTGAATAATACATAGTCCCACAGCTCTGCCAAAAAGAACCTGATAAAAGTGAACATATAAGAAAAATATTAGTAGCTGCACCCTTCTTAGCAGAGGTAATGGCCAATGACATTAATGGGAATTATGCATCTGTGGAAGACGAGTATGGCCCCTTTACTTACCAGAGCCCTTAATATGTTTTAGTGAGCCATGGTGGTATTCTAAATATCATGAAACCCAAAGGAGATAGAGAAAACAACCTCTGGCACTGATGAGCTGGATTCATTGCTGTAACACGGATGGCTTTTCAGTAATATTTCTGTTTCTTCTCCTGTGGAAGTAGTTGTACATGCATTATTCCTTGATATGAAAGAGGAAAAGGTAAGGAGAGTGGACAGAAAATTGAGGAAAGAAGTAGAGAGTGATCCAAGTTTTCAGATGTCAGACTGTCACATAAAAACATAAAAGTCCATGATTAAGCATTGTACTCACACACACACATATATAATTTTACACACATAATGTTTCTGTCTGCCTTTTGTTTAAATTCTAATCTAGCCCTGCTTTGCACTATGTTCTTTTTGTTGAGAATAAAATGTGAAAATCTACTGATAAGCCAAAATAATAACAACTTTACGGCATGTCAGGGCTATTTTTTAAATTATTATTTTTTAACTTCGATCATGCTATAATAGTGAACACATATATCCTTGGCCTTAATCGCCTTGTCAAGTTAAAGTGTATATTCAACTTCATTTACATGACATATGATCTAATGCTGGAGAACAACAATACTATTGTAGTTCTAATTGAAAACTGTGAGTTGAGAGCCAGAAGAAACCACTGGTCTGATTGCTGAGGGTGCCAGGGAAAGGGATTTATTCCCACACCTGCAGCTGGTCCATAACACTAACATTGTTACAAACATCTGGGTCTAATCAGCACAGAGGCCTTGATACGCAGCTCCTGTGGCATATAAATTAAGCATTATGTTCATTTTAAAAGCCCCCTCTTTCAGTTTTTTAAAAACAAGATAGATTCATGGCTCCTCAGAGTCTAACAAAGTAGAAGCCACAAACAGAGTAAGTTACTGCCAGGTTTCTTAGACCATGCCTACTTTATACATGCCACTTAAATAATGGAATTTTATGCTCAGTTCCAGTTTTCAAAAATGCATCTCCATAGAATGCAAAGTTCAGCTGAGAAACTATGTTTAGGGTAGAAAGCGCTCTTTGCCAATTCACCTGAATCTGAACCCCACCTGCATCTGGGGTGGCTACAGAACCAGCGACAGTCTCAGGGGCTCCCAGGGCTGGTGTCGCACCTCAGGCTTGGGAGGGGCTTGTCCTACAGTCTACTGTGAAGTTGCTGAAGGTATTCAGAGGTGCTGAAAGTATTCAGAGCAACTGGAAATTGTACATAGAGAGAGGAAAAAAACCCCACAGGACTGAAAGCCAGGCTGCCTAGGCTGAGGAGCAAAATTTAAATTGGTTGAGCACAGGCAGCGATTACTTTTGCTAATGCATCCCTTGGCTGTGTCTATAATTACCTAACTGGCCATTTGCCTTTGTAGCTTCATGTATTTTTCTGGAAACCATGGGACAGATACCCTTACAGAAAGAGGGTTTTTTTTCTGACATTTTTCAGTGTCTAGACACCTTTAATAACTGCAAATGGTGAATGTAATTACATAGAGAAATTTTGCTAGAAGATCCAGAACTTGACTTCTGATCCTACCACTGCACTGATCTTTTGTGGCAGTAGGAAGTTTATTTAACTATTGTCTCTCTTTCCTACTGTGCCTTTTGGTGATTAATAATGATGTAGAAAACTGTTTACCTAAGGTTTCAAGATGGAAAAATGACACAGGGGCATTCTGGAGGTTTAAAATTTCACCACAGATACCGGTTAAAATCATAGAATGGTTGGGTTGGAATGGTCCTTGAAGATCTAGTTCCAAGTCCTGTATTGGAATGTGGGGTTCCATCTTAGTCACTGCTGTCAGAAGAATGTCCACTTCATGAGAAAACCTGCTCACTGCAAAGGCACAAAATGAGTAGCTTTGTAACCTCTGCAGCCTTCTCAATACAAGCAGGATGCTGGAAGAAGGAGGAATTTCCTTTTCATTACTAATAACTCCAGGTGTAATTTTTAAACTAGGGAGTCATAACTTAAACCCAGAAGACATCAATGGAGATCTTAACATGCTCTGCCACTATAAATTGAGTTAGTGCTATTAATTTCAGTAGAACCACATTTCACCTCACTTGAGGAGAAGGTGCATTATTTATGGTATGACTGCAAAATCTGTCACTTGATGTACCATAGAAATGTGCTCTGACACTAGCAATTGGTTTTGGTTGCAGGCCAATTTGCTGGCTTTGAAGGATTTACAGTAGCCAAAGGGGAATTTTAGCACCCAGTGTTGCCCTGCCTCTGCTTTCCATTTCCATGGGTACTCAGCAAATATTTCCTGTTTCCCTTACAGCTGGATCAACCCCTTATCAGCTCCAGTGGGGTGCAGCACAGCTCTGTGACATCACACACCAGAGAGGTCAGAAACAGCATACAAGGTAGGATTGTTAGAGACATTCTGTCTGTGCTGTCCTCATTCTTTGTTCATTTGCCTCCACACGAGTGAACACCTGCTGTCCTACTTTTCTGCACTCCTGACCAGTTTTGTGACCAGAATGAGAAACCTAAAGTCCAATACCTGTGGTTTAACTACAGCTTCCGCTTGCAGAAAAAACCTCCTGTGCTGCCCATGGGAGATGTGTGTACAAGAGAAATGAGATTGGGGTCCCTTGATGTCTCTGTGGGTGGCTCTTTCTCTAGTTTAGGTTTTTAACTTTGCTGCATTGCTTGGTATTGAAAGTGCTACTTAGATAAATTAAATGTTAATTTTTGTAGTAACTGACTGGCCAGTTTCAAGAGGTGTTCTCTCATTAGTTCTTATAAACAGGAGAAGTCTGACAAAGTTAACAAAAACAGAAAAGTTAGAGTAATGCCATTTGTTGTTGTGGCTTTATTAATGTCATACAGAATTCTCCCATTAATATTGAATATGGTAAAAATAGTGAAAAAAAAATTTAAATTGTTTAACTGTATGACCACTGTGAGGAGATCATAGAGTCCAGGCTTGTATTTTGAGTCCATTACAAGGGTGCTGCTAAAACAGTCATGTCTGACTTCATGACAAAGTCTTCGTGATGATGCAAGTAAAATACAATAGTTGTATTGGGGAAATTTTAAGAATAATCAGACTGTGGAGAAGGAATCTCACACACCTTCATGTTTTTCAATCAAACTGCAAATGTCACAAGCAGGAAAAAAAGGACTTAAACGTATGCCATTGGAACATCCAGACAATTTGATAATATTTATGTCAATATATGAAATGCAAAAAATAAGATCAAATACAGATATGTTATTATTTTAATCATAATATCTTACTTCATTTTTATATCATTCCTGCTAAAGTGGTACCAGCAGATCTAATGAGCTATTTACGTTGCTTTGCATTTCAAAGCATGACTTCCTAAAAATTAGGATATTTCTTTAATAATTTTGCTGAAAAACACCCAACTTTTCAAACATGAGCTTATATTTGATGTGGAAAGAATGATAGGACATATCACAATAAATGAAATTATTGTAAAATGCATCTATAAAATATGGAAAAAATCACAAATATTGCAATACTTTGTCAGAATACTTGTAGCAGCAATATACAGCCAAGCCCCAGTAGAGTCCTAGGCACAGTAATGTACTGATGTGGTGTTTATTGCAGACCTGAAGACATTTTCCTGAAGTTTTTTTATAAAAAACACTTTTTTTTTCATTATCATTAAGCTATCCAACCCATTTTTTCCTCTTTCTGAATCATTCACAAGGTGAGGCTATTTCCTCTGACTCTCTCTGTTATGCGCAACTGGTATAGAAAAGCTAATGTGAAGAATATCTGACTATGTCATGTTCACAGCTTGTACATTTCAGTCATCAAGGATGGATAGGTCTTCAAAAGGACCCAGAATTATTGCAGAAATGTTATGGTCTGCATTTATCAACCTTTGAATTAGGACCCTGCTACTGTCAACTTGCCCTTGGAGATTAGAGCCTCTGTTGTGCATCATTGCAATGATTCATGTAAAGCACAGGATTCAGGTTCTTCCCTCTCTGTGGATGTCTGCAATATTTTAAGCATCAAAGTCAGGAACATGAAAGGAAAAAGAGTGAAGTTTCAATATCCATCCAAGGCACTCAGCTCTTACTGAATACTGTGGTGCTCAGGCATCTTTCTCTAGATTTTTGAAAATTCCAGTTACAGCAATTTCACCCGTATAAGGCACACCTTTTTGACTTGAAGTTTTGATCCAAACCCGGAAGAGCGCCTTATAATTCAGTGTGCCTTATATATGACAAAGTTTGGAAAATTGCCAACCGGGAAGTGCAAGCTGGGCCGAGCCGAGGTAAGAGCCAGCAGGCCCAGCTGGCAGCAGTGAGGGGTGAGGCCAAGCCAGCGGCTGCCCCGAGAGGGGAGATGTCCGAGCCCTGCGGCTGCTCCGAGCTGGGGGAGCCCCGAGCCCGCGGCAGTGCCAAGCAGGGGAGGCCCCAAGCCTGCGGCTACCCTGAGCGGAAGGGGGGGCTCCGAGCCCACGGCTGCCCTGAGCCCAGCTAATAAACCCTGCGATTGCGCAATTCTTTACTAAATCGTTACTTTATTGCGCAAGGATCCTCACTGGGGGGAAAAAAGTGCACCTTATAGGCCGCTGTGACTTATACATGGACAGATTACAAAGACTTGCCGACCATCCGGAAGTGGGCCTTATAATCCGGTGCGCCTTATAAGTGTGATATTACTGTATTCTCCTGATGACTGCAGCAAGCCAGTTTTGGATTCCAATGCAAAGGAATTTGCTTTCTTTAGTGCAAAGAAAAGCATGTGACTGAAATTTTACAAGTAGATGTTGAGAGGTGTAACCATAAGCCTCATTCAAATATTCAAATACATATTCAGACAGTTTTTGAAGGGTATTAGCCCTCTTCTAAAAGTTTTCTGAAAGGGATATTTCTATCTGTGTTCCATACAGATCAATGTCTATTCTATTTTAAAAGATTATACAATTATTCTGTTGTTTACCTCTATTTAATTAACCAGTGACACTTTTTTGTTGTGTTCCAACAGGTTTTCCTTAATACAGGAGATAGCAAATTGCTTTAATTTGTAGCATCAGTTGTCTTCAAAATTTCATGATTTAAAACCAAGCAGATGATTAAAAGCTGAAAGATCATAACACTGATCACTGTACTGTTTTTGCATTCCTCCCTTAGAAGAGTGTCTGAAGTACAAAGGATGGCTGATCTAATGTATGAGTAAGAATAGAAGAAAGAAAATGTTTCCATATTATAATAATTCTTAAATGGTGTTTGCAGTCCCTCAAAAAGGCCATGCATCAGACCATTATAGCAAGTATTGCATGTTTTCACTGCCAGTCTGTTACACAGCAGTTTTACTTGCATCATACACTTAATGCCACATTAAATCATGCTTTCTAAACATCAGTTTTCTTCTTTTATCTTTGACAACATAACCAACAGTGAGAAGATCTTTTCCCTTTGTAATCTAAATTCTCTTTTGTGTCCATAGTACTATTCCTGCCTACTACAGCAACTCACTACTAAACAACAGTGCAGTAGGAAAAGTCCTTTTTTCCCTTGAATGTGCATATTCCTGGTGGAGCTTAAAAACTTCCATAAATCAATAAAGTAATTGCTGCATAATGACCTATTGTTGGTGAGCGTGCCCGGAATGATGTCATTGGGGGGTAATGGAGCTACTGAATCAAAAAAATGGCAGCTGTTCCCAATTTATTTGAGAGTCAGTTGGACAGAAAATTAAATAAACACATAGACAAGCAGGACAAGGGCAAGTCCTTGCACTATACTTACACTTGTTTTAATTCAATCGCAGGAGTCAGCAGGCAGCTTTTATTGTGGCCCAGAGTTTCAGTAATTGCCTGTCTCCTCTCTCAGTCAAGCTGCACATGCTCATTTCATCATTTTAAGCTTTTGTGACTCAGATTTAAAAAAAAAGAAAAATACCAATGAAAAAGGATGAAACTTAGCTCTTTTTTCTCCCACCCTCCCTCTCCCTTGTCAGCATAGCAGGCTATCTAGGAGATATATTAATAGATAGAAATTTTTATTTCTTCCTCCATCTGCATCTACAGGGTCTCTACACTTCCTTCCCTAGGATATGAAGGATAGTTTTCCTTTTTTAAAAAATCACTCATATGTCCTTTGGGAAGCCCCCTAAAGTTTCATATTCACTGGGGAGAGAAAAAAATGCCATCCGGCTTCACACTCTCTTCTCTGCTGTGAATAACAGCTTTGATGCACTCCTTTGAAGTTCCCGGCTCCAGGCTGCATTAGGGAAGCATCAAATCCAGCCTTAGCACTGTGTGTGGAAGCTGGAAGCACGTTGTGCTTGCACACTGGTCTTGGCGACATCTACTGTGCTTGTGGGTGACAAGGGACTGCAGGGGATCACAACAGGACCAGGTCTCCAGCACAGCGAGCTCTTCCCTTTTCCCTATTCCCAAATCCTACTGGTGTGGCACTGACAACACATCAACATCGATGATATTTTTAATTTCTTGCAGCTTCTCGTGATACCTTTGCACCCTTTAGAAGCTCTGGTATGGATCAGAGCATTGGGAGGTCACATCTGACTCCAGTAAGGTTTGGCTCTTTGTAACTTCAGGGCAATATGGCTTCAAATGCTTCAACTGTTGTGGCATGAAAACAATCAAAGGTATTTTTATGGATACTAAAAGAAGTTTGGGTCACAGATCAGTTATCTGACTCATACTAAGAAATATAATGTCTATTCCTTCATAGCTGGATTTCTAATATGGTAGTTTTCACATTTCTAAACATGTCTTTTTTTTTTATTTTAAATTTAATTACAGATGGATTTTTTTGTGTGTGTATTTTCTGCGTCTGCATAACCAGACAGTGAAGTTGATGTTTGTCTCCAAGATGGAGAAGTGCTCTTCCACATTTGTCATCACAAATCTCTTCAGATCAGACATCTCTTTGATCATTTTAACTGTGTTTTATATGCTCCATAATTTCCTTGCTGAGTGCCTTATGTTACGTGTTACTTTATAAATCAATAAATAATAGCAATAATTAAAAGGGCGTTCTGCAGTAGGGAGCTGGATGAAAAACAGGTTATTCCATTAACCTTTTACCTCTGGAGAGAGGAATTTCAAATTTGTGCTAGGTCACAAGAGCAAATCAGTTGGTCTCTTGTGAACTTCAGTCCACATCAAGAAGCACAGCCTCACTTCTCACAGTCCCTCCTGATTGACAGCTTTAGTCTGGAAGAATAACAGATCTTTTGCAGCTTAGAAGACTGAGATGGAATGGCAATGCCAGCACTTCTACACCCACTGTGTCTGGTTCTCCAAAGAACCATTTGGGAAAAAGAAAAAGAATCCAAACCCTTCCACTGCCTGTTATCCTCAGAGCCTGAATTGGTATTTACATATCGAAATTGCAACTGATAAAAATAGGAAGTAGCTTGTGCAAGTAGGAAGGTGGGGTTTTTTTCAGCCCTGTCCTATAAAGTATCTGTCAGAGTGCACAAAAGGCTTGTCACAGGAAAATTAAGGGGGGAGTTGGTGGTGAGTCATTGTGTAGACAACAAAAGTGTTAGTGAGGAGCTGTCTATTCCATCAAAGATCACTGATCACACAAACTTACAAACAGACCTTTAGATCATTACTACTCTCATCTCCTTTTCAACACTTCTGCTTTCCTCCACCAGTTGCTGATGCAGCTCTGTTTTCTGTACTCCGAGGTCTGAGTGGCCAAGTGAGGTGTAAAAGAAATAAATAACAGATATTCACAATCAATGTCACAGTAATATGACTATTTTTTTTCTGAATTACTCTGAGAGAAGGAAGGTGAATTATAAAGAGGAAACTCACCTTAAAAATAAAGATAGCACAAATTTTGGAAGAAGGGCTTTAATGACAGAAAATCTGCATTTTTACCATTTGCTTGCTTGTTTTACAGAATGAAATTTAAAAGGTTATTTTTCCTATTATGTAATTTGAAAACAAAAAGGACTTGAATTGTATTTTTTAATAAAAAATTGAAGACTTCTAGAAGTTCTAAAGATTCTAAAAATTCTAATTTTTGACCAGGGCATTTTAGTCTGTTACTTTGAGCAGTACTTTCTGCAAATTTCAATCTTTCCTGGTATTCCTCACCTATGTACAGGTCATTTATAGGGAGAGACAGACAGTGCTTTTTGATGACACCTGCAAAAGAGTGGACTGCAATTTTTGTCTGTGCTATTCCTATTGCCAGGACATCACACACCAATTCCTAGCTGATTTGTGGTGAACACTGGTATGTTCTTTAGTGAAGACTGTTTTTTTTATCTGGTCATGGTTATGCCTCTGTTTGGAAGAAGGAAATTGTTGAAATTCCATCAGTATAATGCCTTCAGAGACTTAGCCACTTCCTCATATCTGTAGTTCCTATTCTGAATATGGCAGTGAGCTGGGGAGGACTTCTGAGGGCACCATTTTATGTTTTATGTTGTTGACCATCCTAATGATAACCTTAGCAGATATCAATCCTAGTAGACTTAGTAGACAAAATCTATAAAAATAGACTCTGTGTGTTTCAATTCTTAGCATTGAAATATTGTCTGGAACAAGGGTACAAAACTGTTTATGATGGGAAGGAAGTCTGGGAGTGTTGTGGGGTCTGATTAGGGCTAATTGGGATGTGGAAGGAGAAGGAAGTTTTGAGATTCAAATATGGAAGTTGAATGAAGAGAATAATTTTTAGAAGTAGGAAAATAAGTATGACTAAGAAGTTTTCCTGCTGTACCTCCACAAAAGTTCTTTTCCTAAGAAACCAGTCTCAGTTTAAAAAAGTTCTGATTTCTCATTAGCAGTACAGTCTATGTGAAACAAGTGTCTCTTAGAGATGAAAGAATTTCTGAGAAGAAACTTTTGCACCATTCCTTAAGATGATCAGGTGCTAGATAACACTGAGACATCTCTGCAAAATGTCTTCCTAAACTTTATCAGAATATCTTTTGTCCAAGGTGTTTGTGTTGTTCCGTGCTTTGTGACCCACATGGCTGCAGGGGAAGTGTCACATTCCACTATGGGGAATTACAAGAAGTTATTTAAAAAATGGATGGTCTAGAACAAAATTAAGCCAACCAAGACAACCTTGTATCTGAGTACAGTAGTTTCACACCCATAAGCTGCACCTGGTTATAACCCGCACTTCCGAGCAGCCAGGAAGACCACAGAATTTGTCCATAAATAAGTCACACCAGGTGATTAGCCGCATTTTTTTTTCTTCCCCCACACCCTCCCCCCGCCCTCCCCTCTGCTTGGCAGAGGGGGCACTCCCCAACCTATCTGCTCGCTCCCCTGACACGGCTCCTGACACCCTGGGGCCGGTGGCACCCATGCGTTCCCACTGCCCCACTCAGCTCCTGCCACCAGGAGGCCGGATGTGGCCACCCGTTCCTGCTCCCCCGCGCGGCTGCTGAGGGGCAGGGAATGCGACTCCCCCTGCGGCTTGCATTTCCAGGTTGGCAATTCTCTGGAATTTGTCCATAAATAAGCCGCACCTGGTGATTAGTCGCATTTCTGGCATCGGCTCAATTCTTCAGTGAAATAGGTGCAGCTTATCAGTGTGGAACCACTGTACTGTTTATTGGTAACCTAAAACAACAACAAAATTAGTAGCCCTACTGAAGAGAGCTAGAAAAGACAGAGGAGAAGGAAGGAAAATGCAGGAGGAATGGGGGGAGAGAGAGAGTGAGAGAGAGAGGGGAGACAGAGAAGGAAAGTGGACATTACCAGCAGCAGGATGGGAGTGCTGTCGGTGTCCCCGTGATGGGGATGTGCCACATGCTGCCTGCTGGGGAGCCTGGCAGCTCTGGGAGAGGTGTGGCCCCACAGGCACGACTCCCACGGCCACAGACGGCCGCACACCAGGGCAGGGAGAGGCGCTCAGGCAGGAGATGCAGAACTCTGGGCAAGGTCATGGCGGGGATCACAGCAGTGGGCTGGATTGGAGGCAGGCAGGCTTGGACAGAGGTGGCTCAGGCGGGGACAAAGTGGCAGGGTAGCAATCAGGGACACAGGGAGGCAGGACAGGCAGGAACTGGGATGGGCAAGTGGGTAGGGCAGGACAAAGGCCACACACGAGGCCCAGAGGTCAGCTGGTGTCCTGCCAAGCGCCCAGATGGAGGGAAGGCCAGTATGTAAGAGTGAGCAAGTGTCAACAGGGGCAGGAGACCCAAAAGGCAGGCTGGAGCCAGGGCAAAAAGAACAAAAGGTAGGATAGGGCCAGGATGAAGAAGCCCCCAGCAGGCTAGAGCCAAAGTAAAAACACAAGTCTCAAAAGGCCCCAAAACTCAAAAAGCCTCAACTCAAAAATTCTCAGTCACCCAGCCAAGAGAAAGAAAGTCTGAAAATGCCCTGAGAGCTTGTGATGCAGTTACAGTGATTTCATGCATATAAGGTGCATCCTTTTGACTAAAATTCTGGTCCGAACCTGGAAGTGCGCCTTATAGGCTGGTGCGCCTCATATATGGACAAAGTGCAAGCTGCGAGCTGAACCACCCAGGGTCGCAGGGAGGAAGGGGGGGTGGATGTGAGGGGGGGTGCGGCTCATGCGGGGCCGTGGGGTTCGGCAGGGCTCGGTACATGTCCTGATTTGAAGGACAGGTGTCTGCTAAGAAAGGCAGGAGCTCCTCTTTGAAATGGAGAATGTAAACCTTCTCCCTCCAAATTATTACAATTTTGAAATTAAGGGGCTCTCAAGCAAAGATATGAGAATTAGGAATAACAGTTCTTTACTAGGAAAATCAAGATAGAAATACAGTACTACAAAGAAACAAACCCCAAACACTGACAAAGTGTCTTGGGTTACAATACAGGATGTAATCAAAGTATCAATTCTATTACCATCCGTTGGGACTAGGTAGGGCAGTGATCTTTATCTCCATGGGAGATACTCTGCCAGTGGGCCATCAATTGAAACCAGTAGGGCATTGTTGTTTATCTTTGTACCCCCCATCTTTCCTCCAGGGACTTATCTTCTGCTAATGGCCCACTGAGTCTCACTGTATGAGTGATAAGTAATCACTGATAAGTAATCACTGATAAGTAATCAGTCATACAGTCATACTGATTACTGGTCACAACAGATGGTAATAGAATTGATGTTTTGATCACATCCTGTACTGTAACCCAAGACAGGATGGCTGGTGCAATTGTTACTAATTGGTTACTTTGTTGCATGCAGATGCTCGCTGTGGGGGGCGGGGGTGCGCCCTTATATATGGACAAATTCCGTGGTCTTCCCAGCTACCTGGAAGTGTGCCTTATAACCTGGTGTACCGTATAAGTTTGAAGTTACTGTACTTTTATACCCTGAGCCTGCCTGCTGGCAGAAGACCCCTGGCCTAGTCCAAACTTCCACTGCAGCTCATGAGTGGAAGCCTTTTGCCATCAGATTGAAGAAGCCTTTCTGAGGGAGTACAGTGACTCCTGCTGTCCCATGTAAGCTGTGAAATGGTTGCCAGGCAGTGTCCCCAGAGACAAGGTGTACTTCCATCTTCTTCTAGTTGTCTCCAGCACATGGCACGTGTGCAACACCTTGCCCACATGCCTCTGACAATCAGTGTTAAGATGAATTGAAACTAAATTGGCTGCTCACAGGGACATGTCCACTGCTTTTGTTCAGAGGTCAGATTTCACTCAATTAGGGGACTCATGCCTTTAAAGACTGAGCCCAAAGCATTTAACAGGCATTAGAAAGCAACTGGAGGTGGCAGGAGTCAGTTGAAGGTAACAGAACACACATGGCAGAGCTTGTAATGTGAATAAGGCAGGCAGCTCCTGCTCCTTCTCCTTCCTGGAGAAAGTACAATGTTCATGTTCATATTAATTTTAATCTTAATTTTAATTTTCATTTTCATTTTCATTTTCGTTTTCATTTTCATTTTTTTCATCTCCACTTACAACACTGAAGTTACTGCTAGTAACCGAGTCAGAGATCATTCAAGAGTTCCCCAGGGACTGGTCTCAAACATTCACACTCCTCAATCTCATTGAAGCAGGAATGCTTGTCCTCCAGTCTAGGCAGAGACCCAAACATTCCCTGTGGCTTCAGAGGCCCCTGTGAATGGGGAATAAATGCCTTCAGTGAAGATGTTATTTTGTAGCTCTTTACAGCACTTTCTATTCTGAGCTGAGTGGTAGATCCATCCCTGCTTTGTGCCCTACCTAAACATCTTTGTCAAGCCGTAAGGATTAAAGAAGTTTACTTATGATATGTATTTTGAGCTGAAATGGAAAACTGGAAATGGAGCAATGACAAAAATAAGTCTGGTGGGTGTAACACTCTTTTGAAGACTGCTTCTTACAGAAGCCAGAACTGTTTCTCATAGTACTGAAGGTAGTTATTCTTTACTGCCTTTTGTCAAGTTCATGGCTGTATAGAGGGCAACTGTAATATTTTTCCGTATTTTTCAATATTTTTTCTTAATTTTTATGATACAGCTTATACTCAGCCATTCATGGTGGGACAGACTGCATTTTGTTTGCGGTTATAATTTTCTTTCCCAACGAATTCTGTGTGTATTCAGCCAACCTAATCAGTAAAGCGAATGGACAGCTTTTCACAGTGGATATGTGAGTCTATCACATTGGGTTTGCAGTCTAGGTTGATTAGCTGGTTCTTTGTGTGAAATAGGTCTGTTGTCTTGACTGTACAACTGCAAGAGGTTCACTTTGCCTCTTTTTTGCATCCATGTGAAGCTTGGTATTGGTCTCAAATCTAATGGTGAACTTCAGAATGTTTTTTATCCAGACAAGCTTCTCTGTACATAAGACTTATTTATTGCACTCTATCTGTGAGCTCTTATTTTTGCCATATTTCTTATTTTCTTTTAGATATGTATTTAAACCAAGGTTTCTCTTTAGTTTAAAACTGTAAATCTGATGTGTGAGATTTCCTGTTTGTTTGTCAGCCTTGCCGTCATTTTGCTGAGGAGGTGAAAGGTGACTGCTGTTTTGCATGAAGATGGGCCTGCTTACAGGGAGTGCCTCAACCAAAATTTCTCAGGAAATCTTGAAACAGCAGCTTCACTTTCAGTTGAACCTGAAACTGGAGAAAAGGTACTCCTTTGGGAAGAAATCTGGTGAGGTAGTGATGGGCAGCTCTGCTGGACTTTTTTGCAGTACTGATGGAGAAAAGGCATCTCAATGTCAGTAATTTCTATGATACAATTAAGCACTGGGAGCAAAGGCACAGAGATATTTCAACAAACCAGTGCTGGTGCTGGGGATCTTGATTTTCTTCACCCTCAGTCCTGTCTGAAGCTCCACTTATGCCAAGCAGCGGTTCTGCACCATTCAAACATGTTCAGGAGGAAAGGGAGCAGTGCTCTTGGCTGGAGAGGGTGAATGGGAAGTATTTCCCTGAGCTGGTTCTCCTTTTTCTTTCTTAAAGCAGGAAAGCTCTATAAATAGCACTGTCCCAACTCCCAGATAGAAATCTCCTGCTCAGGTAGGGTGAAGTTGGAGGACCAGCTGGTCCTGGCCAGGACCATGGCCAGTCAGATTTTGAATATATACCAGATGGAACCTCCCTAACCTTTCTGGGCAAGTTGTGCCGGTGCTCAGTCACCCTCACAGTAAACAAGTAAAAAAGGCACCTGGGATGACCTCTCCTTTTTCTTGCCCCTGGGAATCAAAAAACCACAGCCAGGCATCACCAGTGAAATTGTAAGAGGCTGCTTTGGAAAAGGTGAGCTGAGCTAAAATCTGTTGATGATGACAAGGAGCCAAGTATTTAAAGATCTATACAACCTCAGAATAAACACCAGGCTAGAGGCCCTGAGACCCTTATACTGAGAGAAAGGCTCTGAAGCATCTGAGTTTGTGACTCAGCCCTGAGCCAGGGGTAGCTTTCCTCCTGGAGTACACATCTGGGAAAACAGCTTCCCAATCATTAATGCACAGAAGATTGGAAACCCTGGGAATAAAAGCTCCAGTATAGTCATTGCATGCAGCTAGAAAGGAGTTGGAATGGGAATGGGAATGGGAATGGGAATGGGACATTTGCTGGTTTTAGCAGACATTTCCTGGAGGTCTTCAGATTGGGATTTTTCATTTCCTTTCTTGTTTTGTATGGGTTTTGACTTCTTAAGATTACAGCATCTCTTCCATTATTGTATAAAATTTACTGGGCAAATAAACACTCTCAGTCAACATGTAGCCAAAACAAGGAACATTTCAAAAACTGATTCCAAGTTATCTTTAAGGATTACCTCTTCAGGTCTTTAATTAAGTGTTAAAAATAGTCAAATTTCCTTGAAAAAACATTTTAAGAGTAATACTCTGTGTAATCACCCCACATATGATGCATCATCTTGAAGTTCCAGGAGCCCTCTGGTTGAAATTTTAACAGCTCTCCTTAAGAAATGCTAAACAGCAAATACTCTTTCCAGAAATACCATCCACTGTAAACCTGTTAGACTATTACTTATCTATTAACCTTTTTTGATGAAATTGTAATAGTGCTTTTTAAAAGAATGCTGAATATCAGAAATATTTTAGTAATACATAACAGATGGATATCATATCCAGAAATATTTACTCTGTAAACCAAAGCGCTAAGCAGTTTTACACTGAGAGGTCAAAGATGGGCAGGAAACAGTTTTCCCATCCCACAAAAATTTTAGTTTTCATATTTTCCTACTTTCATGAATATACAGAATAGGAAAGAATCTGGACTTTCCCATAATAAACTTTTTCTATGTTTTTATTTGTTTTCTTTGTAATCCAAGCACACATTACATATTTGTTATCTAACACATCTTTTTTGGGTACAGACATCCTGTCCTGAGAAGGCTTCAGATTGAATGGTCAATAGGTTTTCTTTTTCAGCTCCATCTCCTTGACTTAAAACCATTTTCTTAATAGGTTAAAGAGTAAAATAAACGTTTAGAGCAAGCTGTGACTTAACTGAAATACAGATTCCATATGTCACATACCTTTTGTAGCTGTCCATATGTGAAGATAACTGATTTTTCCATCCCGTTTACATTGCTGATTTCGCTGTTGGACTTGGTCCTGGGTGTAACCTTTATTTTTAAATAAATGAGGTTTGGGAAAAGTTCGAGTTACTGTTTTCCAATAAGTTGTAAGTATGGGAAGTGGGATACTTGCATTTGGAAAATTTTTGTGAAGATGTGCTTTTTATTCTTTTGTATAATAGTTATAGCTGTGGCTTTAGCTGAAGAACATGTTTCTATAATAGGATAGAATATGTTTCCTAACAATGTCTTAGTTCAAAATAGTTCAGCACTTCTTGTGAAATGTAACTTCAGCTGAAAAAAGTACCCTGTGTTTTCCATTTAAGAATGAGTAGACATCCTGTTAAATGGTTTTGCCATTGAGCTGGAAGATCTGGATGTGCGAGAGATTCTGTATATCTATAGATTCTGTATATCTATAGCATGAGAAAGAAGTGAAGCTGATGATTTATTTCTAATAATTATGAAGCATTATGTTTTCAGAAAATTTTGATTTGGTGAGATGGAAGCAGAAACCTTTTGGTCAAAAAATGTTTCATCTGTCTATTTTGAGAATCTGATGTAGCAAAGATGTGTTAGCAGTGATTTCTTACCACTGTCAGTTTGTACAGAGTATCTCTCCGACTGGTGATTACATGTACAAATAACACATTGCCTTGAAATGTTCTCATTTATTCTGAATTACCACAGTAATTTCCCCTCCAGATTTATGACCAGAGCTTTTGATCCATTCAAGCATGATTTCACAAAAATTTTTGTTCTTCTCTAACAAGAGCCATGTCTTCTCTATGTCTGTTCTTCATGAGGTGTAAATTCTACTTTGTGAACACTAAAATGAAGTTAGAGGTGTTAAAACTTTCCTGCTAATTAAAGGCTTTAAATCCAGATGGGCATCTTTATAAATATACCTATACATTTACACAGATATATGTTCAGTATCATTTGTACCTTCTATACTTTGATTCAAGAATCACTAGATAAAATTACAGTGCCTATTCAGTCAGTTGAGTTTTCATCAATAATCCTAAAATGTACCAATTAATGTTAAGCCATTTTACATTTTTATATAACCGTACTTTATTATTTACTACCTGTGCTATTAATTAGTGTCAAGGATGTAATCTGCTTAATGTTGCTCTTTAAAAACTTTGATTTCAATTTTTTTTTCAAAATACGATTTTTTTCCATGACAAGAAACACTGAAAATTGCCATAGAGGCTGTTCAGGAATTTAATCTAGCAGTAAGCCTGGACACATTCTTTCAAAAGCTGAAAAAATTAATTATATTATTTCAAAATTTTAATTTCTTCTGTCCTTTAAAGCTCTAAATCCTGTAATTTCTTTGAAATAGGAAACCCAAGAGATATTATACGTAATTTTTTTTTTTTAAGTTTACAAAAATAATTGTTTTTGTCCAGGAAAAATAGTTGTTTAGAGACACTACTTTCCCACAAGCACCCTCCAACACAGAGAACTTTTTCAAAATGCCTTCTGTTGTCACTTTAAATTACATTCTGGCAGTATTTTTCCCCTCAGGTTATCTTATCTCAGGAAGGACTCTTCTACTGAGTAAACCTGCTGAGAAAAAAACAGTGGTATGATTTTATAGCTGTGAAGCTATTCCATGGTTGGGGTTTTCTGCCTAAGTTTTTGTAAAATTATTATTTTAAATTTTGTTATGAGATACATGCTCTCATTTAATAATAAAAAGAGCCCTGGCAGAAATTCTCTAGTGTCCTTTAATCAACTTTGTTCCTGATGTGATCACAGAACGCTGTCTATGGCTGCATGAGCCAAGGGTGCAGTACTTGAAAGGAGCCTTTAGGAAAGATGGAGAGAAACTATTTACACTAGCTTAGAGTGTCAGGACAAGGGGGAATGGCTTCATAGTGAAAGACAGTAGGTTTAGACTGGATATTGGGAAGAAATTCTTTCCTGTGAGGGTGGTGGAACAGGTTGCCCAGAGAAGCTGTGCTCCAGCTGTGCTCCAGTTGTGCCCTGGGTGCCCCAGGTTGTATTTGGCTCTGAGCAACCTGGTCTAGTAGAAGGTTCCTAGTTTGGCGTTAGGTGATTTATAAGGTGCTTTCCAACCCAGGCCATTCTATGACTCAATGATTCTGTGATCCTGTTGGTCTTCTACCTTACCGAGTCCAGTTACCTTAAATACAGGACCTTAACAGAAATATCTCTGTATCACACTTTCCCCTTACAGTACCAAAGTGTGTTCGCCTCTGACATCTACAAAGCTCTTCAAGATTTGGATCTTCAGCCACCCTGGCTGCTACCCTCCCACCCCATTGTTGAGACAGTCACTCCCCAGAGCTTACCCTTTTCTGACCACCTCTCAGATCCTTTTAAACCTCTCTTTATCTCTTATTTTACACCATGGAAACAGCTCAGAATGGTGTGATGACAAGGAAAGACATGTCTGAGTGTAATTGTGCCCTCATCGTTCTTGTAGCAGGTTGCTTGTTGGTAGCTGGTGTTGTTGCTTCCTTCCTTGATTTCCTTCCTTGATTTCCTTCCTTGGCTTTCTGTTAAGATACAAGTGCACACTTCTACAGGGAAGTTTGACTACTATTTTCTCTACCTCCCTAGCAAAACATTTACAAAATGTAAGAGCAGCACGATCCATAGAATTGCCAGTAGTTACAGCCTTTTAATCTGATGTTGTAACAGATACAAGTCCTGCCAATTCTAGTGTCTTGAGTTAGGATACAGGATGTGATAAAAGGTATCTATTCTATCACCATCTGTTGATGGTAGGGGCAGTGATCCTTATCTCTGTAGGAGATATTCTGCTAGTGGGCCATCCATTGAAACCAGATGAGGCATTGTTCTTTGTCTTTTTACAACCCATCCTTCCTGCAAAGAGCTATCTTCTGCTAATGGCTCATTGCGTCCCACTGTGTGACTGATAAAATTACTTAATCCCACTAGAAGTTGCTCCAGCCAGGGGGAAGAGCCCAACATTTCTTACCAAGATAAAACTGGAGATTTCAGGACACTAAAATAGCCCTTTCTCCACTGGACTCCAGAGAAAAACCAGACTTCTCCACATCACCACTGGACCTCCGGAGGGAAACTGCATTTAATTGGACTTCTACCAACACCCTGACTGACGGGGTGTCAGGTTGTATTCTGACTTTGTCGGGGTTTAGGGTTTGTTTCTTTGTAGTACTGTATTTCTATTTTAATCTCCCTAGTAAATAACTGTTATTCTTAATTCCCACATCTTTGCCTGAGAGCCTCTTAATTTCAAAGTTATAATAATTTAGAGAGAGTGGGTTCTTCATTTCAAAGTAAGGCTCCTGCCTTTCTTAGCAGACACCTGTCTTCCAAACTAGGACATCTAGCTAATCTGAGCTTTGCATGTTTCTAGTATTTATGAGGACAAGGAATGCTGTGACATGCTTTTCTCTCCCAATAGGTCAGGCCCCACTAAATCCACAGAGAAACACATGCCCATGCAATGAATCATCATTGAATTTCTGAGAGATTTTAGCTATTTCAAACCAGCCTTGTTACCTATGTTAATCTGGATGGTAACCTAAGAAAGTCTTAAATTCTTGAATGTGGGTCGATTTTAGGGCAAGCTTTCTTTGTGACTCAAGAATGAAGTGCACAATCTTCCTGAAGCAGCATGGATTGTTAATTCCTTCTTTTTTTATGTACATAGGTAATTTCTCCTGTGCTTGGAAGTGCATAGGTATACAGACACTAAACTTTTTACAGTTAATAGGCCCCTTGGCATTTTTAAGCCTTAGTTTTTACTAGACTGACTTGTTTTATTCTGCTTTCCTTCTATTGCACTTCAGTAAATATTTGAATTTAGTTTTAAAGTGAAGTTCCTTGTGATCATTCTACATAAAAGGTGCCACAGAAGTAACACAAGAATGATTGAGTGACTACAGTTCTCCTTGCTATGTTCTCCTTTTCACTGTTATTTAAAAGGAAGAGGGATGGAGAGCTTTGTAGATGCTCTTTGGACTGTATGTTTTTGTTATGTGTTCTTTCTATCATTTCTGTACTTACAGCATCAAAATAATTAACCACTGGAGTTAAACTCAGTGCCAGGATAAAAGATTAAATGCATTTAACCAGACTTAAAGGATTCAAGAAGTTATAAGACAAAATAAAGTTCTCAAATATTGAATTATTGAAGTTTTGAGCAGCATCCCCTGGGAACTGCTTGTAAAATGCAGTTAAGTCTATCTCTGTGTACGAGATAGTGTGATGTGATTGTTAAGGATAGTTGGGTGGTTCTTTGGCCTTGATGACTCAAGAGTTGCCTTCCAATCTTCTGTTAGTGGACACATAAAAGAAATCTATTTCATGGAAAAATGGTCTCGGTGTAATAGAACAAATGTAACTTTCACATTTATTGATGAACCCTGCAAATTTTATCCGTAAACGGACTGTTAGAATTATACTCTCAATGTTATTAACTATGATTAAAATTTGTGTTCAAAATATTTATGACTGAGTTACCAACTCTGGAATTCTTCTGGAATTCTTCTGACATGTGTCACACTGCTGTAGGTGATTATCTCATCTAAACTTGTAAATGGAGAAATTTTAAGGGAAGGTTGATGTTAGATAATGCACATAGAGGATTGCCAAGTGAATCTTTGACTTGTCTTCTAAATCAGTAGTAAGCAAATATTTTGCTGAATAAATATCATATCAATCATATCAATATCATATAATAAATGTTATATCAGTGGATCTACAAGTGCCAAGAAGGTACGTTTCCAAGTAAAACACAAAATGAACTTCTGTTTTTTTGTGGTTATTAAAAACCATGGGGTGTTTGGATGTCCTACTAACCTGACCAAACTCTGTTAGAAGAATTATTTTTCTGCTTTCATTTAAACAAGATTGTTCTCCATGTTCTTTTTCTAAGCCACAGGCTCACAAGATTTTTGGCTTTTAGACCTTTGCGTGACTCCAAAGCTTACCTGTAATAAACATATTTATCAGGTTTAGAATACTCCTGGGGCAGCCATGGGTCTGTACATTGCTTATACACCACCTATTTGGACTTTCAGAATCAGTGTTAGAAAGTTATTGCACTGCTGGGACTATTAAGAAATAATTACCTTCTTTTGCAAGACACCTATAATTTTTGGTCAGTTTCAGTAGTCACTGGTGTAATATACTTAATTTTTGCTGCATTTTGGTGTAAGGATAAAATCAATTTTTATTGCAAATTTTCTTATTTTTATAGAAGTGTTAATTTGGCATTATTAGTATGTATCATTGCTGCTGCTGTTAATATGCCATGCAGTTAGGGGCCATCTTTGGGAGGATTCACGAATATTATCTGCTTCATCTCTGGTCTTTCTTACCCTGGTAATCAGGGCCATTTTTTGTGGATAGTTCTGTTTGTATCCTCCAGCAGACTGAACATAACTGCATAAAGAGGTGTAAGGCCCAGTTTGGTCCTCCAATCTTAGATGAGCTAAAAAAGGAGTGTGGGAAGTTTTGGGCATTAGTGCTCCATTTATGTGAGAGTAGGTAATACTTAGTACCTATTTTTAAATCATCCTTTCCTGACTGCTTGAATCAGACTTTTCCAGACTCATCACTGCTAAAAGTATTAGGCTATTGTTACTCCATAGGCTGTGGTCGGGTGTAAAATGAATTTTCTCTTAACATACTCAGACAAAGTAGTTTCTTTTGATGCATGACTCTATTTCTGCTGCGCAAAGGATGAGGCCCAGTCCTTGTCTGGAGTATTCAATTGCCTTAATTAGCTCCTGATACCTCAGACTGCCACATGCATTTAATAGATTTCCTCATCTTTCTTTATTTTGCACAGAACTTGTTGCAAAATGCTGAAGTATGCACAGGAACCCACTGAGGAAGTTTGTTCTTGGAAATAAGTCTATGCCTGGCCAGGCTCTGAGTAACATGAACATCCCTCAGATGAGGAATGTTGTATAAATGCCAGGTATTAATGCAGTAATACTGTTTCTCAAATTAACAGATCAGCAGTTTGTCAAATAACAGTATCAGGTAACAATTGTCAAGTTCTAAGAGAGCAGTGATAGCAGTTTTAAAATGAAAGTATATGTTATTTCATAAGCGTAACTCTTACTTCCTGACCTGACCAGCATTGAAAGTTGTATTGATTTGAAGATGTACATTCCTCACAATTTTATTTTTTTAATAAAAGAGAAAACAATGCTGCTTGAGAACAGCCTGGTTCTAGAAAGATGATCATGGACCACCCAGTCATAGCTTTTAGAAGGTCCAGTTTACTGAGGAATGCCAGAATATTATCTCCTGGGACTGTAGAAGAAATTAGTGTCTCTGCACTAGCGGTTGCTTGTTAATTTATAGTTTAAAAAAAAAAAAAAAAAAGAAAAGAAAAAAGAAAAAGGAATGGAAGGATGGCAAATTAGTATTATTATATTTAAACTATGATTCTCCATTGCCTTTGCCAAAGTCTTTTATGGAAAGGGCAGTGTTACAAGTAAAAATGCAGTCAGTAGAAAAAGCCACACTACCATGAGTACACCCATATGGCACATTGCAGTATAGCAAATATGTAATTTTTACAGAAAAAATTAAAACCCAGACCACAGAAGCTGAATGATAAAGGGGGTAAAGCTTATTCTTTTATAATGATATATAGTAAGAACCAGCTATCCAAACAGCGATGCTGCTGCAGATGCTTCTGAGTTAATTGGCAGTCATGATGCACAAATGCTGCTTAAAGGGTGTTACAGAGTAAGGATGGACATGGCCTTTTAAACTTGCTGAGCACTGGAGCAGGGAAGCAGGCAGCGCAGTAGAAAAGATGAGATTTCTTACTCCTACCTTGCATTTAAAACAGTGACTTCTCTGGTGGAATTTTATGACATTCCCTGCTACAATAATGCTGAGAAAGAGTAAGAGGGTATTTTTTATTTTTTGTTTTGAGATGATTTGGAGGGGGAGTTTTGCTTATTTATACATGGATTTATGCATTTATGAATACTCATCCTGCCCAAGCTGTCCTCGGTGGGCTGAGCTTCTCTGAGCCTGATTTGCAGTAAGTCAGAGCCTCCCAATTCCATCAAGTATCCAGCACTTTTCACTGAAGCTGCTTTATTCCTGGAATCATAACATGATAGAATGGTTTGGGATAGAAGAGACCTTAAAAATCCCCCCTTTCCACTCCTCCCCACCATGGGCAGAGACATTTTGCACTAGACCAGGTTGCTCCAACCCTATCCAACCTGGCCTTGACCACTTTTTCAGGGATGGGACATCAACAGTATTTCTGGGCAACCTGTGCCAGGGCCTCACCACCCTCACAGGGAAGAATTTTTAACCTAAATTCCCCCTCTTTCAATTTGAACCCATTACTAGTTCTCCTATCAATACAGTTCTGAAGAAAATTCCTGGTGGCTGTGTATTTTGATTGTTCTCACATATCAACAACTCGTCAAGCTTATTCAAAACACTTACCTTTGGAGTGTAAACATTTCCTGAAAAAATGTCCTGAAACTCTTTTACACCTTTAAGTGCAGCTATGAATAGCACCCCAGCTATGAAAGATCCACTGTCACAAGAGCTGGGACTGCTCTGTAAGCACCTGTATTAAATTTCTCATAAAATACCAATCATAGAGCCTTATCCAGTAAATTTTGCAAGGCACGCATCCCAAAAAACCTCAATGCCAAAGGAAAGAGTCATAACGCAAGCCAAAAAACCTCAACCCCCCAAATGATACTGCACCCTTCAGTCACCATCTGATTTGAAATATTCATTACAGAGAATATGGGCAGAACATGCCCCTTGCTGCAATAGCCACCACCATGGTTTTATTACTGCTCTCCGCAAAGTTAAAGAAAAGAAAGGAAAAAATAGGAAGAAAAAAATTCCACAACAACAAACTTAGAGAACATAGGAATCAGTCTCATTATGGAAGAAAGGGGAACTTTATGAAATATATTTACAGAAAAAGAAGGCAAGAGAAGGAAAAGAAGAGTACTGTACCAACTCCACTAGGGAAATAAAAGAGACTACCACCTTTATACCAACAGAAAGAGGCATTGAATTACTAGAAAAACAACTATAAAGACATCGTAAATCAAACAGCATAGAGTTTAGAACATCAAAAAAGCAGAAATTTTCATCTATTATTAATTAGGATAAAAAATTCTATCTCAGAATATTTTACACAGCAGCTGTTGCCAAGAAAATCTACATTTCCTTGAGCTGAGAAACTTTAAAATCAGAAGCAAATCTTTGTGTAGTCAGTGGAGATAGCATAGATATTAACACAGTATTTCAATGTCTTATTTCTATTTTTCAGTCAAATGAAAACACAAATATGAAATACAAAAACCATTTTAATTTTATTTTGACCTTATTTAAATATTTAACTAAGCCCAAATATCCTGATGTCTATTTCATGTGTGTCTGCATGTTATGAAAATCCAGTCATCTCTCTAAAATTGAGTTTGGCTGTTAATCCACGTGGATTAGTAGTTCTAAAAAGTAATTTATTTGTTGTTTTAATTCTTTCACTTGTAGTAATTTTGATTCAGTAGCTGAGAACCACTTTCAAACATAGAGTCAGAGTCAGGATTCACCAGATTTGCTCCCTCCTGAAGCCTGTTAGCACTAACTGTGGCAGCTAAACCACAGTGACAAAATTGCTATAGTTATATTTTTATTAATGTGTGTTTTTTAAGGAGCTGGTACAGGACTTGGGTCCATAAGTATAGATGCATTTCCCACAGCAATTGTTTGGCCAGGGGGCAGAATTGCATGTTGTATAGTTTGATACTTTTGTCTCTGCAATCCACTGCATCTCTTCACATGTTTTGTCATGTGTTAATTTAGATTGCAAATTCCTCAGCCTGGGAACTACATGACTCTTTTGTGAGCTATAGCTGTTGGCAGTGCTTAAGGAAATAAGTAGAACGGACTATTTGAGCTGGAAGGGACCTACAGGGATCACCTATTCTAACTGCCTGACTACTTCAATGCTGATCAAGTTAAAGCACATTAATGACATTGTCCAAACACTGTGTCTCTTAAACACTGACATGCTTGGGGAATCAGAAGCATTCACTGTTTCTTCTCTGAAATTAAGATATGTAGAGTTATAGCTGAAATGTTGATGTTACCCTGTCCATGTATTTCAGTGTGTTTTAATGGTAGGAAATATACTGGCCTCCACAGGCACTCAGTGCCTGGACTTTCATCAGGGAGTAATTTATTGCCATTAAAATCACAACCTATGGTTCTTGCAAACAAATTAGTTATTATTTGCCTAGATACAAGATAAGGCATACAAAAAATATTTATTAAACCCTAACTTGTTAAAACCGAATGCTCTATTTGATGGGGGGTCAGGGTGGTGGGGGTAGGTGGAAAGCAGAGAGAATTTTCAGGGGAAATACCAGTTACAGCAAACAGCTATAGCCAAGTCATCTCTCACAGTTAGTATTTCTCAACAGTGTAACACATTTGCATCAGTCAGGAAAGTCATCGAAGCTGTTCACTTGGAAGAATTGCAGTCTCTTGTTCTTGAAGCAGCAGTGAAATGACAACGTATAAAATGCTTGCAAAAGATTTGAAAGGAAACATTTCAGGCACTGCCTGGGAAATGTGTGACTAAGGCTGTGAGAATAATTGTGATTTTTTCATCTAGAGTGCTGAAACTAAAAAAGAGAGAGGAAAAAAAAAGTTAGAGGCAAACCAAATGGAACTTCGTTTTTTGTTTTTCTTGCCAAAATGGAAATCTGAAAACATTTATTTAGTGTAAAATGCAAACATACATTCCATTTCATCCAAAACAAAAATGTTCATTTTAAAGCATGAGGAGGAAAAGTAAAGGAAATAAAGGACTGGGACATGCCAGGTTTTCAGAGGTGACAGCTTTTAACTAGCAGCTGATATGAAGAATTAAAGGCTCTTCTGAAGGGCATCTTTGTGCCTGCAACACAGTCAGCAGGTCAGGTTTCCTTCCACAACTGTTGTGAACCCGTTGTATCCTGCAAGCACTCCTGTTTCACCTAGGTATCAGCTCTAGGTGTGTGGCTCTTCCTTTTTTCCTTAGAGGTTGTGAGGAGCAGTCTGTGGGATGCAGATCCCTCAGCCACCTGGCTAAAAAGCCTTTTTCTCCATAGGTTGCTCCTTTTCTTTAGTGCAGTGATTATTAAAGCACCTTGCAATACTTAAGCTTCTTCATAACACAGAACAGCTTTCAGGAAGGATTTGGAGACTACTTCCCTGAAAATCTTGTAGAGGGGTACTGAGGGCACAGGGGTACATGACAGAGCAAAGTCTCTCAACTCTTCCCTGGTGAGGGTGGTTTCTCAAGTGTGTTGTCACCTGCTCACTATTCAATGTGTGCGGAATGGAAGGAGCTGAATGAGACTTAGTTTGCAGGTACATACCATCTGCGTTGTTAGTCCAACATGACATTAATAAAGTTATTAAACAGTCCAGGTCCTATTGCAGTCACTCAGTCAGAGTATGACTCACTGCTCATAACCTTCTGAGTCTTGAACATGCAACCAATTTTTTAGTCAACAAGTTGCCCACGCTTTTTAGCTGTGGGATTTCAACTTGCATACAAGCGTACTGTAGGGGACAGTGCTTCAAGTCCTGCTAAAGTCAAGGGAAATTACATCTACTCCTCTGTACTTTTCCACAGTTCCAGTCATTTTATTGTAGGAAGCAGTCAAGTTGGTCAGACTTGACTTACCTCACTGAAGACCCTTTATTCAACTAGGCAAAAGGCAGCAAAAGCAGAGCAAAATAAACCAGAAAAAGAGAAGGTGACTTGTCTTAGACCACACAAGAAGTCAGTTGTGCAACCAAGAGCAAAACTCTAGTCTTCTTAATCTCAGTCTAGTCCCTGACCTAAATTACATGTTTCTATTTTTTAATTGGAAGTTAACTTTCAGTGAAATATTTCATTGCTGAAGGAAAAAACCTCAAAACATGGACCACATGGCAGATCCCCAGAGAGCACTAGCAGCCAATAGAACATTTTGCAACTGTTATATTGGACTAAATTCAACTAGGAATTGATTATCCCTTCTCTTTAGAAATAAATGGCTGACACTATTTGACCTTTAAATTTCCTAGACCATAAATGGCTTAGGAGCTTGGAGAATTACTCTTGGGTTAGGATAACAATAGAGAATAGAAGGATCTCTTTTTGTGGTAGTAGGAGGAACAAATTCTGTGTCGTGCCTAAGTGCCTACACATATCTGACACAGAACTTGATAAGTGTAAGTAAATGTTACATTTAATTCTTTAATGTTCAAGCTTATGGTCTTTGCTAGTGAGGCTGGAGGCTGATAGATGGGTGAGACAAAAGAGGGAGTGTTCTTAATGCGCTGGAGTGTCAGACTGTCTAGGGTTGATGCCCACAAGTAGACCCATAATTTTCATCAGAACTCATTTGTCTCCAGCTCTTGTGAGACTTTTGCCTTATTTGTGAAAAAAACTTTGCACAGTTTTCTTGGCTGTGTTGAAAACCTGATAAATTTTTTAGTTGATTTGCGGATGGTGCTCTCAAAAACCCATTCTAAGGAGGCAGCTGAAAACTCTAACTCCTGACTAATGTCAGGAGGATACAACATATTTTATACAGAAGTACAGTTTGCACTGGAGAGCAATGGTGCTTTGCTGAATTACAGCATAGAAACAGCCCTTCCTTAGTGGCTCTGAGCTCCTCTTTGAATGCAGCCTTTAAGGAGGAATTTCAGAGCTGATGAGTTTCAGGCATGAGCTGGCTCATTTAACCTCTGGTCCTGTTCTGAAACCACAGCCTGGGAGTCAGAGGAATTGCAGTTGGACTTTTTAAGTGAGCTGCATCACTTGAATGATGGATATACTGAAGCCCAGGAAGAATTTATATTCTATTTAGAATGTTAAGAAACTTGTCCATCCTGTTATCCTGTCCCTCCCATCTGTCTTTTAAACCTCTCTTCCCCTCCTCACCCTTGCCTCAGTTCACAGGTAGCTCAGAAAATAGCTACATATTTTGTCAGAGGAGTGGGGTCATGTTTTTGTCCTATTGCTCAGTGATCATGGGAACCTCCATTAGGTACAAAATTTTCCTGATGCTCCTATAGAAACAGCCTCCCTGTACCATGTCTTGGTAGCAATATACTGCCTCAGACCATGATGTACCTCATTGTTTCACAAACTTTTGAAAACGTAGCTCTGCTGCATTAAGAAAAAGAAATTTCTTCTCCTGCTAAATTACCACATTGTTAAATACACACCCATTGTAAAGTATTCATCTTCTGTGACCCGTTGTTAGCTCTTCATGCTCCACAAAGGGATATGTCTCAGACTTTAGGAAACAATGATCTGTTGTGACTCATCTGCTTAAACCTTTTTTCACTATTTTCCATCTTACACTTAATCACTTTCTATATACTTTTTCTTGGTGTAAAACATAATTGAATAAATAGTAATTTTTGATTGGTTAATTAATGTAAACTTCAGTAGTTTGAGTGGCCTTCAGGAGGCATGCGAAGCCCACTGGAAAGACTGGAAAATGGGTTCTGCCAATTTTGTGTATAAAACTAGAACAGTCTGGATTGCAGCAGGAATGGAAATTTTAAAAACTGATTGCTAATTCCTCCCACCTACACAGCAATGCAAGTTTTTACATCTTTCTTACCTTCTCAGGAGTGAGGTAGAGGGTGAATATATGGAAAAATAAGGAAGAAAATCTGAAGAGGGGGAAAATTTGAAATAGAAATACAAAAGTACTACAAAAAAAGGCTTTGGTATTTCAAATCTGGCCTAACCAACAATCATTAGAAATGTCAGGCATGTTCATGCAAAAATTTCCCACTCAGTCTGAAAAGGAAGCAGCTTTGCAAGATTGAAGAGCACCAGAACAGGTCCTGTCCCTCCTCACTGTCTGTGAAATTTGATCGCTACTGATGCTGAGGAAGGTAGAGCTCAACCGAGAACTTGGTCCACTTTCTTGATGGTTAACCAAGCTTTTTATTACCTTATTGTTGTCCAAAAATAAAAAATTGGTGTGAGTTTCACACCACCCGTGCAAAGTTTCAGTAAAACATAAGAGGGTCTAGTTAAATGATGAGCACAACAGCATTTCTACTGTGCAAAACAGCATTTTGGACCAAATTCTGCATCTTTCTGCGAGTGGTTCTAATTTTATTCATCAGCTATGGCTTTGTTCTTAATATTTAACACTGTTTTCAGTAATGTCTGAAGATCCACACAGTGCAGTTTTGTGGTAAGTTACTGAACTTCCTGCATGCAGATCCACACTGCAGTTTGGAGTGGAAGGGGCCTCCAGAGTTCATCTAGTCCAGTGTCCTGCTTCAAAGACTTCTGTTTAGAGGAGGGTGCTCAGGGATGTGCCCTAAAGGGTTTTTAATACCTCAGAAGATGGAGGCTCCACAGTTTGCCTGGCCAGTTGCTCCAATGGCTGTTTGCTTTCATCTTGAAAAAGTTCTTCCTCAAATCTGTCTGAAATTTCCTATGTTCTACTTGGTGACCAGTGACTCTCTTCCTATCACAGCTGGGAAAAGTTTGGGTAATCTTTTAAATTTCTGGAATGATGTAATTGGCTGTAGCAAAAATAAGACAAGTACCTCTTACCTGATGAATCCTGCATATAAAATGAAGTGAAAATCTTTGACATCAGCAGCAAAACTTCTGTTGGACTCAGGAAGACAGAATGTTTTGTTCATTTGTGGCAAATGTAAGTTTGTTATCAGATTGTATAATTTTTGAAGCATCATAGCTGTGATGAAAAATGTGCTTAATTCTAACTTTATGTTTTGACCCTATTTCTTCATCAGTGCATGTATGAAAATAAGTCCAGAAAATGAGAAAGAGGATGTTGTGAAGTTCAATGTCCTGAGCAAATGTGAGCTGCTAGCAAATGATAGGTGTCTAGAAAGAAGGATTTATGTTATGAAGTCTGTGGCAGAGAATTAATGTGTCTCTGTTGCCATCACAAAGAACTGTAACTCCTTCTAGAGTAGCTCTTGTTTCATTATCATAAATGCCCTAACTATGCAGGAATGGCTTCATGCACCAGGTAGGAGCCCCTAAATAATAATTTGTCCTGTGGAAAATTGCTAAGAGAAAATCTGATTTGGTCAGATTGCTATTTTATCTATCAAAGAAATTATATATAGAAAAGGCTTGTTGGATCATGGAGCAAACGGATACAATCTCCAGCAGAGAATGGCTCGGATTTTCAGACAAAAATGTCTTTGCAGGGATGAGCACTGTGGGTCTCTCTTTCTCTTGCAAGGCCTGGCAGCCTCACAGGTTTGTAGAAGAGGATTCTGTGATGGGAAGATGGAAGAGGAGATTGTCAGCCACCAGGAAGCCCTTTGGCTGTTTAGTGAGGAGTGTGCAAATAATTCCACATCTTTCTCCAAGTTCTCCAGCACCCACCTCAAGCAAGAAAATGTAATCTTGTCTTTGCACTGGAGCCCATATAATTTTCATCTTCACCTTCTTCCCATGCTCATCCAGATATTACTGAGTCTTTTCTCAGTTTTAATCCCTTTTGTTTTAACTTTCTGCTATGCAGCTGTAGTCTCACTTGCTCCTCAAAACAAACCTGCCCCCTCTTTGCCTGGTGCTAGTCACAAAAGCAAAGGAAGATGGGAGAAGCAAGCTTACTGCTAAACCTTACTGCAACTCTCCTGTTGCAGGGGTATGATGTCTGAGGTGTTAATCTTCATGTTCTTTTGATCTGAGTAAGGATAATAGGTTGTTTTTCAATATTGTTTCTGGTTCATTAATATGTATGATGTCTGCTCCTTTTTTTATCTGCCAGAAAACCCTTTGAAGATACCTTTGTAGCCTCTCTTCTGCTGCAGGCCTAACTTTGACTTTTCCGCTATTCATTGTTTTCCTGCTTGTTTCATGTTCTCACTCTATTACAGCAACTTGGCTGCTGCAGCCAGAACTGAGGCATCCTCCTCCTGCTTTCTTTCCAAGAACCTGTTCAGTGTGATGCTTAAGCTCCCCTGGCTTTTCCATGTGGCCCTGCCAAAGAAGGTGTCACAGAGTAGATTTAAATAGGGCACCATCAGTGATTGGCATTGGTGGCTTCTAGGTAAGCATGTTTCTTCCACTGGACAAACCCCCAAACATTAACTGGGATAAAGCCTGATGGGCATTGTTTCCAGACACATTTAAGTAATTGTCACACTGCACTACACCCATGAAAGGATGAGACAACCAATATCTAGTTTTAAAGGCTTCTTTGTGATGAAAAGAGCATTAGATCATTTGATTGCTGTTTTTCTTTGGAATGCATCCTCCTACTCACCACCCTGTGGGCATCCATACTCTCATGTTGGACTTGCTTCTGTTCATATGATTTCATGTGCTTTGGGGCATTTCAGCATACCTGCTGTTCTTTTTTTTCCCCCTACCTTTTCTTCCTCTCTACCTCTCCATATTTTTGTGGTGTATTTGGCAAAGCTGTGGGTTACACCCATATTTCATCTTGTTGTTTTTGTCATTTATTCACCAGCTGAGCTCAGAGGAGGATTTGTTTTTCAGTAAAATCTGGGGACTTTATGCTTTTCTTTTTTTGTCTTTTAATAATTTTATAGTTTTGTTGACTAAAGCATAAGCAAATTGAACGATTGGTCCATAGTCGCACAGTGAGTCATTATTTCTGTCAAAATAAGAATCTGCCTAGAGCTACCACAGCTTGTACCTCCTCATTCCAGCCATTAGAGAAACTCAGCTCTTGTGTGAATTTGTCACAAATCTAAATGAAAGCCATTTTTTTACATCAACTGTTTCTATGGCACCAGATGAATTTCCTGGGCATATCTACTGACCACTGTGTGGTAGACAATAGCAATACTGGGCTCTGAGATAAAGCAGATGTTAGCTCCTGGACTCTAATAAGTGAGTTGATAAAGACCTGTAAGTCTTGGTCCTCTAGGCCCAGCTGCATTCCAGTCCTAGATTCACTTGGGAGAAGAGTCTGGGACAATGAAGAAAGGGGCTCTGAGTGACTCAGTTTTGCTTTATTTTAAATTGTTGCATCTTATCGCACCCTTAGTCCAGAGTTCCCACATGTAGTGTAGGCCAGAACTGCTCTCCCTACTCAGACCCATGGATTATGTTTCGGAGAGCTGAGCCCTGAAGGGAGAAGGAGCTCACCAGTGATCACTGTTTCAGTGCTCCCCATAACAGCAGATAAAAGTGCAACATGGCCTGCAGAGACAGAAGAAACTCTGTAGAAAGAATCTGTGCCCTTATTGGTTTATACAATAAACAGAGAAGACAAGGTGGGAAACATTCCCAGCATTCCCACTACTCTATTTCTTTTCTGACTGGGAATTCAGATGCAGAAAAAATAAGAAAAAATAAGAAAAATTAAGAAAAAAAGCTTGACAGTATATTTGTCTTTCTCTGAGCCTCAGGGGTCCACAAATCACAGCTGGGTGGTGCTTTTTTCTGAGGGGTTAGGCCCCAGGGAGAGTAACCTTCTTCACTTAGTCTGGTTCCTTGCTTCGGCCTCCTGAGGCTGTAACAGAGCTCATAGCTGCACCCACTATCCCTGACTAACATTTCCAAGGGTAAACCTTAAAATACTTAAAGCATTTAACCATGAAAGCCAGAAACAAACATTAAAAAAAACAAAAACAAAACCAACCAACCAAACAAACAAACCAAACCAACCCCCCCGCAAGAAAAAAAAACCCAAGTGGGGAAGAGTACCAATGTACTTCATCTTTTTTAATAGGCTGAAACACATTCCAGGTCTCCTCCAGTAGTGAAAATCACATTTCTTGGGAGTAGAGAGCCACAGAAGAGACAAAGACATTAGAATATGGCAGGATATATAATAAAATTATCATGTGCCAAATAAATGACTAATTTAAGTCTTATTTGTAGACTGTGGGTTTCACTTCATCTTCTTTAAGCTTTTCACTCACTAATTATTTGGGAGGAAGAATAATTAAGAAAAGGATCCACTTGGCAACTCATTAGTTTAAAATATTTCTTCTTTAGAGATTTGGTCAACACTGCTTCATAGTCTTTTGGAAAATTTTCTTCAGTTTATTGAAGAGACTTCAGTTGCCTCAAACCTTTTAATTTTAGCTCATTTAAATATATCAGCCAGCTTCAACACTTGATAAAGATGAATGCAATTAATCTTAGAGGCCTCATAAATGCTAGGGAAAGAGCTTTTATTTTGAAAAGACAGTAGAGCCAAATTAAAATCCTATCTGGTAACCTTCTGAAAATACGAATGTGGGAATTTCTGACTCTAATTAGTTTTGTATGGGGATTGTAATGACTTACATTTACATACAACAAGGATTGCTAAAGAACTGGTGCAACAGAACTTGTGTGTGAGTGTATATTTGTGTGTGTACATATGATACATATGGAATACAGTAATATAATGTGGTAGTTATGTTTAGGATTGTAGTTTTCATTAAGGTTGATACTGAGTTTACATTTTTGCTGTCCATCCATCCAATAACACAAAAGAAATTAATAATTCATGACATAACTGATCACTTGGTATGATTCTTGAGGTTGTCCTGTCCAGGGCCAGGAGCTTGTGAGTCCCTTACTGCTCAGAATCTGTGACCACTACCAGCAAAATCAGCAGGCAATCTAGCCCTAGTGTGTATACTCTTCCAGCTGAATGTGAGGTCGGCTGGAATGGCAGATCCAAAAAGAGGAACTATCTATCCTTTGATTGAGATCTAAAATTTCTTTTTTATTCTTTTTATTTTAAAGAAATAATGACTAAAGCCATTTGGTTAGCACAAAACAGAATGACAGGGGTTTTATGTTTTGGTTTCTTTTATAAACAAAGGATAGTCTTCTCAAGAAAACATACTTTTCATTCAACAACATCTGATAAGAGTTCACAATATAAAGTAATGATTAGGAAGACTTTGCCCATGCCGTAACAACATCAGGAAATCTGACCAGTCTTAGGTGGGAACATAATTTCCCTTGACAAGCCCAAAAATGATCATGGATACTTCTGAAAAGTTTATTTTTCTGTCTCTTAGTTGTTTCAAGTGGCAGATGATACAGCCTTAGATTGTAAAATAAAATTACCTCTTACCCCATCTTATATCAGCTCTGGGGCTGAGGGAGGGCATTGGCCCCCTTTTCTAGCCACTCTTTCTGGTCCGTTCATGTAGGGTGCTATTAAGTGAACTTGTCAGAGAAACACAGCAGCAGGACAAAGTATTAGGGTTCATTTCTATTTTCTTACTTGCTTTAGTCCAGATTCCCACTTCAGCAACTTGGTTTGCAACTACAATATGAAAACCTGGCAAGGGAGGGTTACTTGACCAGATTGTGGAGCAGAGCTGACCTTGAATAAGACATGCCAGCTCTGCTGAAAGCATACAGATGTGTTACACTTTATAATATGCAGAAAGGTCTTGAGGTCTCTCTCCTCTCTTTAAACATCAAAGATCAGATAACGTGTTTTCATCCTTCAACATTAAACATTCCATTGCAGCCATGGCAAAGGCAGAGAATTGTCTCTGGGATCCACTGCCATGGGAGGGCACAGAGTCAAACAGAGTGGATGAATTTGAAAATGGAGAGGAATAGCTTTCTGATAATAGTATGTAAAAAAATGTATAGCTACAGATACTAAATAATGATAGGGCCATAATCTGAATGTGGAGGGAGCCAGGGAGGAATTCCCCTCTACACCACATGGAAGCACTGCACATGGAAAGTGGTGGATTTATGGGTTAAAGAGGTGGGATCACCTTGTCTCAAGGTAACAGATGAATCAGAATTGATGAACAAGACCAATTAGTTTCTGACAATATTTTTTCTCAAAGCATGAAAGTGCAAAGGAAATTAAGAGATCCTGGTAAAGATTTGTTATATAGATGTTTCAGGGGACACAAATAATTTTTGTAAAAGCAGGAGCATATTTCAGGGGGTGGTTTGAAGGCTGGATTCTTTTTTTGTGGATCTATAACAACTTTGAAATGCTTGCTGTTGTTTCTGGATATTTCTTAGAAATCAGGATGTGGAAATGCAATCTTGACTTTGCAAATTCTATGAAAGAGCTTTTCTGACACAGAACATAACCAAGAAAGAGAAACATGGAAGAGTGGATTTTCGGCAGAGAATGGAAAGGAGATGGAGATATGGTAAAACAGGAATGTGGAGGTGCTTTAGGAAAGAGGATAATCAGCAAAAATATTTGCTGCTCAGTTTGTAGAGCTATGTAGCTACATACTAAATAACAGTGATAGCTGCTGAATGTGGACAGGATGGTGTTTTGCTGCTCCAGGTTGGGTGGTGGCTCTGGGACAGGGCACAGTCAGTGCAGATCTCTTGTTTCAAACCACATCCCAAATGAAACTTTTCTATTGTTTTCCTTCCAGACCTGTTGGCAGCAACTATGACTGCTTCATGCCCTGACATAATAGTGAACACATCTACTCCTTATGCTCCACTCAGGTTTTCTCCTCTCCCGTGGGATTTGGCAGTAGAAATTTTATCAATGTGATAATGCTGCCATACATTTTCAGACCTAATTTCTTGGACAGCTGCCTCCAAGAGCTGTAACATTCTGTAATTGTTCGGCACACCTGTTTCCAAATACCTCAGTGTAAAACTATCTGTTTTTTCCTGTGAGAAGACTATAGTACAAGTTCTGTTAAGTCTTTGACATTTAGCCAAAAACTACACCATTTATTTAACCTCAAGCATTAAAGGTTCTATTCACACACATAAAAAAAGATATTTCACAGTTTTCCAGTGGGATTTTAAATGGAAGTCAGAATGCATGAAAATATCACCTAGCCTAGCATTTAGTATACATCTACTAAATAGTATAGGATGATGTGTTGAAACTAAAAGTACTGAAGATGGAAGTAAATTAATAATTATCTCTCTCTCTATATATAGATAATATTCATTCTTTATACCTTTAGAAAAATTGACAAGATGCTTATACTCAGGAAGAGCAACTCAGGTGACAACATGTGACTTGCAACCTGTGGAAGACCACATAGCATCACCTTCCCATCACAGCATATGTCCTGATGTGTAGGTTACAGCGTAGCACTAAAGATTGTCACTGAGTGCTGGGCCAGCTGTGTGTCTGATGGAATCTTCCTTTCATGCACTAGGGCTGCCTCAGAGAAGTTCAGTGATAACTGAAATTATCCTTATATGCATATTGAGAAGTTTTTAGATCCTCCCATGCAAAGATTTCACTTAAACATAAGGTGGCTATTAGTAGTAGCAATACCCATAAAGTTTCCCAGCCTTTTCAATATTCAATCATGCTGTTTCATTTTGTCATCTCCTAATATAACAGAAGAAAAACTGTATCTGTGAGGATTAACAGTCTCCCACATGTTAGGCATGCTGATGGCCCAAGGACACAAAAGGGGGTAAATACCTACCTATGTTTGCTACTTCAACATGAAAAAAAAAAAAAAAGTGAGTTAATTAGCTACCAGCATAGCTTAATTGCAGGAATTGTTATTGCAGCAGAAGTTAAAGCAGGTTGCATATGAAATGTGCTTGTTAAATACAAGCATTTCTTCTGGTTGGAGGATGACTACATGTATAAATTGCATATTTATATGTGCCCTGAAGCTCATCCTTTTCCATACAGGAGGTTCTTGTAAGCAATCCTAAAACCAGTTACTTCACCCTGGGCAAAGTACTTTTTCCTCCGTGTTCAGTAAACATTGATATTTCAGTCACTTCTTGAAAACATCAAAGGTAAAAAGAATGAGGGGCCTGCAGATCTTCTGTCTTCTTAGAGCATAGACACTCTCATGTTAGGTACATAAAGAGCAAAATATATGCATATAGCTTTACCTTTGCCTGAAGAAACCTTTCTTTCAGGCTGAAGACAACAAGAACAACAGGAAGGAAAGGAAAGGAAAGGAAAGGAAAGGAAAGGAAAGGAAAGGAAAGGAA
>VRYO01000369.1:1205665-1286969 GCA_009812075.1 Sialia sialis
AATAAAATGTCTTCCTGACTGACCAGTAGTACAGTGGATAATACACAAGTCAGAATGTGTCACGATCTGACAACTACATTCTTCTGCATAACCTGCTCAAATCATGATCCTGAAAGGCAATTGAATAACTCACCCTGAATTATAATTTATAGCGATCAAATTTTTAGAATTAGCCCAAAAAATATATGCCTTGCAGACAAATTTCATTCTCAGGTGTTAGTAAAGTCAGTACACCCTCAAATATTGTAGCACAACCTCTCAAGAATTTTGCTGCACCACAGAATTTTAGGGTTTTTTTGGTGCATCTTCACAAGTAGTGTAGTTGGCTCTGGCTGTAAAAGAAAACCACATGGAATTTGAGTTGAGTGCAACCAGTGTGGAGTTAGGCTTTAAGAGAGATAAAATGCATTTTTCATTTCTCTCCATGAGGTTTTAACTCAGATGATCAGTACTTTAAAAATATCTTCATTGATAACAAGGTCATGTCTTTTATAAGAAATTAGAGGGATGATCACAGACTTGCATAACATATTGCGCCTGGAGTTATTTTATGATACAAGATGCTGGGGGAAGTGCAGGTTTGAGACATTCTGCAATTATTTTCTTAACTAACCATGAAGGAGTCAAGCTACATGGAAAATGTACAAGATAACTAAATTCAGAACTTTAGGCAAAGTTTGCAAGCAAACCAGCAGTACTAACTAACTGCACAGCCTATTGTGAATGGGTTCATTGCACATGGCCAAGGGATGCAGCATATTTTTCATACCTATTTCTTTCTTTTTCTACTTTTCCACACAGGAGAGACTCAGATACTGACAGAAATTATTAGGCTGGGTGCACATATTTACCCTATTCTGTCATATTTTTTAACCTGTCCTATAATATTGCAAAGTTAGAAAATATAAAGTCATACCAAATAAAATGCACCTCACCTACAAATTATTTCCAAATAACATGCATTTCATAGCAGTGTTTTTCAGGACCAGTCCTACTCAAACAAGTAGAATGGAAGCCATTTAATACTATTAAAGCCAGACTGCATTCTGTCAAAAAGGTCCTTTGGATGTCTCTACAGAGGCAGTGAGAAAGTAAGGGGAAAGCAGGAATTTTTGAGATGCAGAATGGCTTCAAGCTCCTAATGCTGCTGGAGATATTTTCTGATCCTTTGTACACTTTTGTTTTCCAAATAAATGAAAAATTACAATTGGAAAGTTTTCTTAACAAGCAAGCAAAGCTTTAGGTTGTTTATCCAATAAAAAAGAAAAAGAGAGAATAAGAAAAGGAAAAACTTGAAAAGTTTCAGTCTGAAAGTGATGAAAGCTGAAGTAATTTGTTTAGCCCCAGAGCAGGTATAGGACTGCTCCAAGAAAGTATCTCACTCCTGAGCTCCAGGACCACATGTAGGGATGAAAGGGCACTTCAGGACCCAGGTCCATTCAGGGCTTGGCTTCCCCACTGAGAGCTTCTATATGGATGCCAGTGAGTGCCAGTCAAGCTGGCAGCTCTTATGATGTGGACAGGAATCCAGCAGGGACCTGGCTGAATTGCTATTGGTTTAATAAAATTCTTCTGATATATAAAACTCTGCTAAAAACTCACTATGGAATCAGCACTTTGAATCCTGGTGTGACTGTGGAGAAACTGGTGTTAGCACAATGGGAGAAAAGGTTGAAAATCTACCCAGTTTGAGATGAAACATTTTGCTCTATATTTTTTATCAGATCTTATGTAAATGTGATATAAATTTACACTAAAGCAGAGTCTTTCTTTTATGAGAAAGGTAATTGAGTCATACTGCCAGTAGCAGATGGCAATACTTTATGATGCAGTAGAAGATAGGGCGAAAGGACGAAACAATAGAGGAATTGAGAAGAAAGAGATGTTCTTCCCAAACCCTAAAACAATCAACATGCTCCCTATGGCATGGACTTCACGTCCATAAAAATATGGAAGTTGTTATCAGACAATGTCTTCCTCTCCTATTATACATAATTCAAAATCAGCATTCTTCTCAGTTAGATTAGCTTCTAGTAATCATAAATAATAATACTCAGCATATTTCACCTTCAAGTTAATTAGTAAACAATAATTCCTTCTTCCCAATGTAATGTGTGTATTGTTATATCCTGTAGGGAAACTGAGGCATAACAGTTATTATTCCAGAGGGGGAAAAACCCACAGACTAGAAGTCAGAATTTAATGCTAACCCTTCTTGCCTAATTCTCTCTGAAAAGCAGCAATTAAAGCAACACAACAAGATTTAAGCATTTTACTGTGATGACACTGAATTGATTTAAATTCCGTTGTTCCAACAGGATGCCTGTCTGACTTCAGTCAGCTCACCAAATTTAGCCCTGCTATGAGCTTATGCAGCTCCCACATAAGTCACTGGGAATTATGGCTGAGTTACACCAGGCCTAGACTTGGCACTGAGCAAACAGCCCTCATGATAATGAAGCAAACTGATTTCAAGCGAATGCTAAAAATTCCTGGCAAAGTAACATTTCTCTCCTCCTGCCAAGTGTCATCAACATTATTTTTTCTGGGTGGATTCATATCCCTGAGAGCAGAGTTTTCCATTACGTGTTCCTAATTGTTAAAGATTGGGCCTGCTATACTACTTGAGAAGAAGTGTGTTTAGTTGTTCTTGTTACCATAACACCAGGGTGAAACAGTGCTTTTCTCTCAGCTGTTTAAGCTACAGAATACAGTAGTAGCCTTCCTATCAATGTCAAGGCATTAGACAGAGGCAAAGCAATCCACAGTCAACAGAATGAATGGAACAATTCACACTGTTGTACACAGATATAGAGGTTAAACCCAAACACATGAAAAAGTGATGCTGGAAGCACTTGGGAACAGCTGGGCCAGATGAATAACTCAATTGGATGCCATGAGGAACAAATTAAACAACTGACTGGAGACCAGGCTGCTCCTGTGACAGACACTTTAATCAGGAAGTCAAAAGCTGATTGACAAGATGAAAAGCTGTATGACATGAAAAATGGAAACAGAAGGAACAACACAAGAAAAGGGCACCCTGGGTCAGCATGCTGACAAAAATAATCAAGTACAACAGGCCATAACAGGCCATAATCCAATCTTCAAATGTTTGGCATGGTGCTAGTAATAAAAGTCTGCAGCCATGAGGAAAGAAAACTATTATTAAGTGAAGGAAATTATCTGCCTCTCTAGAACTCACTGCTATGTGTTCATCAGAGATTCTCCTTCTACCCACAATGCATTATAGATATATACTAGAAATAGCTTATGTTGAATAATGTGAAATAAAATTAAAATAAATTATGTATGTAGAAATAAAGTACTTCTACAGCAATGTTAGAGTAAGTAATTGCTTTTTCAAAAATCTACAGCTAAACAGGTGTTGACATTGAGTAGGTGTGAAAAATGAGCTCTATCACAGTACATGGGCTTTTTTTTCCCCGCAGCTGAACGTAAATCTATTGCTTTCAAGTTTTCCATAGGAATCTATTCTACCTAAACTTAGAGACTGGCTGCATCCAGAGTTATCTGCAAAATATAAGACGATTTGAAATTTCCCAGCAGCTCACATTTAAGATACTCTGCACATGTAGTTCAGTTAAATACCTCCACAAGACCAAGAGGCTGCAGTGTTGGTTGCATCCAGCATTTCACTGACTCAAGGTCCAGAAGAAAGGTTCAGAACTTAGTGTCTGAAATGTAGAATTTGATACCTAAAAATTGAGCTTATTTTTTTAAAGAAGTATGAAGAGATTGTGTCAAAGACTGATTTCAAGCTGGTACTCTTGGAAATCAAGTTACTTGGGAACCTTGTTTTGCACATACTCCTACCACCCCAAGCAGTGAACCGTTTGTGTGAATTGCTTTGAGGGATAAATGAAGTCAGATTCTGCTGCAAATACAGATTTCATTGAGTTTATACAGGCCTGAGAGGAGTATTTGGTGACAATTTCAGCATGAGTTTTTCCAAGTTTGGGATGGAGAGAGCTTTCATGAAGGAATGTTGGAACTTGATTTATAATCTTGAAAATGGGTAACCTGATGTATGATTAGGTGGCCTTTTAGAGAGTTTCTGTATATCACGTATATCACTGCACACAAAGGTTTGTGCTGTTGGTAACCAAAGAATTAACCATGGCAGGGCATGCCTGTGTTTCAGCTTCTTTAGTCAAAAGGTTGTGATATATTATCTCCTAACTGAGATAATACAGCTTTTTGTTACTGAAGTACTTTTCTCTGTTTTAGAGAGCAATATAAAAACAATACTCTGAATGTCAGGCTTAATGTGGAGCACTCTCTGCTGGAAGAAAGCTATCAGTAAAAATGCACCACCAAAAATTGGTAGAAAAGGAAGATTCTGAATTTGGGATTAATGAATTTCTGAGACTCTTTCTCCTGTCTGTTTCTCCTTTTATTGCCAGTGCCTTTGGGATAATTATTATACTTTTGTGGCTTTTTGTGCCTCTGTGTTTTCCTTTATTTCCCTCCATTCAACAGTGGTCTTCTGTCTCAGTGACAGCACAAACCCAGGACCTGTTTCATCTCTTCCATGTTTGTTTTTCTAAACAATAGCAACAATCACTGGAACAACAAATCCTTTACGGGTACTAAGCTGTGCCCAGGTTCATGTTTACCACAAACAATGGCATTAAACTTCCTGGAAATCCCCAAACTGCTGTTGAGCAAGGAAATTGGTGTTTCAGACTATGTGGTAGGTTGAATGATTGTATTTTCTTTCTTTAGCTTTATCTGCTTTTGCCCTGGCATCTGCCTTTCTGATGTCTTTCTTTAAGGCTTTTAAAGAAAGCTTTAAAGCCTTGCTTGTCCTATAACGTGTTGTAGAGGCAGGACATGCTGTGCTCTCCTCTAGGAACTTTGTATTTGTTTTTTTCTTGTTTTGCTGCTCTCTTACTCAAAGATAAAGGTCATCATGACAGGAAACATGGTATATGCTTGCTGGTGGTGGTGGTAAAACTTAAAATAAATGAGCTTTGTTCTTGATTTAAACTGTGGTAGACAGGTGTTTCTGCATTCAAGAATCTTGCTGTACTTGAGACAAGTTTTTTCCTTTCTGCATGAAGAAATTAAAGACTATTCATGCATGACCACAGTGTAGGAGGAGGGGTTGTGAGATGTTGCCCTGTGTCAATCCTGAATTTCAGGTGAGTGAGATCAAAGAAGACAATAGGAAGGTTCTTGAAAGCACGGTTTATCAGTCTCATGAGATAAACACAGCGAATCCTTAAACAAAATATATATAAAATTATTATGGCTGAATTTGTGGTCAGGGGGCAGAATGTAAAACTCCCATTTCCTAAGGTTTTAGGGTTATGAATACTGTAGCCTGAAATCTGTATCAAACCCAGCAACAAATCTGCATTTAAAAAAATGAAGTGGGGGTATATGTGTGTGTGTATATATATGTGTGCATGCACATGTGTCTGAGAGTAAGGAGGGAAGGCAATTGTAAAATTTCTCTCAAGATTCATCCAGGGTACACTCACTAAGAAAGAAAGGCTCCTAGCTACAGTGAGTTCAGGTGAGGTCTGTCTCTATCCAAATAAAAAGAGCTATTTTATATAGGTGCTACATTCTAGAATTTTTAGTTTATGAATAGATTGATTAGATGAAATATACTTCTTAGTGTATGATATTTAAAACTAATTTCTAAAGCAGAGAAGACTTTGGTTCATGATACACTTGTTAAAATATATCTTTCTGGTAGTATTAGAAATAAACCATATAAAGGGATGCAGATCCAAGGACAATCCATGCTCAGGCCAGAAATGAAATTCCTGCAGTGTGGCCTGAGTGCAGGATCAGGACTAGAGGAGTGGCCCAAAGCCAGGAGACCAAACACTGCTGCAAGGAGGCAGGATCTGTGCCTGGCTCAGATTAGCACAAGCTTGAGCCCAGCTCTGTTTGCAGCACCCAGCTGGTGTTCACACAATGAGCAGGTGAAAATGTGACAGAGATGAGGTGTCAGAGCAGCAGAGCCCAGCACACCTTTCCTTTGATTTGCAGGTGTCAGGGGTAGCCTCACCAAGTCTAACTCAGCCAATATGAATGAAAAGTGTTCTATAATCAACATTTTCTTGAGTGAAAAAGAGTATTATTATCTAAGCATGAAGATAGTTTGATATTTCAAGATCTTTTTTGCATTTTGGAAAATAAGTAAGATGCAGCACTCCATGATGAGTAAAAAATGGAGATCTTTTTGCAGTGGATTTGTTAAGTTGAAGTTTTACGTAAAAAAATATTTTTGTTCCATCTTTTTCCAAAGATGTCTCTGTATACCTACGTGTCTGTCTACATGTAGATTTTTATCGGCAATTTTGTTAACATTAACCATGAGTGATGTAGGAAGACATATGTTTCCCCCCCTAATAAAACACAGACACCTCTTTGTTAGACTGTATTCATAGCACAGCTGATTCATAATTCTTACAAAGCCAAGAAAAGAAATAGGAAAATGTGTATATCAGAGCTGAGGAAAGCACAAGTAGCCCATGCCTTACTTCCAGTTCATTCAAGATCTCATTTTCACGGTTTTAAAAGGAAGTTTTATTGCCTGTTTGAAGAATCCTGGTGGCCAGACCTACAAAAGTTTTAAGTTTACAGAGTGACCAATACTCAGTCCCTCCTTCGGGCTTTGGTTCTCTGGGATAGATCCTAAAGCAGAAGCATACTCTACCACTTTTCTTCTGAGAATCTCCAAAAGGCATGAACCTGCTGTGCTACACTCCCTGAACCAAAATAAAGTAGGAGTAAGGAAGCAAACCTGCAGATTTTGCAGAGCAGTCATGTGCATCACTTAACTCTGTTTTCAGTAATACAAAGAAATTACACTCAAGCTTGTGCTCAAGAAATACTCCCATGCTTGTGCATCACCACCTTTCTCCTGCAACACAACAACAGCATATTTTTTAGGCTGAAGTTAACACTGGTGGTGTGCCTTCATTTCCTGTGGCAGTGCCTTATTCACTAATAGAATGACCTTGCCTTGGCTTGCATTCTTGGCTTGAAGGTCTGGTTTTATTCTGTTAACTTTTATGTCCATGGCCTTTTTCCTATGATTTATTTTAAAGACACACTCACTACTTGATATCTTTGTTTGCTTTTAGTAACTATCCACTGTCTGAATGCCTCTCCCTATTGATATCCAGTTGTTCTGGCTTACCCATCTATAAATGTGCATGCTAGGGCAAAGGCTGGACAGTAGTCAGCCTGAAAACCTCATAAATATTAATCATGAATCATAAGCTGCCTGATTACAAATACCCCTCCCTAAAGCACTGCAACAACTATGAAATCATTTAGAAACTCATAGCAACATTATCACTTCAGTTTTCCTCTGAACTCACCCATCTGCTTGTATTGGGAAATCAAAGAAAAAGAAGGAAGTCTTGTCCAGAATTTAGGACTCTGCTTGGCTGAATAGACTGACCTGTAGCAGGTAACTTTGAGTTGGATGCAGAGGCAACATAAAATTCAACAATTATTCAATATAATGGCATCTGTTAAGTCTGTGTTAGGTTCCCTGATGCCTGTGAAGTGCTGTCCACACACCGTGGGAGAAGAGGAGGTGTTTGAGGATGGGAGCTGCCATGGTAGCTCACAGAGCAGCAGTCACTGCTGAGGAGCCAGAGGAGTGAAAACACCTTGACTTGGAGGCATTCAACCCATGGAACTCACCACCAGGTTACAGCTGAACCTGAGGTCTTTCTAGCAAAAATGTTTCATGTAGGCTGCAATAATTAAATGCTAATTGACCACAAAAAGCGAACGAATAAGTATGACTTCATAGGCTAGTAATTATGGCACCCTGTGAGAAGGAAACTGCACCTCAGTCCTCACTTATTTTATTTGAATACATATGTAAATATGTAATATAAAGAATATTGATATAGTATGATATGATCTAATGATAGAACATTAAATAGTCATTAGAGTAGGAACAAAACTTAGGTCTCCTCCCTTTGGGAATGCCCTAATCATGGGGCAATAGAGTCATGCTTATTCTCTCACTTGTATTCTCTCTGGCCCCATGAATGCTTCATTAGTCCAAGCACACTGGAAGCGCTTCAAAAGAAGTTTGCAACAGCCCTTCTTTCGTATACAACATTGTCCCCTGGTAAGAGAATTCACAGTGGAAGGTGTGGGTTCAAACTTTCTCAAACAGAGGGGAGAAATAAATCTGAGCTTACTAAAGCCTTGGTGGATACCCCTTACCACAGAGTTATGGGGTATTTGAGTAAAAGTCAGATTTCTCTTCTCAGCTTTTCTGAAGATTGTTTGAGAAAGCTTAATCCAAGAGAAATGCTCCAAAATGCCATCTGAGTTCAAACCCCCATCTGCAGGGTGAGGAGGTTTACTTCAGATCTCAACCCCATGGAAGGCTTGGCTGTTTGTTGCTGTGAAAGCAGACTTTCAAGTAGGGAGCAGATTTGCTGGGAAAAACATAATCAACCTGTGTGCCTTTAAACTTCAAGAACTAGTAGCCAACAGGAGATTTTGTTGATAGAGACTCCATCATTCACAGAGGCAATGAGGCAAGATAGAAGTAGCAAAATCCTATAAAGCCTGCCATTATGCCATGGACAGATATTAATTTAGGGAACAACTGTGTGCTGTAACAGATTGCCATCATTAGCCTGTTTGCTCTTTCTCTTTTCTGGTATTACTGCCCTCATTAATTTCTGCGAGCACTTAACTTGGAATAGGCAAATTTCAGCTCCCAGAATTTTAAGAAGTGGTTTCAGATAGTGTGACTGAACTTATATGCCATAAGAAGTGTAAGCAACTGGTCGGCCAGTGGTAACTTCTGAGTTTGGTGTGTTTGAGAGCACCCAAGGTATGCTGAATCAGGGCAAAACTGTTTGTCTAGAGCCTTACTATGTCTCTAAGTTCTTGGTTTGCATAACAGGATAACAGATCTTTCTGATTTCTTTAACATTTGATAGGTGTTAGAATAAATACACTAAGATTCTTTTAGTAACAAGAATGATTTGAGGGATAAAAATGAGCCATATAATTCAAGCTGCTGTGGGAGGAGACATTTTTTTATTTGGAATGGCCTTGTGTTTTGTGGAGATTTGTGTTCCCTGTGTAGAAAAGGTGCAATACAGGCACGACTAGAACAAGATTTCCCAACCTAAATTGCCACCGTGGTTCAAAAGTTTAGTCTGAGAATCCCTCTTGAGGTGCTAAAAATAATTGAATGTATGCCTGCTTCTACCACATTGCCTGATTGTTGCCAGCTGAGCTGCACACAAGTGTCCAGTGAGACCAGGAACAAAGGAGCTGCTTGTTTCCAGCAAGTTCCCAAGAACCACCAAACAACTGAGACTTTTAGTCACTTGGAACAACTCCCAGGGAATGTGGACGAGTTGCCTGGCAGAGTTGTTCGGGAAGAGCTTACCCTGCAAATGGGCAGGGTGAAATAGGCTGACTTTCTTGCAGACTGTACCTGATGGGCTAAATATAGCAGAATAGATGCATGTTGTCTCAACATGTAGAGGTCTCAAATGAGAAAAAAAAATAATTAAAAAAAAATCACCCTCTCTGAATATATTTTGAAAATACCAATCTCATTAAAATCTGGAAGCATGTGGTCATTGATTCCATTGAGGATCTGGTGGTTTGCCTATATTAAGAATTAACATCAGCAAGAATGTGGCTAATACAGAATGGTTACAGGAAGTGTAAATGACTGTAACAGGAAGTTCTGCATTATTTTAAACATCTGCTGTGATTATTTTTTAGTCTTTCAATCTTAACAGGGACTGGCTGAAACATACGGCCTGAGAGTGAGATAAGGAATGAGATAAGGTAAGATAGGCAGTAGGAATGCTGGCTTAGTGCCCTGCCTAGGTTACTATTGCTGCAAATTCTCTGTACAAAAGGGTACCTCATTTGTGTTGTGCTTACAAAGCTTGCTTGGGAAAATGGTGTTTGTTTCGGTAAAAAACTGCAGAAATTATTTCTGCCTTTTGAACACCAACTTGAGGTACTTTGGGTCTGATTTTGAAAGGTGCTGAGACACCATCAGTCCCTGCTAGTGCACATAAGCAGTGGGTGCTGAGATTCTCAAGACGTAATGGTTGTGTGAGGTTGTACCTCTGCACTTACCTCTCCTGGAAGTTTTCCAGTTATAGGATGGCCTAAAAATTGTAGAGTTCAAGAACCTTTCATAACTTCAGCAGCTGTACAGCAGCTAGTTTTTTTCTTTTTAACTCAGATTTGGCAGTTGATTTGTTCATCTGTTAGTATGGTCTCATACAGGTGTTCTTAAATATTTTCTTAGTGTGAACCACCCTACCAGACAAAAACATGCAAGCCACTTCCTCCCACAGAAGTTGTTTATGTGAAAAAGGAACATTAGGAAAATATTTAAGATATTTTTAGCTGCCTTTTAGTACAGTTTAGAGGCTGGAAACAAGGAGTACTGTGTTCTAGCTGTATCATGTTGGGAGCTGATGTATAGCCCTGCAGCTGCAAGTAGGCAGAGATGGCAAAGATCCTTGGCCAAATCTCATCTTCAATAACTCCCTGGCCAAGCACTTCCCAAGTGGTGAAGCAGCTCAGCAGGGAAGTGAGAGCACACTGCAGCGGGAGGCAAGGAGCAGGACCCCAGTCTGATTCAGCTCCCCAGGGGAATGGGGTACTGGCTCATCCCAGCCTCTCTGAGGGTGTCACCATGGCCTGAGTGGGTGCGTTGGGTCTGTCTTAGCTCTGCATTTTCCAGAGCAGGCCACAGATCTCGCAGGAGTGGAAAGGAGGTGACAGTGTCCTGAGGGGGAGGGAAGAGGCGGTAGGAGTGGCATCATCAGAGCATCTGAGAAAGGGCAGAGGGCTGAAGCAAGCAAGCCAGGCATTTTTTTCCAGCTGAGGCCCAGCTACAGATTACTCATCTGCACCCAATTTGCCTTGCTGAAGCTTAGCTGCAGCAAAATCATGGAATTTCTCAGTAAACATAAGGGATCTGTACATAAACACAGAGAAGAAAGGTAGACAAAAAATCCTTAAATACTTTCCAAAGCTAAAACTAATTTATGCATTTATCTGAATGCAATTGTCTGCCTCCACATCTTCCCCAAAACTATAACACCTCTATACTAAAACACTGGGAGGGAAAATGGCACAACAGGAACTGAAAGTGGGTATTACATTGACAAATGCAATTATCCATCCTGGAACTGACTTGCAAGATCATAAAGGGGTTTTCCCCATTCTCCCCAGAGACATCCCCTTTAGAAGGTGGCAAGCCCTGGCTGCATTGTTTCACATCTCACCACACTGTTGAAGGCAGAGGAACTTTTTAAGTTAGTTTTTGGTGACTGGGAGAAAAGTGCAAAGTATTGGTATAGTAATCCCAATAGCTCTCCCAACACGTGTTATTACTTTTTATTGTTATTAACTCTTATGAATTTTTAGATCAACTGTTAGAACTGGGGAAGGCTAAACTTGTCCTTTTTTTCATACATGATAATGCTTATAGAAGACCTAAGTGCATTTAGAGGTACCACTGTGAAATAGCAAAAATTCAGTATCAAAAGATGCCTTCTAGGAGAAGTGGGAAGTTCATCCATCCAGAATATGCATCTGTGGGCTCTTTTCACAGAAGTCTTCTGTTGTTTTCAAAGTAAAAGCTTTGTTTTTCAAGGAAACAAGTTTCTCTTTTAAGGTGAGATGAAAGCTGAGAGCTCTCGAAGGACCTGCTACAAGGTCCATGTAAAGAGGCATTTCCTGGGGTTTTCCCTTGCAATAATCCCTGTAGAAGGAAAGCAGCATCTAGCAACAAAACAACTGTTTTGTTATTGTAAACTCTGCGGAGAAGTTACAGGAGTTGATGGACGAACAGCTTTTATCAAGCTGCAACAACTCCTTCCATGGCCATCAGAAAATGCAATTAACATAATATGGACAGGGAGGGTGGGATCACATATTCCAACAAGTTAAATTCGTCAGCCTGTAATGCACATAAATTACACAAAATATAATTGCTTTTGAATTCAGGCCCCTTCAAGTTTCATGTTGATTGTAGAAAAAAGAACCAGATGTTTCTTCATCAGGAGTCACAGAGGCAAGATAAATACTCTCTGGTCCATAACGTTTTATGCACTTTCCAAAAGAAACCAAGTAATTATTGGGTGTGTTGATAATGTAAAATATAATTGGCTAGAGCAAATGGTAATGCAAGCCTGGGAACTGGCTGATTGAGCTTATATAACTCTTTTTTCTGCTATGAAAACATTGTAATACGAATTAATGCTACTTCATCTTTCTTAAATTCTCTTTCATAAATAAAAGAGTTTTAAAACATAGACTTTCCTCTTTTTTGATCACCACCTTTCACTAGCATGTAACTTGGAGAGAGAAGAGCCAGTAGCAAGTATAAATATTGTGATAGGAAAAGATAGCATTGTTTAACTAAAATCAATTTGAAGAAAAGGCAATCTGTTTGAAAGAGCCACATTTAATCCTCATCTCTGTGAGAAATTCCCCATGGTAAGGACAGCAAAGAACCGTTTCTTTCCATGGCAGCACCAGTGGGGTGGTTGTGGAAAAAGGAATGTGGTGTGGGATTTACTGGGGTGCCATGCAAATCTAGGTAATCGAACTGATTACACTCAGTTGATTTAGCAAGCTGAAATAGAATTTTTCTTTATGATGTTCTATAAGCAAATACACAAGAAATAATATGTAATTTCTTTAAATCAGCAGATATTTTTTCAATAACATTTGTGGTCGTCCAAGCTTTCTCTCTCTTCATGGATGTTTCTGCATTTACTCTGTGGTAGCTATTTTCCTGTTAGGGAACAGGAAGTAATTGAAAGGCGGACTGAAAGAAATTAGTGACTCATGTCCTCATGACTCTTCTGTCATAGCTTTCTTTTGGGCTTGTTCATCAATATCTGGCATCTGGGAGTGACACGCTACTTCCACTGTGTTTGCAACGATCAAATCTTCAGGCAGACTGTGGGGTGGAAGTCCGTTTGTCCAATCATTAAGAAAAGAAAACACAGACAACTGTGGACCATGTAAAAAGTATTTTCAGGTTCTTGAGATCTTTTTTTCCTTGTCATTCCTGCCAGAAACATCCTGTAATACTTCTTTTCCTGGTCTGAGGTCAAATCATTCCTCCACCTTTCTTCCAGTGTCCTCTGCAGATCCAGTAGTTCATGCCAGATTAGATTTGTTTCATAGTCAAGAAATGTGCAGAGCCACAAACACATGAAAATGTAACAGCAAGTCCTGCTAAAGAAAGGATTGGTTTCTGAGCTTTCCCAAAGGAAGACAGAATGTGCTATCTGCCTGACTTTGTCCACTTTGTGCCCATTCTTAAAATAACTTTGTGGCTGAGTTCAGCAGTCCTAAGCTAAAAAAACTTCCAAGAAAGTCAGATCTACTTAGTCATCTGTACCCAGACGAAGTGTGGCAGCTTTTTTCAGAAGACTTCAGCCAGGAGAAAGTTGAAGACAAGGGATTTTTAGCCTACATGACCAACCATAGGCTGAGAACTATAACTGAGACCCTCAAAAATAGCCTTGGGGTAGGAATATACACCAATACATTTTCACCAACACCCACAGTCATTGCAGAGATGGCAGAAGCTGAAGGCCACATTTTTTACCGGCTAATTTAGATCTGCTGTTTGTTGAGTAAATCTCAGTGAAGACACATTGCTTCCCTCAGCACTGCCATCAAGGTGCTGAATCCCTCCAAGATCAGGGTACTCACAAGCCAGAGGGACTAATACCAAGTTTGAATCCTCTTTGTGAAGTGATCCCAGGTACCTGGACTTATTCACATGTGCTGTTTCTATCCTTGTCTTTATAACACAGAAGCCCCTTCATTATGAATACACAGGTAAAATCTTCAGTGTAAGATCTCTTTCAGGATGTGTTAAAAAATGAAGCTCTGCCTTCTACAAGACTTAAATACATCTAAAATAGCTTCAATAGTTTCAATTCAGGAGGTATAAACAAGGTGGAAGCTGACTTCTAGATAGCTGAATTTTATTTTTCACCTAAAAGGCCTATCATTGACCACATCATATGCAGCTATATTGAGGAAGGAACTGCTCTCCTTTTCACCCTATATATCATCTTACAGTGACATTTTCTTAGCTGGGAATTGCTTGGTGATTTGCCAGCAGGCAAATCAGTGCAGGAAAGAGATAAATTGACCACATTAATCCAGATCTGAATTAGAACCTGTATCCCAGCCAGAGTCCTGCTCCCATTACAAACCTGCCTGTCCACCTGGTAAAGAGGTGTCTGAGGAACAAACGATATTAGTAAGGTGGAGACAAAATATTGCTGAAACTAGCCCTACTCTTTAAATTATAGGTCCTGATAAAGTATTATTTATGAGGTTTGGGCAGTAGTTAATGGCACTGGGACGTTGTTCTTCTTTTCTACATATCCTTCTTCAGAAACCTCAAAGAAATGGCACTGAGTTTACTAACTAAATGTCTCTCTGTACAATGGGACAGTAGGCATAGAGCCAGGTAGAAATTAAGTTTCTAGAATTACAGTTTATATTTCAGAAATATAACTTCTGGAGTAATTATACTGGAAATGCAAGTTAGTCAAACAGTCATGGCGAAAAGAGAGGTATCAGGCTGAAAAACCATAGATGGTTATACCATTCACAAGTAGTCATTTTTCAGGCAGGTTTGGGTCACTAAAATTCATTTAAGTTGAGAAAATTGGCAGTACAGTGATTTCATGTGTATAAGGCGCACACATTTGGTCTAAAATTTTGGTCCGAACCCAGAAGTGTGCCTTATACTCTGGAGCGCCTTATATAAAGTTCAGAAATTTGCCAACCCAGAAGTGCAAGTTGCAAGCCGAACCGTGCAGGGCTGTGGGGCTCAGTGGGGGGGGGGTGGTGGCGGGGTGCGGCTTGCACAGGGCCGCGGGGCTCGGCAGGGGCTCGGCACATGTCCTGGTTTGGAGGACAGGTATCTGCTAAGAAAGGCAGGAGCCTCTCTTTGAAATGGAGGATGTAAACCCCCTCCCTCCAAATTATTATAATTTTGAAATTAAGAGGCTCTCAGGCAAAGATATGGGAATTAGGAATAACAGTTCTTTACTAGGAAAATTAAGATAGAAATACAGTACTAGGAAGAAACAAATGCCAAAGACTGACAAAGTGTCTTGGGTTACAATACAGGATATGATCAAAGTATCTATTCTATCACTATCTGTTGTGCCCAGGTGGGGCAGTGATCTTTATCTCTGTGGGAGAAATTCTGCCAGTGGGCCATCCATTGAAACTAGTAAGGCATGTTGTTTATCTTTGCACGCCCCATCTTTCCTCCAGGGAGTTAGTTATCTTCTGCTAATGGCCTATTGAGTCTCACTGTATGACTGATAAAATTACTTCATCCTTTTGGGAGTTGCTCCAGCCAGCGGGGAGAGCCAAGCCTTTCTTACCTAGATAAAAACTGAAATTCTAGGACACCAAGTAGCCCTTTCTCTACTGGACTCTAGAAAAAATGAGATTTCTCCACATCACTACTCGACCTCTGGAAGGAAACTGCACCTTCTACAAGACCACTGCTTCAACTAAACCACATCTGTCACTGCAAGAAGACTGCACCCACTATTTAATCAAAGTGCTACCAACACCCTGCCTGACGGGGTGTCAGGTTGTATTCAGACTTTGTCAGGGTTTGGAGTTTGTTTCATTGTAGTACTGTATTTCTATTTTAATTTCCCTAGTAAAGAACTGTTATTCCTAATTCCCATATCTTTGCCTGAGAGTTCCTCTATTTCAAAATTATAATAATTTGGAGGAGGGGTGTTTAAATTCTCCATTTCAAAGAGAGGCTCCTGCCTTTCTTAGCAGACACCTGTGCTCCAAACCAGGACACAGAGTACAACCTGACATCCCATCGGGGTGACACCCATCAGTCAGGGTGTTGGTAGCAGTCCCATTAAATAGTGGCTACAGTCCTCCTGTGGTGACAGATGTGGTTCAGTTGAAGCAGTGGAATTGTAGAAAGGTGCAGCCTCCCTCCAAAAGTCCAGCGATGATATGGAAAAAAGTCTGGTTTTCCTCTGGAGTCCAGGGAAAAGAGGGCATCTTGGTGTCCCAGAATTTCAGTTTTTATCTAGGTGGGAAAGACTGGGCTCTCCCCCCTGTCTGGAGCAACTCCCAATGGGATGAAGTAATTTTATCAGTCACCCAGTGAGACTCAATGGAAGATAACTCCCTGGAGGAATGATGGGGGGTGCAAAGATAAAGAGCAATGCCCTACTGGTTTCAATGGATGGCCCATTAGCAGAGTATCTCCCACAGAGATAAGGATCACTGCCCCACCTGGTCACAACAGATGGTGATGGAATAGATATTTTGATCACATCCTGTATTGTAACCCAAGACAGCAAGGCTGGCCCCACTGTTACTAATTGGATACTTTGTTGCATGCAAATGCTCATTGGTGGGTGTTATACATGGACAAAGTTCGGAAATTTGCCGACACCCGGAAGTCCGCCTTGTACTCCGGTGTGCCTTATATTCGTGAAATTACTGTAATTTGAATGAGAATTGGTACCTTGAATTTTAGCTGCACGTGGTCAACTTTCTGGCTCTTTGTGGTGATTTGAATCATCACTTTCAGTGCTTAATATCTCATAAAGACTTTGAAAATGTAATTTGTTATTACTAGACCTCTGCACAGTAGGTAAAATGTGTCCAACTAGCAGGAGACTGCACTGAGGCCAGCAAAGTTCATTGACCTGCACACAGACATCTGGTGATCCAACAGCAGAGAGATTTCTAGAATGCATTGGTTCCACCACTGTTGCTAAATTTGCTCTTATTAGTAAATCTCCAACCATTTTACATAGTTACATCATCTCCAGTGTCTGAGTGAGGAAACTGAGGCGCCATGCTGGGAAAAGACAGATCTGGAATTGCTGTGGTCCAGCGATAGAGCCAGGCCAGGAACTGAATGTGAGAATCCCAAATCTCTGTTCAGCACCTTGTCAGCATTCCTTTTTGGAACTTCTTTAGCTGACAGACTAATATGCTTTTCTGGGAAAGTTCAGTATACAAGATTTGTATGGTCTTAGCAAGACTTTAAATCTTGTACTTTCACAGTGGTCAGAGGCCCAGTGATTTTCCAGTAGTTAAAATGTTCATTTCCAAAACAACCTGTTGGGAATAATTGTTCTGGTTCTTTAGCTTGCTGATGTGCAAGTTCCCTGTAACCTTCCTGGAGCTATGGAATTTTGCTGGTGTAGCCTCACAGTAGAACAGCCTGGGATCGGCCCTGGTGCATTCAGTAAGACAAACCCACAACAGCCACCAAATCAACATGGTTTCACTTGAACAAATGAAGCAAGGAATCTATTTGAACTGGGAATTAAAAGGAGCTATTAAAACATTCCCCCTGGTATTTTTATTTTGTTTACTCATGAGACCTGGCTCATGCCCCTCTAACTCGCACAAAGTCCATATCTGGAAAACTCTGAACTTGTTTGATACTTACACTCAGGCAAATTTTAGAGTTTGTTTTTTTTTTTGGTATACACAGTGCACTTTTCTTAGTATTTCTCTTTTTTCTTAAACAATTTAAATCAGGAGGCTGCCTCTTTCATTTTGCTTTCAAAACATGACCAAAGAGGGATCTAAGTGCTTTCTTCAATTTCTTAAATCTAACATTTCTTCCACAGTTGTTACTGCTCCCTGGCCACCCTGTCCCATCCTGCATCTCCTTTTGGAAGAAGGAAGAAACCCACATTGCCCTCAAGCTGCAGCAGGATGAGGAAATCTAAAAAGTTTAAATGTGGGTCAGTTCAGAGGAGCAGCCTCAGCCTGGTTGCTCCAATGAGATGCACTCCTGTGGGGCTGAGCAGCAGGTGCTGGGAATCTCTTCACATTTCCAGGACTTTCTGTTAAGGCCTGAAGGACTTTCTGATGGCTGCCTCCCAAGCCACTGCTCTCACCCAGCAACCTGCCCCTGCCTGTGGGAGAAAGAAAAACTAAAGTCCTGAGAGATTTTTTGCTCAGGTGTGATCTGTAAACTCAATTTTGGCTATTGATGTCTCATGCAAGCCATTTCACCTATTAAGATAACACATCTGTATTGAAGCTGAATAAACTGAGAATATAAATCAATAGGATTCCTTAAGTAGTAGTCAAACCACAAAATGGGGATGTGCTTAGGGGTCTCATGACTACCATAACACTGACCTGCAGGAAGGTTGGGAAGTGACAGACCCCATCCTCTGCCATCTCCACAGACATCTGCCCAACCTGCCTACTCTTTGGTAGAGGAAGCAAAAAAAGAGAATTTGAGAATGCAAGTGGCTGACAGAAGAGGCCTGCAAGTCTCCAGTCCGAAGGATAAGAAGTAGCCCCAGCCACACTGGGGTAAAATCCTGCCTAACTCCAGTTCCCAAATCTCTGGAGGAGGGGTTTGTGCTGGGGACCTGGCAGAGGGACTTACATGAACCTGCAGGCACCAAAACTCTGCAGCCAAGTGCCACCTCGATGAGAGAAAAGGGAAGGAGGAGGCACTAGTTGATAACCTCTCCAGCAAGACTTCTTACAGCACAGGATACAGGCACATCTCACTGACACAGCTGTTCACAGGAACTGCCTGGGGACTTAAAACCTCTCAGTAAGATTTTAAACATTTACCAAGCCCTCACTTAGGCATCAGGGAGTCCTGGAGGCACCTCCTTTCTCATCACTGAGCTTGATATCTCCAAATCCAGCTTTTACTCAGGCACAGGGGCTCCTGAGGTTGTACTGAGATGACCTGCTTTGTATCTGTATATGTCATTCCCAAGTTCAGATCAGAGCGTGTGCTCGATGCATGTGCAGGCAGCTATTCCCAGCAAGTGGCTGGAGAGGAGAAGACCTGGGTGAAGGGCTCCATCAAGACTATACTTTCATCAAATGTCAGTATAAAGGAGACGCTTTCCCCCTTCCCTTGTCCACCCCCTGTGCCAGGAATAGGAGTATTCAGTCATGGGTGTGAGAAACTTGTTTTCATTTTTGTTCTTATTCTAAAGGGATTTGAGCCCATGCTCCCACTTCTGAGAATAGGTCCTGCCTATTTATCAAGGGCACGCTTGGGGGCAGTTTAAAGCTAGTGAGGGAATAATAAAAATAATTGGGAAACAGAATCTCTCTCAATAACCCTTGTATAATATACATCTGCTTTTATATATCAATCAAAGAGAATAGGAGTATATGTGAGACTACAGCCTAAATGTTAATATGTTTGACTGGAAAGGCCTTCTCCCTCTTACCCAATCTACGTGCTAAAGAGGAAGAACCCTCCTCCTCCTTCACTATGCCAATCTTCCCTAGACTCTTCCTTTGGAAGAGAAGGGCCAGTTGTGCCTGTTTCACTGCAGGGATGTGAGGTAGAAAAGTGCATTACTGCCTGGCCTGCCACAGAACAATCCCTGCTGTAGCTGGTCTGGGGTACCGGGAAAAAAGAAAGAAAGAAGGGTGTTGAAAACAGCAATGTTCTCCTGCTGTGTCTGTGGACAGCCTGGCCTCTCATCTCCTTTGAAAATACTGTCTCAAGTGTCCCAGATATTGCTCAAAGCAGAATTTCACCTCCAGAGTTTTCACTATTGTTCAGCTTAACTTTTTTTGTCTGTAAGGAAGAAGAGTGCACACAACTGTCAGAAGAAAACCATTAAAAGTAATTATTTATATATTGACGAAAATTAAGCTGTGGGGTGCAGGGGAGCTGTTCACTGAATCATATGTTCAATTACATGTGGATATACATACAAGAAGTTGCTCCATCCATATTTTAAGGATAAAGCAGCACTGCACTTAGTCCAAGCCAAGGCTGTGCATATTGTATTCTCAAATGTGCTTTAACAGACTTCAGAGGTAAGACTGTTACAGCCCAGACCAGCAATTTAATTTGGTATTTTTATGTCCTCATTACAGTAGTTTCCTATTGCCTCACAATTCTGAGTATATTTTTTATCATGGTGTTCTTTTTGTCCTGCAGAAGGTGTTTATGATTTCTTACAAGGCTTATAAGGTTTCCCTTAACTCAGCCCACTGCAATCAAGAAGGGAAATGTTCATAGTATTCGTATTCTGCTGTCTGGGAGAAGAAATGGAGATAGGCTATAGTCTATCCAATGTCATAAATGAAGTTTCTGACAGAGTAGGACTTCAGCTCTTTTGTGTTTATACTTGTCTGCCAGGGGGAACTGAGTGATTTTCTTTTTTCCCTTACAGCTTTTTTACTGGGATTTATAGAAAATCTGATTATTTTTCCTTATAAGAAAGTTCCAAAGAGCTTCCAAAGAGTAATTACTGTTTCTACAGAATCTAAAATAATGCAAATTACTTGGAAGAAAGAGCATGAAAATACAGATGCAGATCCAAAACATGCCGCTCTGGCTGTATCTGGAGCGCCTGAGAAACTGGGAATAGGAAGATGTTGGGTTGTTTTTTACAGCCTGGCATCTGAATTTCATCCAAGGAGAAAAGTAAGAAAGTAGAGACAGACATAAGTTCTCATTTGCCACATTCATCCTTTTTGTTTTCTTTTTGTTGGAAGCAGGGCTGGATGTAAGTGAAAAGATCATGACGAAGGTGGAAAAACATTTAAAACTCCCAGCAAACTGCCTCCTTCTCTGTTCACTCTGTCTTCCTCCAACCTCATCCTGTTTTCTCTCCTAGTGCAGTGAAGACCTTTAGCATAGAATCATTAGAACAGGAGAAAGAAAAGTTTATTATATCATCATACTGAATCAGTACAGGATTCAACCTGTTTTTTGCCTCATGCTTTTGCCAGAGAAATTTGAGTTTACTTATGTCATGGAGGCGTCCATTCCTCCTCTGAAATTGTATTTTGGATGAACTAAGTTATTAGTCTTAGTTGTTCTTGCCATTACAGCCATAGTTCATTTACGTTTTGGCCGCTATTGTCCTAACCCAGTAACTCAGTCAAATCCCTACATGTTTTTAAAACTGAAAGCAGAAAGTATCGCAAGTAAGTCTGACCCAAAAGAGATGAAAATTATTCCCTGTAGGAAGTGGAATGTGCAACATTTTTCTGATAAGCAGTCGTGCAGAAAGGCTGCTTGGCTGCGCCATCCTTATGGCATCAGGCTGCCAAATGTTCATGAAATTGTGTGTGGCGAGCTACTGGTCTAGCACGTGTTACTGGGAAGCTGACTGTGTTGTGGGATGCTCACAACCCTCCACATAGATTATGAGTGGCTGAGGTGGGTGCTCCAACCCCTTTCTCTGCTTCCCTTTCCTTCATCTTTTTACAAAGCTGGTTAAAACCATGTTTTATGACGTTCTTAGATGTGTTAAGATGCAATATATGTCTAATGGAAATGAGGCTGAACACCAGTTCCCATGATTTCCTGTAAAACTTAGGCATCCTCTGGACTGATTCTTTCCACAAACCCAACTAGACTGTAATTTGCACTTTTAGATAGACATGATATGTAAATTCTTTTAAATATAAATTCATGAGAAAGTGATAGGGAAAAAAGTCACATCCCTAATAAGATCATTTACAGAGCTTCGGCAGAAGAGAAAACTGATTTCCAAACAAAGCCTCAATTAAGGATAAAAAAATTCTGCAAATAATACTATATTTGCATGGGAAATATGCAAAATATCATTATGCAATTCTTAATCAACTAGAGAGCTGTCAGACATACAAAAATAAGTTACTTATGCTGTTAATATTGCTGCATGTTATAAATATTAATTGAATTCTATTCAACATTAGTTTCATTATTGTTTAGCAACTGTTTAACTCCCCCCACATTTAAGTTGTCAAATAATTGGCTTTCTTCTGCTCATGTCTGTTTTCATAGTGAAAAGAAGGAAAAATCTCATTTAGACCGACTTAAAGCACAAAAAAATGATGTTTCCAAAGACTCTGTGAGTTTGTCATTTTTTTGGTCTGGTGGCCAGCCTTCTGGCTCTAGGCATCCTTCTGTACCGAGGAGAGGATCTGCCATTCTGTGCACCTACTGTGTATCATGGGTGCTCTGACCAAAATTCATGAAATGCCTGAGGAAAGCCAACAGACTGCCTGTGGGAGAAACTGTCTGGTTTTCTCATTAGCAAGAGCTAAAGGGTCTGTATAAGGGTCTTTCATGTGGTAAAAAGAACTCATTAATTGCTTCATTCTGTGGTTGCTATCTATGTCAGTACTTATGAATATTCTAGAATCTGGTACTGGGGCAAATTCTAGTCTTAACTGAATTAGTAAGTTAATAGTAAATTTAAAAAGTGGCTTGATTCACTATTGTCCTTTTGGATTTCTTCTAATTAAAATAAAACCCTAACCCATTAAAGGGTTATTCCAAATTATTACAAGTGCATGTACTGCATTACATTGCTGTTGTGCAAATTCCTTCACAGATATTAAAGATTTTGTATTGAAACAGGATTGAGGTGGATGAATACAAATCCATTTTACAGACATGAAAGTGAACGTACCTAGGCATGCCAGAGGGCACCCTAGTGAGTCCATGAAAAACCTAGGAAAGAAACCAGAATACCAGCCCTTGCTGTAACCACCAACACATTTTCTTCATCAGTTCCTCAGCAGATAAATTCACATCAACCAGCCTTGTACAGCCATAAATTTGGCACTTATTTCAAACACAGAAAATGTCATGTTCCAGGTCATATGCATTTTTATATAATGGAGAAAGAATGGGTTACTTTAGCACAACAGTTTGATCTGTAGAGGTCTTAGACCTGTAGAGATCTAAGCCATAGTGCTGGAAAAGTCTGGGAAAGAGTAGTCTCATGCCAGCCAACCAGTGTGAGATGGTGCAAGAGCTGGTCTCCTTCATAACAGGTAATAGGCAGATTTAGCCAAGCATGTTATTGAGCACAAGAGAAGTTAGAGAAAAACATGACAAAAAAGCTCTTAGCGCTTCTTTCACCCCTCAAAACTGTGACATGATTTTGCCTTTGTTTTATGAATCTGAGAAAGAAGAATAATCCAGATTCACAGATTTAAAAGTTCTTTTGTCTTATTTTTTTCATCTCAATTCTCTAACCATTATAATAAAATATATACATTACAGATGGACAAAGGCTGAGGATCCTCAGGCTCACTTACATGGCTCATCTAAATGTTCTCCAATGTTTTCTGTGAAGGCAAAGATAATTCACTCTCTCCCCTGATACATCCAGTAGCTATGTTCAATTCCAAGGAATATGGGTGTGCCCCTCTGCATGCACTTGGAGGTCTCTCCTTGAGGATTCATGGATTTGGGAGACATGTAGGGATTGAGGCTGGAGAGAGGATATCTGACTTAACTGCAGCAAGCAGCATTTGGATGTATCAGAGCAATATGGGAGGAAATTTAGGAAACCTGCCAACAATGCAGAGAACCCACAAAGTGTGGATTTCAGCACTATAAAAAGTCCTCTCCTGGGGTTCTTAGTTTTCTTTTGGCTTCTGTACTTACACAATTGAGGCATAAATACAATTTGCTCCTTCTTGCTTCGCAGAAGAATATATCAAGTAGATATTAAAGACATAGAAAACCCCAGACAATCAGGAAAAAGTAAATTAAAAATAAAATACAGTTAGTTGCCTATTCAAATCTTGTGTGCTAATTATTGTAGAATGAGATTTTACTTAGATTTGGGGTACTGTGGCTTTGGTTTTGCTTATGTTGGCTTACAGTGATGTGCAGCAACAAATGAAAAACCTGTTGATGTACTGGAAATCTCTTCTTTCAGCTCCCAGTTAAGGACAGTAAAATTTTATATTGCTTTCTCTGTCTTTATTTCTTCACATCACATACTTTTTAGCCATATTTGCAAAAACTTTGAGGCAATATTGCTACAAATACATATTTAAGATTTGATTACTCATTCTCATCCACTATCATGTGCCAGACATGCAGCCTACTCTAACAGATTACTGTTCTTAAAGTTGTTACAGGAAGGTTAAATAAAATGTTGCTTTTATGACACTGAATATCTTTATGATGTTTTAGCTAAATTACAGGCTGTTTGGGGATTCCACAGATGTGCCAGGTATTAAAATCAAACTGGCAAAATGTCACCAGTCCCTTGCCCAAGTTATCGTGCTCCTGATTCTCAAGCATCTACCATTTGTTGTCCAACACCTCAGGAACCCATCCCTGCCACGCTTCCTTCTGCACATTTAAGGACACAAAGCAAAATCAAAACATGCCAAAACTGCTCCAAAAGTAAAATCAAAGTCTGAACTGAAGCCACCAAAAATCCTGATTTTCCAAATTTCTGTCTGTTCCAGCGATAATCATCCTCTTTTAAGAGCGTCCTTTGCTATTTTGTTTTTCTCTTGGAGTCTTGGGAAAAGAATGAACTTATTTTAAATATTTTTAAATATTTGGTTTTTTAGTGTTGCAATCTATTTTTCAGCATGTTTGAAATATTTCAAGAGATGAAATCTTCTCATTTTTAAATCATTCACATTCTTCTACCAACCTCTTTTTTTTGTTTTTGGTTTTTAGAACTTCAAGGAAAACCTGTGCTGGCTAGCTTTTAAAAAAGCTATGTTATGAAGCTACTGACAATGAAAAGTAAGATATATTTAGATATGCATTATTTTGAAGGTATGAAAACAGAATAAAAATTATCAATGGGTGCATAGACCGAAAAGTTCTCTACACTCACTTTCAAACCTTTACCTTGTTGTGTTGCTGTAAATTGGTCCCAGGGTGTGCTAAAAACAGCTCAAAAATATTTATTTGCCGGACTTAACTTAGGTATTGTGCTGCCTTCAAATATTTATGATTGACTTAGAGTATGTACCTCCCTTAGCCAAATAATATTGAAATGTGCATTAATTTAGAAGCTGAAACAAGCTTTTTTGCTCACTGAGTTGAAGTCACCCAAACCTCTCATGAATGTTAATGCCAGTTGTGCAGCTTCACATGGTAAATCTGTCTCAAGGTTGCAGTAAAGATAGGGGATACCTCCCCTTTTATAGAACAGCTGCCAAATTTAGAGCTTGGAAGCTCAACAAGGATAATCACACTTCATGTTTCAGAGCAGAAGAAAATTGGTTTACGGCCTGGAGATGATGTTGTTTTCCTTTGGTTGTCTCAGTTTTGGGCTGTGATGTTACAAATGTGTCTTTCTGAAGTTCTAAGGACTTGAGCACTGGACACCATGAAAATTGCAATGGGGAGTTGACAGACCAAGGGGAAAACCACATAGTTGGATGTGTTTGATGGTTGTTTTTTCCTTGGTCTGCATGGAGAAATAACCCAAAAAATGTTTGACCAATTCTCCTGAGTCATCCCACATCTGTGTCATTTATGGCAGTTGAAGAACTTCTGAGTGTTGAACTCCCTATCCATTCCTATCCATCTATAAAACTGAAAAAACCTTTGTAGGGAATATTTCATTTTGCTACTATAAAGAGGCTGGACTCCTCTTTCTCTCATAAACCAGGAAAAAATCTTTCAGCTGGGTACAGTCAAAGGTTAAGTGAGTGCTGAGAGCTGTATCACTTTTAGAAGCTTTACCTGAATGAATTCTACCTTCCGTTTGTTGACTATTTCCTTTGAATAATCGGTGATCTATTTTCCCTTTATGTAATCAAATCAGTACTCAAGTTGCTTGTAGCAGCAAGGAAATCAGATACTTGTTTACACAGAGAATATTTACTTTTAAATGAAATTAAGAGAGGGGGAATCCACCAACGAAGTGTTAACATTCAGTTGGAAACAGTGGATTTAACAATCTTGTGAATTTTATGATGCACAGGAGATTCTATCTGAGCATTAGCAAATTCTTTTTTGTTCTGTGGTTGCCTGAGGACAGGAACAGTTAAAATCATCTAGACATGATTGTGGGGAGCTGGATTTTGGTTGTTGGGATGCTGGAGCAGATGACCTCTTGAAGTTCATTCCAACCCCCCTTCCGTGATTCTGTATGTGTCCCAACTCTGCTTTGAAATTATTTTGACGTTGTACTACCTTTCAACTAGCAGATCTCGGTGTATAGAATAGGCTTTACTGATCTGATCTTCTCTTTAATATTTGACATTTTAAATATATTTTGCTTTTACTTTGCTGCAGAAATCTGTGTGTAAAATAACTAAAATGTTGGAACATTATTGTGAGGTTCCAGTTCTTAGGAGAGAGCTTCTGTCTTCTCTGGTTTTATTTGTAATGCTCCCCCTTTGAATTTCATGTCCTCAGACCCTGCAACTTTATATTCAATCTCACAGTTTTCCCAAACTAATTAAAAATAAAACAAAAACATAAAGGGGAAAACACATGACATCTTCAGTTAACTTTGAAGAATAATGTATTGCTTTTTTGGAAAGGGCAAATAGCTCTTGCTCTAGTGCAACAAAGATGCATATTTATACCTACCATTAGAATGACAAACAAGAAGATTAGGAGAGGTAAGGCTGCTGAGGCAAACGTCCTTTATTACTTGCAAGCAAATTTTCTCAATTTCCAGCAGCTCACACTCCATTATTAACTAGCAAAGACTTAGGAGACCAGAGCTATAAGAGATAATACTCTGCACTTAAGAGTCTTTCATACAACACTACCAAAACCCTTCAGAAAGGCAAGCTTTGTTACTAGCAGAGCCCAGAGGAGGAAAGTGGGGCACACAATTTAGGTGGCTTAATCTCAAGTGTAATGTAAACTCAACCACAAATTGAAGAAACTTTGGGGTTTTTGGTTTCCAGTCTTCTCAACTTACCTTGGTGGTGTAACTGTATTTACACTATGCAGATTTTCATGCTTGCTGAATGTCTGTCACAGCTCATAATGAATAGGAAATTATCTGTGGAATTACAAACAGTAGGTACAATAATAAATGATAGTTAATTATGTGTAATAGATCTGATCATTTATTGCTACAGGATGCTAGTGATAAAATTAGTTTTTAAAAAGCTGATCAACTTCATAATCTTACAAAACAAAACATATTAGCTACCTATTACCTTCCTTTCATGACTTATTAATTTTCTTTTATTATCCAAATGCAGGACACAACATAACGCACAAACCACTCTTTTCTGGTTAGGAAATGTCCTTATGTTTCAAGTAGGTACAGGAATATTGGCTCTACTGAACAAAATGAATTTTCAGTCATTTTTCAGGATAAAAGGAAACACTGAAATAAGGAAAAAGGGAGGTAAGGAAAAAAGCAAGGAAAAAAACAAAATTCCCCAGTAAGTAAATAAAAATAAGTAGATAACAATGTGATGTTTAGTATTTCATTGCCTTCCAAAGAACCTTTGATGCTACAAGTCCAGCAGTTAGATTTGCATTTTTATTTTAACCCTTTAAACATTTTGGGTCAAAATTATGCTTAGTTGAGGACAACCTACACAGTCAGGCCAATAGAAACCCATATTTTTAAAGTGAGAAGTCATGTCTTAAAATTCTGCAGCTTCTTCAGGTCTCTATCTATTAAGCAGTAGACAATTTTTATTAAATTCAGTGACATTAAGAGAGTTTTTTCTCTCTCTTTTTTTATTTTTTTTTTTGAGTAATGTCTGACAGCTTTTGTGGTACAGGACTTCAAATTCTCTGTAATTTATAGCTAACATGAATAACAAAGTATTTACACAAATATGCACAAATTTACTGCCATTTCATGTTGAATGTCTCTGCTTGTCCATAAACACTTGGAAATTAATTTAAGGGAGACTTATGAATGAGGCAGCACTTAATAGTACAGACTAGCCTAATTTGATTTTAGTTATCTGATTAAGCATCTTTTTACTTTGGAGCGTTTGAAGTGAAAAATGTCTTGGTAACGAAATTTGGACTGTTTTCCCATTTATGGTGGAAATCTTATTAAAATTAATCAGCCTTCTGATTTGAAATGGCTGATAAAAATTTAAATAATGAAAATGCTATTCTACATTTAAACTATCCTTCACTTAGCTTGTTAATGAGATCAAAAGGAATTGTTTTTTGTAACACTTGATTATTTGAAAGCATGTCAACAATTTCAACCAAAGGCCTTTCAAATTCAGGACATTTCTATGGAAATAGTTGTATCTGAGCCAAATTTAATACCTTTTCTCTCAAACTGTTGCAATTGTCCAGAAAATGAATGAAACACAAACTAGTTCTTCACCCCAAAGCTTCTCAGTGCAGTGAATATCTGACCTGAAGATTATACACAGCTAAACACAAGCGTGCCTGGAATACAATTCCTAATCAGATCTGGTTTAATAAAGAGGCTCAAGTCCTCTTTCTCTTACACAGAACATTTACTATGACTATCACAATACTCCTGTGTAGTGGCTATCATTATAGGGGTATTGTATGTCTTCACTATGCATAAGGAGCAAATAGAGGTAGGTAATAAAATCTTCCTAATCAAGTGCTAATAACTTTGTATTTCATTGTCAAACACCTGATTTCTGTTTTCAGTCTTCTATTTTGTCATATCTCTGTGAGTTTCACCCCATTTCCTATTTCAAATGCATTCAGCACTGTGGAGACAGTTCTGTTCCACTTCAAAAAGTTCTCTATTTATTGATTGAGCAGCAGTTAATATGTGTCACTTGAAACATGCATTCAAACTGTGATCCAGATGAATATTACTGTTGCACTGTTGTGAGTGCATTTTAATGAAGGACTAAAGCAGAGATTATTCCTTTGTTTGGATGTCTTGGTTTTCAGGTTATTTGCTTGTCTGGAAACAGTGTAATTACAGTTTGGTTCCTATGTAACATGCTCTGTTGCAAAAGCAGGTTTCCTGGCAGCCAGGGTCCCCCATACCTGAGTAATGCTCCTCAAGAGGTATTGTTTGCTCAGATGACCCATCAGCCTGGTCCTCTAATTCCCTCTGTAATAAGAGGCAGAAGAGCCCCAAAAAGTAGGAAACAGGAACCCATGGGAAAATGGAGGGGCTGTGAAACCCAGGGGGATATCAGCCCTGTAGCAGGGAGGAGGAAGGGCCTACAGAGGACACTGTGACTTGGAGAGCAGCTCCCTTGCTGGGCATCTGCTCACCACCTATATGAAAATCTGTCTCTTGTCCCTGTCCCTTTGGTGACAGTGTGGTGACAAGCCATCTTCCTGAGATCCACCGTCAGTAAGACCACGTTTTCAGGGAAAAGCAGTCTCTGGGGAGAGTCCACGGGCCAAAAAGAGCATCACTGAGCTACCCAAGTAAAAAGAGGGAGACATGAAAATCAATATCATGGACCAACACCTGGGATTTTCAATCTGTAGATAAATCTGTACTGTTTTCTGTCATAAATTTGCAGTGACAAATTATTTATTCATTGTCTGCAGAGTATCCTGGGATTCTTCAAAGTAATGCAAAGTGCAATTTCTGGGAAGAATCACAGAGGGCATGACTGGAAAAAAACACATCCAAAGAAACAGTTCACATCCTAAAAAATAAGCCTCACAAACTATAAAATGTGCCATAACTTTGATAAGAATTCACTAAAACCATGTATTTGCCTCAGTTTCCCTCTGGAACACCTAACAGAAGAATTTCAGCTTGCTCCAAAAATGCAGGCACATACCAGAGCCATGTTGTTGAGTAGGTTTGTTTATTTTAGGTTCAGTTGATTTGTTGCAGAAATATGCTAGACCCTTAATCCCAGTAGGAAATTGAAACTGTGAGAAAGACAAAGTCTGATTGACCCCCTGCAAGAACAAGCAGCAAATCCTGCTGAGAAATATCGGGTCAGAAAACGGAGGGAATTACCAGAGAGGTTTTTTTTTGGAGAATGACAACTGTTCAAAAAATGCAATGACTGAAGGAGTAATTCTTTTACACTCTCTCACTTAGTCTGTATTAAGCACGTAACAAATGGTGAATTGAAATCTATACTGGTAATGGTGTCAATGAGGTATCAGGATTATACATGATACTTCCTCAATTTGTTATGCCTCGTTAGCATCGTGGCTTATTGCAGGGAACAACACAATTCTCAGGCATTCCCTCATGGCCAGTCCTGATGGATAATGGAAACACAGCAAGGCAAGGTGCGGGTGACACACTGCTCTCATGACATTTATCAGGAGTATAGTTAGCCATGCTAGAGATGCTTCCCATTCTTTATCAGAGTGCCATATTGATTGGAATTAACAGTCCTCTCACTTGGTACTTTTCCAAGAAGCACCCCATGTGAAAGGGGCCCTGGTGGTAAGGAATACACAAATTTATACTCTAAAAATGTATTTATGGTGTTATGAGAAAAGGAGCAAGCATGGTTCTCTCCATCAAACTTCCCTCTGTTTAAGCTGTTCCCACTGACCTAGTTTCAATAGAGGCAAAATTCTGCTGGCATGTGAATAAAATGGATGTATCTGTCTTATCTGAGCTTGAACTTTAAAAAGGCTAAATAATTGTTTTAAAAGATGGGGGGTTTTGGATCATGTGGAATCCAGATTTCATTTCTATGGCTTGTTTTTGCCATACCTTGGCACATGAGCTAAAAAACAGCCTCAGAACATGGTCAGGCCATTCTAAGAAAATGTCTTTTCTTTCCTAGCTTATCCTGTGCTCTACACAATATTAACAACAAGTTAGAAAGCCAAGGATTGAGATTTAGGAGACAGAGATTTTTATTTTAATTCTCAAGAGTTTTGGGAAACCAGACCTTGAAGCTGTTAAGTGTTAAAATGAGTCAGAGAAGAAAAGAGACCTAAAAGAACAGATGCATGATAAAGGCTAGAAGTAGGCATCTTGTAAGAGAAAGAAAGTGGTAAACATTTTTCATCTTTATCTGTTGAGAAGGCACAGAGCAAGACTGGTATGAAACCCACTCTGGAGCAATGAAAACCAACCAAAAAGAAAAAAAAAGAAATTCCCTTTCAATGGCACAGAACCCACAAGCAAAAGAGTAGGGAAAAAAAATTGAATGTATATGATCAGTAACACACAAAAAAATCTGTGCTCAGATGACTCCACAGGATGGCTGTAGGATATATAAAACCCTCTTTTTCATTTGATAATTTTGGTCTATCTGCAGCTGGGCTATGCTTTTAAAATCAAAATGGCAAAGTTTCCAAAAAATGGTAATTAAAAGCCCTCTAACTAAAATCAGAAAATGTAGAAAGATCTTTATCGTGCTAGAATCATCATTCAAAGCCAGTTCTTGAAGCAGCAAGAATAGCATTAAATGTATATCTGTATATCTTTTTAACCTTTATACAGACAGCAGGAACACTGCAAGCTAAATTTGCAATTCATAGCAGGAAACAAAACCATCCCACAAAGATATGATAGATATCAGAGGAACAACAAAGTGCCCTCACACATGCATATGTTTTTCTAAAATCACAGAGAATGAAGATAAGAGACACACAACCCAATCTCCATCTCAAAGGTTGATTAATTATACCCAAGCCTGACTACCTCAAGAGCAGTATAACTGAAATTTGGAATATGGATTTGTTTCTAACAGTTCTTCTCTCTTTCTTTTTTTATTATTATTTTTGGACAATTGACTGACCTAATTTTCAAATCAGAATTTTTAAGATAATGCTTGCTATAGAGGTACAGTAGAGATGCAGATTTACTTCCAGTAATATTTTGAATACAGGGAGGAAGAAAAGTCTGTCATTCCTGCAAAGCACGTAGTATGTCATGATTGTTCATTCTGGTTCAACTTTGTTGAGTTCCGTGAAGGTATAGCAGATACAAGTTTTGACAAGTCTGGTTTTTAAAGTGAAACCAAATGAAAAATTTCTATTAAAACCTTATTTTGAGAAAGAACCAATTTCTGCAAGAGACATATAGACCAAAAAAAAAAAATCCATATTAAAATTTTAATTCTAATTTTAAAAATCTATTCTTTCCTATCAAAAACCAAAATAAAGCATTTCTTTTTTTCTTATTATAATTTTACTTTGTTTTATCAAGATTAAAGTATTGAGGGAAAATGGGTTTGAAAACCAAGCCAGATTGTTTTGAATCAACTGACTTGGCATAAAACTGCATTTCTTACCAATGCATTTCCTTTGCCAATCATAATTTCAGTCCCCCATTTCTTTTGGGCCAGCCTTCCTCAAAGACCACATATCCTATACAGTAATAAATGGATTTCACTGGCACATGGCTTGTCTACAAGATAATTAATTCTCAGTGAGCGAGGAACTGAATTTACAGTGTACTAGCTATGACTCTCCATATGGACATCCTAATTGCATTGTGTCTTAAAGCACATTAAGGATATAACTACACTGACTTGTTACCAGGAAGAAAGTGAGGAAGAGGGTTTACTGCTCTCCTATGACATTGGCTGTTACTCTTGAATTGCCTTGAGCTCTCTGTTCTTGCAATGATGTGAGAGATCAGAGTGTTCAAGCTAGACTCACTGCAGGCTGTCTAACGGGACACAAATCCACACCATGACTGACTCTTTCTCTGCTGGCCTCTTCAGAGGAGTGCTTCTATGTGTGAGGCAGCACACACCAAATCTTCAAATAGCTTACTTTGTGCACTTTGAATTCTTGCCTGCATAGCAGCATGCGGAAGAGAGACATCCCTTGGCACATCCCTTGTCAATGTGCAATTTTGTATTTGCACTTTATCAGCGTGTATGACACAAAGGCCGTGCTCACCGCTAACGCCTTCCATCCCTGCTGTGGTTTTGCTCCGGGTAGAGCACATTAATGCCAAAACTGTTCTAGGCAAACCTCAGAAGAGAACTGGTTGGGCATTTCAGCCTGGATATCACACAGCAAGTGATACTGCTCCAGGCTCTGTGGGTGCCTCTGTTACCAGCTGTGTTGGTGTGGGGAGGTGCTAGTTGCCAGAAGGTTTCGTGGGAGACACATGCCCATTGAGGTCGGAGTTTTCTCTATGCAAGCAGAGCTGTAGAAACTCAGGCTCCAGTGTCAGCTAACCATGGGCTCTCCTCTTCCTCTAACAACTGGTTTTGTTGGTCTGTACTGCTGAAACCACCTTACTCTGAGGAGGGGCTATGAGACCATCCCACAGGTGAATCCAGCTCACCTATACAGGTCAGACCACTTCTGTTGCTGAATTGTTTTACATTTTTTCATATATACTGTGTCAGTTGGAAGGGTTCCTTGTAAGGCTTCCACAAGTACTGGCTTCCAGCCAGTACTAAACTATCCTGAAGGAGACTTACTTGCCAATGAAGCCTGGAGCTACAATAGCTGGAGCGTTAAGAGATGTAAAAAGGGATAGCCTCTCTCCTCCCATCAGGCAAATATTGTGAGCCAAGTAACAGCAAACCCAGTTTTATAAAGGTCTATATACCATCTCCTGCATTCCTCTCCACAAAACCTGGAGTTTTCCCTTCTCTCCAGAAACTACCCCTGTTATCCAGATGCCTCCAGGCTTCGTAGAAGCCTTTTTGCTCTGCTCTGCAGGAATCTTTTTACTCTCCCAAACCATGTGAATGTTTTCCCTTTTTGTGCCTGGGCATGTATAATGTCCACATTTACCTGCAGGTCTCCTACCTCTGTTTTTCCCTGTCACTCAAAAGGACACTGGGTGTTGGATCAAGTTTGATGCTCACTTGGCCTGTATATGTGCTACCCTTTGTCTCCCGAGCTCTGTTATACCACTCATAGCTTGGAAAAGTTTTCACTGGATCTGACAGTCAGTGATGGCATCTTTATTGCTGATTTTCTCTATCTTACAACCTTTAAAACTTCTAACAGATCAGGCTGAGAGTAGGTAACGTGTTCAAAACTTACTGGGGAAGGCCGTGGGGGTGATGATGGACAAACAACAGAACAGATTCATATATGAGACAATGAAATAAGCCCCATTTTCTTAGAAAATCAGACCAAAAGTTCCCAAGATTTTGCTCATAATATGTGAGTTTCTTTGTACATCCTAGGGACTTTCTGAAGTTTGGGATTATTTTCATGGTATTTATTTTTACATTTTCACTAGGAATTGATAGATACCTTCGGTGCAAAGAAAACAAACAGACTCCACAACAAAATATGTTTACAGTGACTGACTATCCTACACATGCAGTTAGACCCAAACAATTAAGAATTTGAAAGGTGCTTACAATAGAAAATTAGACCTCAAGTTTATATGTCCATAAATGTCTGTATGTACATATCCACATATGTAAGATCTACTGTGAGTTTATGAATAGTGTAAACCAGCATTTCCAAACTTTCAGACAGTAGCCTGTTATTGCTAAAAAACCAATCAAACAAGAAACCCCAAAAAACCCCCCAAAAAAAACAAGAAAAAAAATCACCCAACCCCAAAAACCAAAAGAAACACAACCAATCAACAACAGCAACACCAACCTAACAAGAACAAGAACAACAACAACAAACAAACAAACAAACAAAAAACAAAACAAAAAAAATGCAGACAAATTCCTTAGCATTTTTTTTTTCTCAGATGTAAACCAGCAAAAGCACAGCACTGGGGAAACTAGATCAGATGGAGTGATTTGATACAGCAAAAAAATGCTATCAAATCTGATTTTTTTTTTTTACTATAAGTAGATCCTTTTAGTTGAAATAGATTACAGTGTTATGTTGTTTTATTGGAATAATCTACATAGTGAATATTGCAGTTGGAAATTAGGGTTTGAAGCAAGAGATTACCAGATAAATAAAAACACCTTCCCCCCCACCCCATTACAAAATTTGTGCATTCAGTTTTTCAGCCTGAAGAGAAAAAAAAGAGTCTCCAGAAATTAATTTCTAATGCACTTGAAGAAATTTCGGTTCATGATTCATTCATAGAGAAAGAGTGAAATCCTTTTTCCACATCAACTTGCAACTCCATTCATATTTATCAATCAGTTCTTAATCCATTTAATCCAGCCAGAGTGCCTGTGAAAAGGAGAGAGGTATGGTGTGAAATGTGACAGCCACCAGAGCAGCAGGAGGAATCTGTTATTTTGTAGCTATCCCTATATGTTGCAGTAGTTTGCAGCAATTCCCACGCAGTCTGTCTGTCTGCAGCTGCACCTTAGCACTAGTTCCTCCACGGTACTGCCAAGAGCTTTCTGCCCCAGTTTCCAAGTGGTGTCAGGCATGGGGCAGGTGGAAGGGGTGCTTGGAAGTGGGAAATCTTTGCTTTCATTATATATATATTTTTTTACTTTAACTCAATGTTGCTGCTTCCCTTAGCTTTGGACTTGGACTGGTTTTGTCCCTGTGCCTGTCTCAGCCCCATGACCTTTACTATGAAACACCTGAACAGATAAATTTGAAGGATGGCCTCATGGGAACAAAACTCAGGTGTAGATTTGAGATGTTGTGGCAAGCTTCATTCTAGCCTCTCAACCGCAATCTGTGGCACCAAAAATGTGAACAAATTTGGAGTTTGGTGGGGTTTTCTTGATGGAGAGGTGAATTTCATCCTTTCAGAGAGAAAAAGCTAAAAGTTATACAACTAATAAAGGAAACTCATACGAAATTTGGATGCTTGCAGTGGAATTTTAGATTCTCCCAGGCCAGTGGAAAAAAAAGAATCACATTCTGAGGCATCCAGATTCTGGCCATGGCTAAAATCTAGATTTCTTAAATCCTTATCACTACATTACAAAATCATTGTAATGTACTGGGAATGCCAGTTGCACAAGTGAATTCAGTGCTGGGAAAGAAACTTTCACCATTATTTCCCTTTGATTTGCCTAATGCACATCATCACAGGAGAGCTCCCTGAGACACCAGGGTTAACCCCACCCTGCCTACTCTATTACCAAATATCCACATAGAGGGATCCATTTGCTCTCCTGCTGCCAGTCTGCTACGGGTGAGAGGATACCTGGATCCCTGGTCCGAGAGGGAAAGTCAACACTGTCTTTCCCCAGTTCTCTGCCTCAAAATGGGCCCATGAAAAGGAGTAGCAGAAGGAAAAAAGACAGAAAACAGGGTAAAACAGAGGAGGTAAGGGGAGAGGATGGTGAAAGGAGCTGCATTTGGTAGGGAAATGTACTTTTCATCTCCCATCTGGTGACAATCCCCCCCTGAAGTGTGGAGAAGGAAAATTAAAACTGGGACTTTATTTTATGTGGGTGTCCAGTGCCTAATGCTCGTTTTCCAGAATTACGTGTAAACTCCATGCAAATCTGCCCTCAGGCTTTTCTGTGGCCTCACACAGAAGCTCTTTCCTTCTCATTTTGATGCTTTGTGACTTATATTTTACTAAATTTCACAGATAAAGGATTAGTTTATCCAAATTCACTGCCAGTTGATTCCAGTGCACAAGTAAATATTATTTTGCATGGAAGCAAACAGTTTAGAGGTGCTTGGAGATGTTAACCCAGGCTGCTTTTCTGCCCATACCAGAAGGCTGAAGTGCAAACCCCTGCTTGCAGCAGACACATACTGATTCTAAGTTCTCTTGCCTTATTTAAATTAGCCTAATACCGTCCCTCATGGAACGTTTTTGATCTTCAAGGTGTTGCATTCACAAGAAAAGGAGAGGAGGTATCTTTGCTTCCAGATAAAAGAAACTAATTAGATTAAGGGTTTTTTTAGTTCTCTAAAAAACAAGAAGTGGGTGTTAGTTCCATGTCATGCTACAAAGCATCAACACGATGACCTCATTTAATTATTTCCCTCATTCACAAAGCTTCTAAATCTGCAAGATTTCTTGTATTTCACAGGGACATTGTAATACTCCAAAGACAAAAGATGACATTTAAAACGAAAATAACTAATTAGATGTCAAAGCTTTCTTTAAAAGATGATCAGCGGAAAATTAGTAGATGATTTTTCTCAGATACGAACAGGTATCAAGTGTATCCTGTTAACTCTCTGCTTCCAGTCTATATATCCACTCGCAATCTAATCATTTCATCCATGAGCCATGCCAGCTTACCATAAAGAAGGACTGAAGTCTGACTCAGGGATGTGTATTTGTATGGTTGGCAGTACATTTTTTTCCCATATGTGGTAAATTCTCTGCCTAAGTAGCCTTCCCGGAATGAATGCTGGAATGAAATTTGGATATCAAAGTATCAATTTCTCTGTATGCCTGCTGCTAGTGCTCCTATTTCCATAATGCTGCTAAATTTTCATTCATAATGCACGAATTTCTGCAGTTTTCATTGCAGTTCCTAACAGAGGTAGAGACAACTGGAAAATAAGGTAGTACCAGCCAGCACCTTTCCAAGCACACACATGCACAGTATGGGCCTTCAAAGACTTAGACCAAAAAGCCAATACAGTATTTCAAGACATAAAATCATGGAATAGATTTCCTCAACGTTCAAGGTGAGGTTATGGCAGAAACTTGCATGCTGGTGAAGTATCACATATGCTATCAACAGTTCTGCAGCATAGTTACAAGGAAAGTCTTTTGTGTATTATTGCATCAAAAAGAGCAAAAAAGAGCTCTCTGTTTCAGAAGACCCTGCTAGGAAGACACCAAGAAAAGCTCTAAGTGGAGGAAGCAACAAAAACCCCCAAAAAAAAGTGCTTGAGACTAAAGGCTTGTGAAATGCTGGTAATACACTACATGCAGATACAAAAGTGCAAAATGCTACTAGATAGAAGATGATGACAGATCTTTGCTCTTGTCAGCAGAGAGACAGTGACTGTAGCAAGTCATTATCACCCAAGTTGTTACTGTGAAGTGTAAATAAAACAGAAATAGCAATGCAGGAGATTGTAAGATTGTTGATCCAAATTCTGGGTATTTTAGAAATCAGCAACAGAAGATTCAACCAAGATGCCCATTCATCATAAACTGGAAACAGAATTTAGAAGAATGCTATGTTCTACCCTGAAAAGAAAAATCATCCTGCATCCAGACAGCTTGTGTTAAACCTGACACAGAGAATCTAGCACTAAAGACAGTCTAAAGCAGCCAACTCAAAAGAAATATACCTTCAAGTGGTTCTGAGTGGAGCAGTTTTACAGATGAGAAATGACATCAAAGTAGAAACTGTGAAGGAGTTGTTGTCCTCTTGATGCTGAGAATTCAATCACGGTTTACTAATTATACCTATTTCAGTCACAGTCTTTCCTGCACAGCATTAGCAGAAGAAAGGCTTAAGCCCATCAACCATAATACTACATTCACTTGAACTTCTGCTGTCAAGATTTAGTTTATGCAGTTACCTGCTGAAAGGAAGCCATCCAGCAGAGCACATTTCCCTGCTATTTATTTTTCAGTCTTTAAGAGGCAATGTGGAGCTTATATGACTTGCAGATGACAGATTTCAAACCAAAGAGGCTGATCCAGTCCTTTTTATTCACAAGCTAGAATGAGCTTTAGAGAAGGAGCTGGTACACTGTCTGCCATGTGCATGGTGAACTGGCTTGTAATGATGCACTTGGTGAGACAGTGCTCCAAGGAGATACATCACTGCTTCTCAGCTTCTCTTCTTCAGCTACAAGGTAGCAGCAGGAAAAGCCCCTGGGGAGTGTTTTGAAGAACAACATGGAACAACCAAAGAGTCAGTAGCGTCAGATGAAGGACAAAGGATTGCAGTGCTTAGAGAATCTGGTTTGGATTCTTCCTTGCTCACACGCTAAAACAACCTTTGAATACTTTGATACTACCTTGAAATGCTGATTGTGCACATTGAATTTTTTCCTATGCTTGCCAATCTGCTCAGTACAAATAAGCTTTCTGGGTATTTGCTATTTTTTAATCTATCTCTACCCTAAATGTGGGGAAGTCTTGGTGTAGGCTAATTCCCTGAAACTACCCGGGCAAAAAAGTCCACAGCATATTAAATCATTGAGGAGACAAAAAATAAAGATACTACGATTCAAAGGTGTGAAGGGATATACTATCAAAATAGGGGTAGTCTGCAAGTACCACAGTGGAGAAACTTATTAAAACTTTCTCATTTCAATTAAACTCAAGCACACTTTTAGGCACCTAGTATTCACTGAGCCTGAGCAGATAGTGAATGGGTACTTGCTGTTCTTGAGAGGAGTTGGATATACCCAGATAGTGCTAATTGGACAGGTTTATCTGCTTGTCAGGTATCTTGCAGAACAGTGTAGCCTATTGATATCTACTGATAGCGCATATTGAAGCAAGCATGCACTGATTTCCAGAAGAGACTGCATTAATAATGACTTGTCTTCATAGAAATGTTATGACCACATGTCCAAGCACAAACTTTGAATATTTCAGGCATCAATGATCAGACATTATATTACTAAAATTACTAAGATTACTAAAATATGTATTACGTCAGGTATTGCTAAGATTCAGGAGAGGCACGTATCCTCTGAACAGACAGAAAGTCTCCTTGAAAAATGACTGTTCCTCAAAGCAGAAAACTAGGAATTGAAGAGGTATTGACTTACCCATGTAGATCCTCTTCGTGAGAGCTGGTTATATGAAAAAAATATAAAAAAACAAGCACAACAACTTTAGGTACAGAGAAAAAAAACTTTAGACCCTGCTGAAATTATTCTCAGGCCATCTGTCTGCATTTCTGTGAAATGAATGGTAAATAAGACATTAACAGAGCGTGTCCTGTAATTAGCCCACCCTGGCAGTATGGAAAGCTGCAGAATGGATGCACTTTTCATTACATCTTAGGGAATACCACAAAAGGTGTGAGAGAAACAGTAGAGGATCCAGCACAATAATTAATGTTAAGGGATGTAAAGCTGAACACAGCATTCAACAGGAGGAAATATTTGGGTAGGGAGCATCAATAGTCAAGCCTGATTGAATTCTTTGCTAAGAAATGTTGGGAAAAGGGTAGCAGAAATAAGCTATGCAACAAATGTTCTCCATTTCCCATGAGATCTGTACATGTTTCAGCTGATGAGGACAAATAAGTCATAATCAATTCCAAAGACAAATTTCTACATAGCACCACTTCCATAGACAGCTTCATCTTGTCCTATGTGTGTGCAGATTGGACCATGGATGTAAACGAGTTCCATTTTAATTAGCAAAGCATTATGCAACACTGAAACAATATGCAAAAGCTATGTATAAAGTCTATGTGCCTTTTGTATGCTTTTAGTACTTTTAGAAGCAGAGGAAATCTTGAAAGCCTTGAACCAAATGTGAGGAGAATATAGTTAGTAACAAAGCTTCTCTGAGCTTGGACAAATACTGTACATAGAGATTTCTTTCTGCACTTAAAAAAAGATTAATGTGCTGTTTGTCTGTCCTCAAAAGTGCAAAAAGCCATATCAGTGATTGTTGTTACCAAAATTTTGGGGCCAGTTGGGGTAAAGCATCTGCAATCAGCTTCCCTATGTACAGATTCCTTTTTCCAAAGGCACTACATGACTACTCTCAAGTAGGAAATTGAAGATAATTTCATCTTGATTAACCCCTTGAGCCGAGCTCTGCAGCATCGCACAGACAACTGATGCCAAAGGCAATCTCAACCATCCAAAGTTGTCCTGAAGTCTAGGGAATGAAAGTGTCTCCTGTCCAGGTCACATCAAGCATACATAAATCATGAGAGTAGCCCCAGGTGCCTGGGCTGTGTACTTAGCAAAACTGTACTAAAGAAGATTGAGGAAGAAGAGCTCTACAAAGTTGTTTTAACAAAGATTTAAAAGAGGTTGGAGCCTTTAGGTGTGTACATCTACTGCCTTGTGTACTCCTTGCAGTATATCTAGCATTCTTAGCTGAAGCTAAAAAGACTATTCATGACTTTCCCCCATATTTTTATTAAAAATATTTCTGAATAATAAATAAAAGAAAAAGGATTTATAATTAATATGTAATTATAAATACATGTATAATTGCTGGATAGTCATTAAGAACAAAAGTACAACTAGTAAAGTATCAGACACAGAAGATTTAAATAAAAGTAAATGGATCTAGATTCCTTCAAAAAGGATTATTAGAATTTACTGCCTTACATGGCAATTGCAGCATAGCAACCACAGGTCCCCCAGCCTTGCTCATGGACTTATTTCTTAAAGATGATTGCATACAGAGTGTAATTAAGAGACATCGATGTTTCTAGTTCAGGAAGAAGTTATGTTTGGTTTGTTTAAGTATTTTTAAAATTTAAAATACATCTGTATTTGCAAAATGCTGCCATATCTCCTAATAGCAACATTTTGGAGGGTTGAGGTTGAATTTTGGTGCCAGATATTCCTGGATATATACCTCCAATAGCTAGCACAGCAACTGTTATCAAGAAGGGCTTGTTTTTTTTATCCTTTCCCTCTGCTTGTCCTCTCCTTTTTTCATATCATGCAGCAAGGAAAATATTTTCAATTCATTGGCAATACCACCAATTTCAATGTTTAAAATGTCTGAGGAAGGAGTACAAGAAAGGGACATTCTAACTTCATTCTTAACCTGCAGTAACATTGGTATGAATTAATTTTTAACCTCTTGAAACTTGTCTCGCAAGTAATAATGGAAATGCTGTGAAAACCAGTTTTGTTACTGGGAGTGGTCTACAGGCAAAATTACTCCAAAGGTAGGATAATACTAGTATAACTAGTCAAATACTGAAACCAAGATTTTAAAGTCATGTTTAACCTATTTCAAGACTTCTTAAGTTTCTGCCAGATAATCCTTTGTAGCTGTATCTACAGTAATTTCACACTCATAAGCCGCACCTGGTTATAAGCCGCACTTCCGGGTAGCCAGGAAGACCGCAGAATTTGTCCATAAGTAAGTCGCACTGGGTGATAAGCCGCACTGTGTTTTTTTTTTTAAAGCGAGGAACCATGTGCAACAAAGTAACAGAATGGCGTGATAGTGGGGTTTGCTGTCAGGTGCTCAATTTACAAACAATTTTCACAGACCAGCGAAGCCTTTAAACGCAGCCCCAGGTGCCCTCCCTGTGCCGCGGGTCCTGGCACTCCTGCCCCCGGCACTGGCTGCCACGGCTCCCCGCTTGCTTGGCAGCGGCAGCAGCTCCCTGCACCGCTCAAAAGTGGCAGCGCCTCGCCGCACGAAAGCACGAGTCTCACTGCTCGAAAGTGGCAGCAGCTTGGCGTGAAAAAGCGCCGAGCCTCACTGTGTGAAAGCAGCGGCAGCTAGCTGCCTGCTCACCAGTGGCTCCGGCTCGCAGCCCACCTGGCAGCGGCTCTGCAGCAGCTCCCCGCCCACCTGGCTTGTACTTCTGGGTTGGCAATTCTCCTGAATTTGTCCATAAATAAGCTGCACCTGGTGATTAGCTCCACTTCCAGGATTGAGTAGATTCTTCAGCAAAATAGGTGTGGCTTATCAGTGTGAAATTACTGTAATTGGAATTTCTTCAAATTTTACCGTGTGTGAACCCAAACAAATTGAATTTTTGGCTGTTTATTTTGTATTTCATTCAAAGTAAACTGTCTCACAGTCTAATGTATCATCAATGAAAATAGTGTGAAAAAGAAAAACAGCTATTGAACACTACTTTTCTCTAATTACTTTCTCCAGCAGGTGGTGAGATTATTGTCTTCTGTAACATTATCTACTATAAACTACAAGTAGCACAGTTGTAACTTAATATGACATGAACATTTAGCACTCACTCCTGATGTTTGACTTATTTTTCTTTTAATAATTGTGTGAGTAGAGGACAATAGATTTGTGAGAACAAAATTTAATTTAACAACTACATAACTGAGATATTTTAATTCATGCATCATATGTATGCACCTCATTATCCTACGTAGTAGAGAATTAACAGTGTATTTTGTACTCTTTTACTACAGGGTCAAGAATTGAATCGCAGTGCTATGATCTCCAATTGAGGTCCCTTGATGTGATTTCTAAATATTACATCTAAAGTGACTTCCCTTTAGAAACCTGGAGGTCACCAGGATGACCTTTATATCTACAATTGCATAAAGATCCAAACCTCAAGAACTTCTGAACATACCCTGTTACTATTTGTGCTTTGAAAATAGGACATGAGATTTTTGTTAAAATGATAATTATTCATATGAACAGCACAAGTTTTAAACTGAGTCAGAATTCAGCATTTCAGCACTAGATATGGTGAAAGAAACCATCAAATAGCAGAGACAATGAAAAGATATTAAAGTGTGTGTAGGCAGATTAAGTATCTGAAAAAAAAAGTCATCTTCATGAAGGACTTATTCCAGTTTTGGTCCACCCAAATTAGTTACTGAGCTCTTATTTTGAATGATGCAGCTCGTTACTGAATCACAGTGAAAGAATTGCAGTGACACAGCTGTCCAAAGCAATCAGAATTCTAAAAAATTTTGACAAATCTCAGCAACTTAAACTTCCAGACAGGCTAATGTCTATCATCATTGTTTATGAAGGACATAGCTATGAAATTCTCCATGAGATCCTAATGGAAAGTTGTAAAAATTGCATCAAAATTATTAGTTAATTACAGTTGCTATCCCTGCAAACTCCATTCAAAGGCCATCAGAAAGGATGGAAAAGTCAAATGTCAATAAGCCAGGAGATGCCAGAATTAAGGCTGTCTGTGTAACTTCTGTTTAGCTCTCATAATGAATATATCATATAATGGAATCTGCAATTATGTGATAATGCATTATTTTCTATAGGTTCATTGCCTCGTTCAATTCACAGCAAGAATTAAGTACATGAGAAAGCCAAAAGGAATAGGATTTGAGGGCTTTCAGAACTTGGACCTGCTGTAGTGACAAAAGATTTCTATATTACCACAGAAATTCTTAAACAGAACTGTAAATTTTGTTGTTCAAGTATGACTGGTAATAATTTGCAAAAAATGCTGACACAGAAGGGGAAACCCCTTGTCCTTCTTGCTCTTGCTGCTTTCCTGCCCCTCTTCTGGAGTTATGTGTCTCCTTAATTAAAACAGGCCACTGAGACAACTATTTTGAAGGAGGAGGCATAAACTTACTACTTTGTGAAAACAGCAATCAGGACACTAATTACCATTTTCCCACTGCTGATTTCAGCTACCCCAGATTTCAGAAATGCAAGCGCAGAATGCAAGTATCATTACCGTGTTGCACTTTGAGAAGAGCATACAAGAAATGAGGAAATCCATACAGTGCATTGGCCTGCCCCGGTGCAGGTGGAATGTCAGATCTGGTCACTAACAATGAGTCTTTCTTGTGAAGGGTGAATCTTGACTAAAAAAAGCCATGTGGCATTTTTGAAAGGAGATCATGTTGTGAGCAGATAGAGGTGAAGTTATGAGCATAATCTGCTTGGATTATGAAGATTAAATGACATTTCACATACTTCTGCATATTGCACTGGCACATAAGGTCAGGAAGTGCAGGACAGAAGGCATCATCCTTTTCTGCTTACAAAACTGTCCAGAGGCAGATTTTCCTGATTAGGAGTTATGAGTCAGTAGCCCAGAGAGAGACAGGGAGTAGGATGGCACACATGCAGACATATTCTGGTGGCTAAATCTTACCAGTGCCTCTTTGCCAGGGAGGGCTGGAGACAGCTCTTTACCTCCCACCCTTTTGTTGCAACCACCTTTTCATTTCTCTCAAGAAGTAGGGAGATCTGCAGTGCACTTGGTTGAGGTTAGTGACTTTCTTAGTGTTTGTGAGAAGGGCAAATTATCCCAGAGAATGGAATTAAATCTTGAAAAGCCCAAACGACGTCATATCACTCACAGGTTTCATTGCCTCCATGTAAGAGGGATATTATATGGTCAAGAAGAGGGTCTGAAAGGCAGGGCCTGTATCTGCTGTACACTTCCAAAGAGAATTCCAACAGTTTGAAAGAAGAAAGCATCTTGAAAATACAGGAAAAATAATGGGAAATCAAGATGAGTTAATGGAAAACTTGAGGATATCAGACAATCAAAACATTTCTAGGAAGGGTATCCCTATTTCCCGATGGAAACTGTATGCAACACCCTGCAGTCACCCTGGGCTGGTCTCTGTCTCACCTGGCAGGTCCAGGCCTGTGTTATGAAGCAGGATGGAACTCCTGTGGGCTGCTGGACCCCAGGAAAAACTGGGATAAAAATTTTTCTAGTAGAAGCTTTAATTTGGATTCCCTATTTATCCTCAGAGCAGCACACACAGAAAGCAGCAGCAGGAATATAGTAATGCAGCTGTTCAAGGAGCATATGGGCACCCAGCAGGTTTTTAGATAGTCCACAGCTCCTTGGTTTTCCCCCACAGCACACTGGAAGTTGACAGGGGTCCAGCTCTTGTGAAAAATCACACTGCTTCTTAGAAGTGTAACAAACTAATTGTAAGTGTCCATTTTTAGAAAATTGGCCTTTGTTTCTCCAACAGTTTTTCATCTCCTTGTACGTCTTTAAGAGCAAAATATGTTTAGCAGCAAGGAAAAATAAATAACTCTTAGTATTAGATAGGGATTTTTCCAGGATTATTTCAGTGACAGCTGTGTATAGTCCTAGAGCACGAGGGCATGATTCAGTGATCCAAACAAACTTTTGGGCTGAGACCAGTTGTTATGAGTACTTTTTTGCTCTTTTTAGGAATAAAAGGAATCTATGTGTGTATTACACTCAGGCTGAGACTTGGGCTGCTTTTGTTTGCTTTTTATAATGTCTATGCTTATTCTCATTGTTATTGTATTGCTTTCATCTTCAATAAACAGAGTGTTTTTTTGCAAAAAGCGCAATGCCTCTTGTATCTGCAAGACCAAATTCCTTGTATCTTGGCATAGCTCAAAGAACTGGAGTCTGCATTGCTGACCTAACTCAGATCTGCTGATTTTATGGTTGCTGCTTGCATTTTTCAGTGGTAGGGAAGTGACAGTAATATATAACCTATAACTTGAGCTACTGTGTATCTTTTTCATTCTGCTCTGGTAGTTGAGCTACCAAATGGTGAGTGACAGGAACCAAACAAAGCTAACAAAGAAAGGGGGAAAAAAAGAAAAGGAGGCACGGCACAAAGTAGTAAGAAATGAAAAAATATGAAATTCAGAAAAGAATAATAAAAGCAATTCCTAAAATATATGGCAGGGTTTGATTTTGCAGTGCTGGCCAGGTAACTGTCTGAAAAGTAAAACAAGTGGAACAGATACACCTAAGGTAAAAATAATGTGCATACTCTTTTGTGGAAAAGATGAAGTAGAAGAAAATGAAAAGACCCATCGAGAATGACAGAATTGTGGGATTTAAAACCCTTCAGTACCACATGGTTTAGATTCTATTTCTATTTGTTGCTTTTGAAAGAGAAATCAGTAATAGCATGTGAACAGTAGTGGAGGGAGGAGCTGGAAACATTTGAAGACTTCCAGGCCTGCTCCAGCTGTAACTCCCCATGCCCTTTCAATCTGGTTAACAGGCCTTGTGCAACCACTTCAGGAGGAAGGAAAACATATCTGCTCTTTCACATTCAAGTGCTTTCCTTCTTGTTCCAGAAAAGCCCATAAGACTGGTCTCAGTTACATGGGTAGAAACAGACTCTGGTACATAGCAGGAGGAACCACTTCACAGGAAAATGTGCTTTTTCATCTACCAGCTTTTGGTAGTAGCTTGTTTTGCAATAGATGTTGCAATATAATTTAAATCCTAATTCCTTCTATGCTACAGGGATTTTATATTTCCATGACTGTTTTCCTTGAAATTTTTTAAACAGTATTCAAAATTAAAGGGTCTTCATGTTTGTATTTTTTTTAGCAAAATTAAATCCTAACATGATAGCTAAATCGAAAGCAACTTTTCTATGGCTGGAAGAATTCCTCTAATCCATGGAAGATGTAAATATTACTTCTGTTACTGTCACCTGTCAGCTGATAGGAGCACACTGGCTAGGAAGAAGCAGGCAAAGAAAAATTCTTCAGTCATAAACTTATCCTTAACACACAAGTCAATGAAAATAGGAATCATTCTTCTCACACAGGATTTATTTCTCATTTTTTAGGTTCTGACTGGTCACAGTTTTGGTACAAAGGGACCAAATTCCAAATGAAGTCCTTCCCTGAAGGAGCCTACGTATAGACTCTTCTGCAATGAGCTCTGCCTTGTTGTTATTCTTCACAGTGATAAAAGAGGCCAAAAGAACTCTTACAGTCCTGTTAAGATGATATGAAACAAAAGCTACTCATATGCCTCTGAGACAGCTTTGTAGTGAAGATGGCTAAATTCTGGCTTTTTTTATGGCTACTCATATATATTTTTGCCGTTATCTTAATGCAGTGTCTTGGCATAACAGTATATAAATAAAGGCAACCTATCCATTTCCCTTTCAGATTTCCAAGGAAAGTTACAAGGCAATTAGCTTTGTATCATAGGCTTTTTGGCAGCAGAAAGCCAGAATCACAGAAACATTTGGTTCCCAGGAATTTGGATCTCGTAAGTGAGGGCCAGTGCCAACACTAACCAGAGTGTCTGCCAGTTGTTGTTCTTCTTCACAGCTACAGCTGGCTGCCATTCCCAGCAATGCTGTGGATTAAAGATCAATACCTGATCAGATTCACTTGGTGAGAGGTCTGACATCAGTGGAACATAAGGCTGTGAGGAAAAGAGGTGACCCATCAATCCACAGTACTCTAAGGACAGAGGAGAGGAGAGCAGAGCTCCAATACCTGGAGGGATTGCTGAATTTGAAGGCAGACTTGCACTGTCCCTGTGCCAGAGATATGATATCCATAGCATACAGATCATGAAAGTATATTAATCCTTGGGAAACTAGATCATGTGGCTCTCAGTAATGAATCCTGGACAATTTGCCATCTTCTGTCTTGATCTCAGGATTCCCTCCCTGTAGTCTTATTTTTTTAAAATGAGAGTGACATTTCTGAGGCTGTCATAGCTCCTGAAATATATCAGAACATAATTGTTGTAATAACTGCATCTCAATATTCTTCCTGTGTGGTCCCTTGGGATATAGAAAAGACTGCATAGGAATCCTTATTTATGTCTCCAAAGCAGCAGGGAAAGGCTGCAGCTTAGATATATGAAGTGCCTGTCTCCTTTTGCCTTCAGTGTCCCCAGCAATCGCCTCAGCAGAGGAGCAGACTAAAACATTACAGAAATAAAAATGGCCTTGTTCTTGTTGAACTATTTGGGTCACTCTTTGTAACATCATTATGTTCAAGACACCACCACCAAAGAATTGCCCCCCCGCCACCCAGCTGCCTGACTGCTTCTCATCCCTGAAAAGGGGTAGAAACACTTCTCCAACTCACTGGGATGTTGCAAGGGAAAATGAACAGAGATATGCAGCACACTCCATTGTCACCAAATGCTATTAGTGAGTTGTTGCTATTTTCCTTCCATGACACAGAAATGATCCAAAATGAAGCATTTTTGGGTAGACACAGCTAAGACAAGCCAAATGGTGTTTGAGTTGTGCTGTTCAGTGCAGATTTTAGGAGGCCTTACTTATCAGTGTTCCAAGCTGGTTTGTTCAGTGATTCCCTCCTTCTGCCTCAGTAGCATGGCTCCCTAAATCTCTCCTTGAGCAGCTAGGCCACTGGTGCAGAGCAGAGAGTAGAAGGAGCATGCCATTTCCCGCTTGTAGTAATTGATTTAGCAGCAGTTAAAAGCAATGTTGAGCATTGTCAAGGATATTCCTTTGTGACATTAAATCAAGTTCCTTGAGATGGATTCCATACTAACTACATACTATCTCAAAATCCCAAGGGCTGTATATTGTTCAACAATTTATGATAACCTTGTTAGAGCCCTGCATATCAGGCATCTCTGGAGTATGAGAAGAAACAGAGACAAATAGCATACAAACTATATTGAACAATTCATTACATTATATTGTGGAAACCTCAGAACAGTATGCAGATAACCCTTTTATGAATGCTGCCTTATTGAACAATAATCACTCTGTAATGTTTCAGATATTTAAATCATATTTATAATCACACATTTTAACACAACATCCCTCATAAAGTTCTCAAGGCATTTTACAGGATGCATAAAGCATGGAAAAATACAGAATTTAAAACTGCAGATGCATCTACCACAGGTGCTGGAGGTAGGCTAATGAGGTAGATATACAAAAGTCTAAGCTGACAGTTTAACAGTTTAAGTAGTGTATATAATAATTCAAACACGTTTTAAGGTATCCTTAGTTATAAACCTGTTCTTTAACTAAATATTTGGGCTAGGTTGTATAAGTGCTTATTTTCAGTTTACAATTATGGTGAGAAACAACAACATTTTTTGGTTCCTTATTTAGAATCTTGTGTTTAAAAGCTTTCATGGATCCCAAGCTGAAAGACAAATTACCAGGGGAGGTTTTCAGTGTGCTTACTGAGTGATGTTGTATACAAGACATCTCTAAAGACTGAAACCTTTGCCTTGCTGTATATTCCACAAGATCGTGAGCCATATCCTCTCTGTTTCTATGTGCGTATATGTGCCTGGAACATTACATATTCATGGACATTGGGGCTATCCAGCCAAGGCTCCCATTCATTCTTGTCCTAAACAGCCCTTAAGGATGCTCCTGAGCTGGTGATCAGCACAGCTGTCACTACATCATACATGTGAAATGTGCAGTAAAATTATGATCCTTTAGCACTCCACAGCATACAGCTGTGGACTTGGTTTGCCCAATGGTATCTTAATTCTGATTATATACGTGTTGTTCTCCATACTAGAGCAGGTAGTAGCAAGCTAATTCCGTCTCTTTGATTTGCATTCTGTTTGGTAGACCATAGCATCTGAAAATCAAGGTTAAGTTACTGAACCATCATGGAAGATTTTCTGAGAAAAAAAGCATGTTTAATTCTATGCCTGTTACTGTAGAAAATTCTGGAGGAACTTGAACTTGCTAGGGTTTTTTTAAATTTTAACATATTTCACTATGTCTAGAAATAATTTTTAATATGTCGCAATGTGTAAAAAGTGTAGGAGGGTTGGGATATTTTTCTTGATGGCACTATGTGCATGTGTCTCTATTCTCATGGCATATTTGTGGCTTGCATTCAAACTATAGATCAATTCTCATTTCTCTGCTTCAAGACATTTCCCTCTTCTTCTAAGTTAGAACTTAAAAATTGGGAACTTTAAAGAAAAATATATGGTATTTTGATGTTTAAGGATCTCAAAACAAAGTACTTCAGAGTTTGATGAGATATAATTAAGGAAACAAACAAACAAAAAACCCAAACAGAAGCCAAAAACCTTATGGAAGAAATAGAACAGAGAGAGTTCCTGTGGTGGGAAAAGAGCTGGCTAATCAACAACATCTATGGATAGGATCAAATTTGGAGCATTCGTGATTCTTCGTGATTTTTTTTTTTAAGGTTATAATTCTATTTTTGCAAACCACTTATGTCTTGGAAGATGACTAAGGAAATCTGGTGAGTTATAGGACATCTGTTTTTGGCTAGTGCATCAGACACCACCTTTCCCTGTTTTTTTTTTACAGCTGGACAAGCTTCCTGGTGGGAAAGGCAGCAGATGAGGAAACCTAGTCAAAGTTTTTTCTAGTTTACTGAGTGTTCCTGAATCAGTCACGAAGAGCATCATCCTGGAGAACCTCTGGATTCAAACATACAGGAGAGAGATTGGAGTCTACTGCCTGCACCTAAGAAAGGAAGCTCATGGCCACAGCGGGGCTTTGGCTCAGCATAGCCTTGACTTGCCCATGCTTAAAAATCCCCTTGTGAGAAGCATAAGTGATGTTTTGTTACAGCCATCAAAAAGGACTGGAAAGATTGTTCCTGTGTGGGCATGAGAGTGTAGTTGGGACTAAAACACAGGGTGTCAGTCATCAGCAGGGACACAAAGCATAGAGCCTTTGATGACTTTGCACACTGTTGTGCCAACATTTCCTCAATTCTGTCTGAGTCAAAAAATACTACTATTTTGGAGAAAAACCTATACTGAGCCTTCTTTCCTACTTCTCACCATGTTTTTGTTGTCTGCTTTTCTGTTTAGTCACAATTTTCACCAAAAACAACCCGTGAGTATGATTTTTAGTGAGTGGCATGAGCACACAACAGGCTATAGAGCTGCAAGCAGCCAGAGACTGTCAGCCTTACCTAATGGAATAACAGAGCGCAAGAATAATAATTCCCTTGTCTGCTAGTCTATTAATAGGGGAGGCATCAATACTGCAAAATGACTAGTAGTAAGAATATTTTAAGAATGGGGGTGAACCTTGGAAATGAACTTCCATTGCTAGCAGGATTGTTACAGCATAACTTAAATGCTTTTAGAAATTGTTTGTTTCATTACTGGGCAGAAATATGGTATAAAATGTTACTTATTGTTGTTATGTTTTATTATTCCGCTTTTTAAAATGTTTAGTCATTCTTTTTCCCTGTAACATCCATGTCTAAAAACCACATAGAGCTTCTGACCTAGGAATATACTTGTAAAACATCATAAATCTTTTCCATGGCAACAGGCCTTGTCAAGCTGCCATAAGTACCATAATGACAGATTTCCAAGCAGTTCCCAAATAAATATGATCTTAGCATGTTACTAGAGAAAAATGCTTTCCGTAAGTGATGGGTAGCTCAAAACACCTGGCCCAGAGGTTCAGGTAGAACAGTTAAGAGCCAATACTCCACCATGAAAAATAGTAGGAGATTCAATATTCAGTTAAATCTGAAGCCTTTATATTTGGAAAACAAAGGAGAACAAAGGCTAGTTCTTCAGACCTTTTGTCACAAAATTAAACATGAGTGACCTCAGTCGAAAGGACTTCTTGAATGAATAAAGAACACTTCTCAAGAGCTGAAGGGCTGAAGTCAAGAAATGTTTAGAGTGACAGCTGGCATGGACTCTGCAGTGTATGCACTGTGTATGCATCTTCAAAAGGTCCCAAAGAAATGAAGGAATTCAGAATTGGAGGACTTACACATTCCTTATAAGCAATAATAAGGAATTCCTTATATTCCTTATTTATCCCTTATAAGGAATAAGGACCTTGGGAAAAAAATTATTTAGAAATGAGCAGCAGCCATGACTTCTGAGAAATGGGCTCAGGCTGTCTCCCCACCATGATATTTACAAGATTTAAAAAGGATATCTCTTAGAAAGGAACAGTTTCATCCACCTACCCGTCAACAGAGCACCAGAGAATACCAAGTAAAGCCAGATGCTGTTTCATGTATTTTTTTCTTAAGGATTGTAACAGTGGAACTCTGATACTATTTTTTTGGTACTATTGTACATTTTGTCTTCCATCTGCCTTCTCAGGCTATTCCCTCCAATAGCCTTATCTTGCTTTTTCCTCCCCTTACTCACTCAGCTTTATGTCTTCTCTTGTGGTACCTCCTAACACATTAAACAGTCTCCATGACCTCATCAGTCTAACATTTTTATATTCACATCCAAAAATCTCTCAAAACCCATGTCTTCCAGTAAGCAAGCTTTCTTCTATTATAATTTATAATTTTGTCTTCTTTTTTTCTTCTTGTCTCTCTTTATTTTCACATTGTAATAGACAGAGCTGTTAGTGTCACCAGAACCTAAAACTGCCTGACATTTCCCATTACAAGACTTTGTTTTTAGTTGCTTATAGATGTACAGCTTTAAATTACTTAGACTGAATTTTTCCATGTCAGGTGTCTCAAGCAAAGTTTTTCTGGAAAGTTTCAGCTAGACTGCTTTAGATAGTTCTGAAAATGCAGTTAAGGAAGAACGCTATGGTTTAGCCATTTGAAAGAATTCTTACGAGCACTTTGCTCAAAAGCACTTGGGTTTGGTGTAGATATTTCAAGGATTCAGTGAATCCTTTGGTCTGCCTCTGTCTGTACCCCAGAAAAAAGTATCCCAGAAAAACTACAGCTTAATGGAGAATTTTGAGTTCTTTGCCACCTAAAGCTCTAACACAGTAGGGGCCGGAGTGGAAAAAATTAGGAAATTCCAGAATTAAGGTCGCTTTGGTAGCCTTGACTAGACCCCCATTTTGAAAGTAAGCTACTATTTCATTCTATATTTAATTATGTGACTACACGGAGATTTCTTTCCCCCACTGGGTCTGGACTCATGCAGGGCACATGACCGACCTGTGCAGCCTGTAGTGAAGAAGGGCTCATTTGTTTGCTGGATCTGAAAGGCACCAGCTCAAGAGCAGTGGGCATGGGAATTAAGAAGGAGGAAAAAACTGTGCTTTGCATAGTCAAACACTTCCTGGAGATTTGGGTGTTGCTTCTGTCCCTGCCAAAAGAGGGAAGATTTTAAGAGGCACTTAGCTGTGTAGCTCCATGGAAAATATCCGGCATCTACAGTTGAGTGGAAGAACTACAGATTTTAGAAAAATAGGAATCTGATTGTATATATAAGGGCAATATGAATGTATACACTTGAAAGATGTCTGAATTAAAACTTCTGAGACTTAATATGTAGGTTTTTGTGTTGTGCTCTATAGCTTTTAGCTTCTTTTCAACTAGAAAAATGGTCTATTAAACTCTTAAGCCTCCACAGCTTGTTAGATTGGCACCCCATCTCTCCAATCCCTGCAAGATAAATCAGACTAAAACCTGCATTTCTGAATGGCAGCTCTCACATCCAAAAAATGACCCAAAATAATTATTTTCGGGATCTGGACCTTGTTTAAGACAAAGTGCCACAGCTGGTGTTCAGAAAGCAGATCCTCAGAAACAGCTGATTATTTCAGCATTTTCACACAGAATTAAGCAGGTGTCAGGGGAAGGTATCAGTATGACACAAAGATTGAAAGGAAAGTCTCATTCTCATATCTGCAAGTCCAGCATTGGCAGTGAAAAGGGATGACAAGGTGGTATTGCAAGGATAGAGGGATGGGGCCTTTTTGTGTAAATAGGAAACTGCTCTGAGGGTGCATAAAATGATTATTTGAATAAAACACTTGGGGGAAAAAATAAGGGGTATACTTGGTACTCTGGCAGAATTTTATCAATCTGCAAAGTTTTCCATGAAGCCCTGGACATGCTGCATACAGAGTAAAGCAAAATAACAACTACTGGTGTTTGGTCAGAGCAATATCTATATCTCAGTAGATACCAACTAGTTGCCAAAAACTACATGACAGAGGTTAAAATTGCTCAGAAGGTTTTATTTCTGAAGCTGTTATCTTTATAACACAATTTATTAGTCATCTCCAGTTAGCATTTCCCTAAAAGTGAAATCAACATCATCACACTAAGAGCTGAGAGCAAAAAGGATAACTAACTAAACAACTAAACTGTTTCCCACAATTATTATTCAAATCCTTAGTAAAGCATTTATGTTTCTTAAAATGAAATGTGAGCATTTTTCCTTTAAGTAATTTTTTTATAGAAAAGTAACACAAAAATCTTCGAAATGGGTCAGACTCCCATTGCACTGAAGTCAGCTTCTGGTTTTAGGAAGATGTGTGGATTAATATATACCCCACAGTCACATTTCTGGACACAGGAAGGCAGAAGAGCTCACTCTGAATTAAGAAAAGGTAAGCCTCATTTAGGAAGGCAGAAGTTTTGTGAGCCTTTGAATTTATTCACTATTTGCCTTATTTTCATTATTTAATTACAAAAACGTCTTAAAAGAATGCCCTGAAACGCCACCATCAAATTAACTCAGGGCTGCGTGTCTCTGCTGCAGAACAAATCCCTTACAAATCCCTTATAAGTGTTAGACGTTTTGAGGGGGGGGTGGATCTTTTTAAAGAAATTATTCTCGCTGTGCTTAATATGACCTTTTCTTGACCGGCAGTTTTTCTTTTTTCTCAGGCTTGTTTTCCTGAATGTCACGTAAGCAATCTGAGAGCTCTGTGCAGGCTAAGCAATGCCTTAGACTCTGCAGTCTTCCGTGGAGTTTCTAACTAGGTTAAACATGTTCAACCACCCTTCCTCTGAATTGCCATATGCCTGCAACTTCAGTGAGTTTTGATAGATGTAGCTGTGAGGAGGCATTTCAGAAAGACTCTTGGCCCTTCTGTTCAGCTTGCTACCCACCAACTACTGAATTGTTTACTCACACAGTACTATTGCAGTTATTGAAAAGTTTTCATCAGCTTTGCCTAATTTTTGAAGTTATTGAGAAGTTTTGGTTGGCTGAAATTCCTGGAATTTTTTGCTCAGAATCCCCAGAAGCAAGAGATGAAAAGTAAAGAATTTATTGACTGTGCTGTACAGGTGAAATGACCAAGGAACAAGTAAATCAAAAAGGCTTGTGCAGAATCATGCAGTGAAGCATTTTCACTGTTGTCTCCAAGATTCCTGATTTTAGGACCAGCATGACAGCTACATGATTACATACCACAGCTTGGGACTGTTCTTTGGTCAAGGTAAAATGGCACTTTTGGCAAGCAGTTTTTGCTCCTGTGCTCTTCCTCCCCAAGGTTAGCACAGAAACTCCAGTTGTGACAAATGTTTTTCTGTACAAGAGGACCCAAGATGGTAGTGGTTAATCCAAAAGTCCATTTCCCAGTGGTTTATCTCAGAATATGTTTTCTAAAAAATTTCTCCATGTCACACACAGAGCAACATTCACACAACTCTTCCTCTGGACCCTTCTGGCTGCCTCTCTATGGTTGTTGACATCAGGAGTTTAGTGTCTAGGGAAGAGTAGTGAAAGCTACAGGATTTTGTGGAGCATATCAGGGAGGAGAAGAGAATGTGACACAGCTCATGTCTCTTCATCTGAGGTGCCTTATGTACTGCCATCTCTTCACCTAAGGGATGGAATATTTTTTTCTGCCTGACAGTCTGCATTTCAACAGATTTCCAGACAGGAGAAGCCACATTTGTGCTATGAGCTAGAAGTGCCAGGCTTTTGCCTGGGTAGACATTCTCTGGGAGATTTTTGCAATCCAGAAATCATTTCTGTCTTCTTATCTGGAACACAAAGAGTCTGGAGATGCCACATTGCCATGAAGCAGAACAAAGAGGTTATTAAGGGCTTGCCTCACATAAGTCATGCAGAAAAGATTCTGACTTTAATAAATTAAGGCAAAGGATGAATAACTGAAGGTCTAAGCCTCTGGATGACCTATACTCTAATATTTTTTCTTCAGCTTTCAGGAGCCTAAATCCTGAACCAGCTCACTTGAGAAGAGTCTGGAGTGCATGTCTTGTGACGGGTAGCTGAGGGAGCTGGAGGTATTTAGCCTGGAGAAAAAGAGGCTCAGGGGGGATCTTCTCACTCTCTACAGCTGCCTGAAAGAAGAGTAGCCAGGTGGGGGTTGGATTTTCCTCCCAGGTAACAAGTGACAAGATGAGATTAAATAGCCTCAAGTCACAGGTCAGATTTAGGTTGGACATCAGAAGGTATTTCTTCACAGAAAGGGTGATCAGACACTGGAACAGGTTGGCCAGTAAGGTGAGGGTGTCACCATCCCTGGAGGTGTTTAAGGAAAGATGGGCACTCAGTGCCAGGGTTGGGTTGACATGATGATGTTGGGTTGACATGATGATGTTGGGTTGGGTTGGACTTGATAATCTGAGGCCTTTTCCCGATCTGATTCTCTGTGATTCTGTGTACTTCTGTGATTTTCATGGTGGCATGCTGTTACAAAGATGATTTGTGTGGGCTTTCAACTAAATTTTTAAATATTGTTTTAAGAGGACCTTTCTCTACACCTCTGCAGCCTCCAGAGGACAGGTTGGGCCTGTATGAAGCAAATGCCTTGATGCTTCACCTGAGGAGACAAAGCCCTCTTGCTGCCTAATTCAAGATGCTCTGTGGTCTGTTTCTCAAACAATTTTAGTGTAAAAAAATCCCACATTTTCTCATATATCGAAGACATTCAGCAGGAGAGGAAATTCCATGCTAAATTTAAGCATGAGATACAAGTGGGCACTGGCGGAAGATGTACATACCACAAATGGAGTTCCATTCCTATTTTCTGTAAGTCTGGCAAACATACCACATACAGACTACACTTACTTTACAAATATACACGTGCATGATATATTTTAAACCAAATCAGCTTTTTTTAAACCAAATCAGCAAAGCCAGGGCAGACAAAACTCCTCCTTACCTCCCAAAAGGGATGGAGCCTCTTGATTTCTGGATATTCCTAGAGCATCCTTGCAGATGGTCAATACATTACTAAACAGCCAAGCTCAAGGCTCCATGCAGAAAAATTACATATTAAATATATATGTGATTTACTGTAGAATTTTTCCTATTAATGCACATTATAATGACATTTACTGTGAGAATTCATGCTTCATAAACATAGAATTGTTCTGTTTTCTCAATTTGTGCCAGTTTCCTATAAATACAGAAATTAGGTAGCTATCACGAAAGCAATCTGATAGAATTCAAAAATAGATAAACAAAGAATAGCAATGCAACTTGGTTATTAAAATTCTAAAAAAAAACAAACAAAAAATATATCTGCCCGTTATCCTTTTGATGAATCTGGCCTTTTGCCTCAAAACCACTACTAATTTCAGCTGGCATAAGAGGAGCATTTGATGAATCCTACCCAATGTTTGCAGCATTGAACTAGAAATGCGAGTCAGTAACAGCTCATTATCATTATCCAGATGAGAGGCAAATTAGGCATGGGAACACTATGATACTGCAGTTGTAAGGGTTCAAATTCAAAACAGCAAAACAAGAAAAATTTGGACTAAGATTGCCCACATAAAAACTTAAGGGTTATCATGGATGTTTCTGAATTTGTATATTTTCTCGACACACTGGAGCATCCCTGCAAAGATGTTGGTGGAGCACTACATAGTCGTAGAGAATTTATCTTTTCCAAAGAATTCTGCCAACCAAAATAAAAACTTTTTGCAGGAAAGATAGAATACAGCCAAGGCTCTGTCTAAAATTGCCTTCTTCCTTGCTAACTTGTCTTCCTATCACTTAAGCAGCCCAATTGAATGGCCAAATTCCCAAGCTTGTTGCCCTCCTGGGAGTATTTCCTGGGATGCTGTCACTTTTGCACCTGAATGACTCCAAAGAATCCAACTCCCATATCAACCAAGATTTTAAAATCCTAATTCTTCTTTCAAAACTTGAATTCTTCAGCATTTTGTGTGGCAGGAGAAGAACCAGTTTGAAGCTCCCCAGAACTTTGCTCTCCTGCTGTTTTGGAGAGTTTTTGCTCTGGCAGTGGTCCAAGATGTGCCCAAATACCAGAGTCCAGGCATCCAACCTAAGCACACCAGGCGAGTCTGAACTTTGTGACAATTTCTAAATCATTCTTTGGAATCAGAATGAAACTGGCTGCTTAGAAAACCTTTGAAATGGAGGTTGTACCTCCATTGTGAAGAGAGCAGCGTGGGCCCAAAATGCACAGGATACATTTCATTTCTCCTGACAGCAGAAGCATCACTGCCCTGACAGAAATTACCTGACAATTTAGGATATGAAAGTTTGACTGACATTTTAAGGACTGTAGAGAAAACAAGAAATTACTTGGAGTTAGAGTTTAATAATCTTATACTTAAGAAAAATAATGAAATTTATACCAATTAAATTAATTTGTATATGAGGCTACATTTTACAGAAGTGTGAATCATACAAGGTTATGACTGGAGCTTTTTAAGCATGACTACCATACATTTATTAAAGACATATTAATCTGTTTTCCCCTCAATAACTTTACTTCCCCTGATTGGAGGTGGTTAGAATTCTGTCTAGGTACACGTGTATGTGTGTGTGTGTGTGTGTGTGTATGTAGCCATGTATTTTATAGGCAAGTTTATTTAACTTTAATCCAAATCTTGGACCTGCTAATTCTAGTGTGGAAATAGCTGGGGTTTTTTTTAGTTGAGATTTTGGATAAAATCCATTTTTTCTTTTAAATAACCTAATCCAGAGGTTTAAAAGTCAGTGGTAGTGGGCTTGCTTATTGCAAGTAAGGGAAGTGTTAATGTGAAAAACCCCTCAGATTAGACTATAGGGTAAATCTAAATAAAAAAGACAGTCAGTGTAAAAAATGACAACACATCACTGTGGAAGATGAAAATCAATGCAGCTCTTTTACATGACAGATTTTCTATTCAGACTAAATATATTCTGTCTTGAGCATATTGTGTATTGCCCTGACATCATTTTACTTTTATTCACATACTGTGGTAATGCTATCTACAGCATATAGACTCCCATTGACAGCATTTTGCCTTTCCTCAAATCATAACATTGTCTATGTAGACATCCACTGACATTGTTTTGCCTGTATTTTCCACTGTAGACTCACTGTGACATTGTCTGGCATTTCATTATGCTCCTTCTCAGCAGAGTTCAGCACTGTTTTACACCAATTATTAAAAGTTGTAGCCAGGCTTCAGGATGCTCTAATAACACAAACTGGCTTCAATGTCTTATTGGAGGATCACAAAATGGTACTCTTTCAGGCACTTGTAGGTTTCTTAACTTGGCAATGCTTTAACAGTATAACTACTGGGATGATCAAAATTTTTCTCTTATTTAATGAATTTCAAGTCTTGCTGGCATGGTCAAACAAAAAGAAAAAGTTGTCAGCATGAAGCTACACCAGAGAATCTGGTGAGTATCAGTGTTATCAGTTACACCAGTGGATCTGTGGTCTGGGCTGGCATGTGCAGTGCAGAATGGAATCTCTTCTCCCAGCTGTCCAGGCACATCTGTCTGTGCAAATGTATGGAACATAAGCCTGGGTTCTCTTTGCAGTAGGTGTGCAAAACAGGGTTTAAGATTAGTTTTGTTTCATCTCACTGGGCCTAGATATTTCTGACGGCACTAGAATCCCTTGTGATATACTGAGTGAAAATGCAGATGTGGAAAATGTGAAATTAGTGGATGCAATGCTATATTGTTATTTTCTAACACATGTGAAGTACTATCATAGTCCAGGCATGTGTGCATCCATGAGTGAAAGAAAAGCTCACATAATTTTATTTTGAAAAGGCTTCTGGGGTTTTATAATACATTGCCTCTATCTGGTACTTCTTTTTATTTTCTCTAAGCAAGGAAACCTTTTCAAGGCATGGAAACAATTTATCTGTCTTAGTCAAGGTGATTTCTACACCAGGTCATTGTCCCTGCAGTGAGACTGTGATTATGTGAAAAATAATTGTGTATGTGCATATCTATATACCTTTACATTGTTTCCAGATAAAATTAATGAAAAAACCATAGTGAATACAAGGAAATGTGCTTTTCCTGCCTTTCAGAGCAGTATTAGTATCTACTTCATACTTTAATGAGTTACTGTGCTGGCAAAAGCTGTATCTGTCCGTCTGCTGAGCCAGAGTGGTCTTCATTTTGCTGCAGTTTGTTCCCATGAAATGCAACACAGACTGAGGCACTATCATCATCAGGAGCAAAATAAAAACTTGTCATATAAATACTGACAGCAAAACAGAAATGCTTGGAAAAGATGATTATCTATTGAAAGATATACAGTCCAGAGGGCAAATGTTCATTCAACATATTGACAACAAACATGTAGCATCTTTTATGAATGCTGTCTTTCCAGTTCCCTCTGTGTCTTTGGATATCTCAGCATATGTACAGGGCATTATTTCTTCTATTAACCCAAATCCTAAGACAGTGTCAAGTGCCATTGCTCTGAAGAGTTTGCAGATGAAGACATCTTACAGCGGCTGACAACAGTGCCTGGAATTTGTGCTGTGCATGACACTGCTAGTCTAAAATTAAAGTTCAAATAAAATTCGTTTTGTTGTTATATTGGGTTTTGTTTGATTGTTGATTTGGTTTTTATTCCCCCTAAAACGTTTCCATTGGAAAGATGGTGCTCTTTTAGTTCTTTTTCTGAGACAGTCTAGAAAGTTTTTGAATTAGCTTTTCATACAAAAGCCTAAAGCCCAGATGAAACAACATCGCAAAAAGTAGACACTTTTAAAAAAATTTTTACTGCAGCCACATGTAACTATGGCAGAAAATGATTTTTTAAAAGTGAGACTGTTAGACTTTAAAGTGGGTTTAATTTCTTTATGAGCTTTTTCTATAATTTGATTCATAATTATTTTATTTTGTGCTCTCATCTTATGGAAACTTGTCAAAAAGCTTTTGAAATCTTAATAAGTAGGTTCACAGGGTCTTCTTTGGCCACAGTTTTGCTAACCTTTTCAAAGAAGAGAGAAAGCCTTTAAATTAAGCTAATCTGCAGGCAGTTAATTTTTGTCATTCTGGAAAATAACTGACTTCTGTAGTTTGGGTATTCTTTCAAATACAAACATTTAAGAAATAAAATTGAAATGGCTTTTAATGCAATCCATGTTCACTTATACGAGTTAATAAAATCACAGAATATAGCTTAGTATTGTGTTAATGCATATTGCTTTACGCTATATGAAAACTATATTAATTGATATTTTACATTGCTATAACACTTGCTGTACAGCCCAGAGGAAGAACAGTTCTTGATTTTGCTAATACAGTATTTACCAAAGCCATAAGGAAACAATTTGGAGACATAAAAATATGAAAGGTGTATTGAAGAGGTTTATTTGCTTTGCTTGCTATTGCATTGTATGAATTTGGACTCAGGATGCCATATGAGAGAGGTATTTGCTGCCTGTTTGGGAGATCCCAGATATGTTTTTATGTAGTTCCTGGGAGTGACATCTGCACCTCAATGGAGCTGTACCTTACACAACAGTAAAAAGAGGGGAACAGAGCAGATGCTTGTCCTTTTTAGTTATCATAGAATGGCCTTGGTTGGAAGAGACGTTGAAGATCATGTGGCTCCAACCTCACTGCCATGGGCTAGAACACTTTCCAGTAGACCAGGTTCCTCAAAGTCCCATCAGACCTGGCCTTGAGTGGGGCATCCCAGCTTCTCTGGGAAATGTGTGCCAGTGCCTCTCTACCCTCACAGGGAAGAATTCCTCCCTAATATCCAATCCAAACCTACTCTTCATTAGCAAGAAGCCATTTTTGGTTCTCCTGTCATTCCAGGCACATGTAAATAGTCAGGTGTTGCAGTCAGAAAGAAGCAAACTGAAGGAATAAAGAGTGTAGAATTATCTCAGTTGTGGAGTTGTCTCAGTTGTTCATACAATCTTCAACAAGGCAGGTAAAATTGTAGCACTATGACAATTATCTGTACATTGAAGCTCAGAGTATAGGTTGAACCCAGGGCAAGAAATGAGTTCAGACTCATCTGAAAAGTAAAGTAACATCATACAATTAAAGCCAAGAGCTGAAAGGCAGCCATAAGCCAGCGGGAAATAAGTTAGATGTCACCGCATGCTTTTGTGTAAAGCAAAGAAGCTGGGGAAGGCCAGAGGTCAATTTTAAAATGTCAGGTCTATGGGGAATCTTGATTTATCACTGCAAGGATAATTTAAAAAGAAAGAGGGAATAAATCTCTTTCTGAAGTAAAAATTAATAATAAAAAATACCCGAAACCCGAGTGCAGCAAAATAACAATAGTTACTTGAGAATAAACCAATATCCAACTCACAGAGGCAAAGGGATAGTGAAACTTTGCATACCACACCCGTGAAGAGTGGAGGTCACCTAAATCAGTTTAAAATGCCTATTGAATTTTGATGCTATTTTCTGTACTGTGGATTTTGAACCAGCAAGAGTTAAGTAGGCTTTTCGGAAATTCAGAGTGAGCCTCATTTAAATGCACACTTCTGCTGAACAGGGTTTGAGAGTTCCTGGTGGCAATGGTGTAACCTGACCTATTACCTTAATGATTTTATGTGCTCCACCATGCAATTCATGTGTGGAATCACTGGCAGCAATTACAGGAGCATTGGGTGAGATATAAAATGATGCAACATGACAGCTAAATGGTGGTTCTACTTGTTTATTATCTGGAAGAGTCCTTATTAAAAAAACAGACTTTCTACTTTCTTTCTGCATAGAGCATTTGTCACACTCAGCATCTGCCTGGATCTGTGCTTTAACTGGGGTCCTTAGCTATGTAGTGGCTGCCTGACATGTACTCAGTACTCAGAACAAAAGGATAAAACCAATGCCTGTTTTAGGTATAATACTTCCCTATAAGGACACCAGTGTATCTCAGGAATAGTTCTGTTGAGGAGCTTCTCACCAGAAGTTTATTGTTACATCTGGAACGTCAAATTACATACACATGGGTGCACAGTTCATTAACTAACTTATCAGCTGTTTAGTATTCTCCTTTTATTCCATCTAAATATTTTAAGAAAATGAATAGCCCCAAACCATGCTACCTTATACAGCTTCTATTTACTGTATTCAAGAATATTTAACCAAGATCTGTACTTTATCACCTAGACCTCAGAATATCCAGCAGTGTGGTGGGAGCAACAGTTGTGGTCAAGGTGAGGGACAGACATATTAAATCCTCTAATTTTAACACCACAAATAGTCAAAGAGTCAACAGAAAATCCATCTGTGTGACAGCTCTGAATAGCATGGAACAGTCCTTTCAGAAATTAAAAACCATTGGTCTATATTTTGGGTTATAAAAATATTCTGGGTACCTTAAATAAGCACAAATTCCTATGTCACAGAATACTATTATTTGAAAGTATATTTGAAAGTATACCTAGATATCTCCAGCTATACACTATTATGTTTAGAGTACTTGTGTTTTTCCTCTCTTTTTGTCAAGAGCTCTGTAGTGCAGAGCTAGCAGATAAGGATTTGACATCTCCAGAGATAAGACATAGACCTTTTCTAATTCTGTTCAGCTCCATGTTGTATTGTGAGGAGTAAATAAATTTTGCAGCTGCAGATCAGAGATCAAGTGAGTGGCATCAAGACAACCACAGAATTTTTAGATCAAGGGATTCTTGTTCTTTAAATATGTACTCCATGCAAAATACAAATGCTGCCTTTGAATGGTGATTCATACTTACCCAGATGTCCTTATCTGCATCAGAAAATATGACTGTCCTCCATCCTGTTAGCTACTTACTGTGTGTTTCACAGCCTGGGTCCTGGGACTGGAACAGAAAAGGGATGAGGTAGCCCATGGGCAAGCACTCTGATTAATTTGCATTAAAACACAGGATGGATCTTGAACTTCTCCAGGCACATCAGTGTGCATCAATCAACTTTGTTTGCCTTGTGTGAATGTTTATGTGTGTATGTTCAAGCGGAACCCTTTAAATATCCTCAGCATTAGTAATATTCTCTCTTGCATGTAAGCTTTCACAGGGAAAAAAAGATCCTTTGCTCTTGTAGATCTCATGGTTGCCTTCTTGGGTCATAACAGAAAGCAGGAAAAAGAAATGCAGCCAGTATATGAATAAGTAATAATGAGAAAAATTACCAAATCATAGCTGATGGATAGACAGAGGGATTTACAGTGCAGCTGATGGGCACACACAGCTTTCAGAAGCATTGATGGATCTGGGAATCCCCAGCCCTGGTAGTCCTTCCAGACTGCTAATACAAATGTTTATCTCTCTAAAAGACACATTTTCTTTAGCTCTTTCAATCATAAGTTCAAGACACACATTTCTCATTGTTCAATCTCTCTTCTGTCTTCCAAAGAATATTGATTGCAATTAGTGGTTTGGGTGGGCTTTTTTTATTTCTTTTTTTATTTTATTTTAAAGAGGAGCCTTTGTTTTGGCTGTGGAGCAATGAGAGTGAGTGAGCTAAATTAATTTGAGAAACAAATTGTCTTAAGGCTCAGAGGGAGGGGGAGCTGATAAATAAAGCAGCCATGGGAAATCTATCTAGAGGGAGGACAAATGAGCACAACTTGACTCTCATGTAACCCTTAATCTATTTATAGGAGAAAGAGTTAGGAAATGAAGTTCCTTTCAACGGCAGTTTAAGTCAACAACTAAAATTAATTGCTTTCACTTTAAAAATACAGTACTTGTGCAGGCAGCACATGAACAGCCAATTTCACACTCCCAGACTCTGGCAAAATTTTGTAAAAACAGCCTCCTCTTGGAAATGGAGAAGTCAGACCTGCCTTTCCTAGCTTTAATAAGCCTCCTGTTTGTCAAAGTGTGCAGAAGGGAATCTTGTGCTGCAAAGGCAAGAGACCATTATTAAGAACTATGCAGCTTTGCCTCTGCAGCTTGAGGATATGAAGTGCCATATTTGCTTGTATCAATCTCACAGGCAAGTTGTGCTGGCTTTTTTGACAGTATGACACCCCTCAGCTCACACCTGAGAAGCCAAACAGTGCTGTGATTGAGCATAGAACTTGGACCCTGCTCATGATGAAAACATGAGACTGAGTCACCCATGAGATGTCACAGCTCCTGGCATCCTGGCAGCCCTCAGCACCACCAAGGCACTTCAGCACTGGGCTATGGGGCAAACCACAGGCTCACATGAACGGTCTGGGAATTGAAAGGTCAGTTGGTTCCACTGCCTTTAGTGATCTGATTTAGTAAAGCCAGAATTGCATTTCAAACCCCTTCTTATTGTTTAACCTTTATTTTGGACTGAAGGTTGGGAAAGTCATTAACTTTTTTGATTTTTCTCCTTTTGCAGAGCTGGGTGGCATACCTGCTCTCTGAATGCTGTCTTGTGGGCATTTATTATTCACTGAGATATTTGTCTCCTTCCAATGTTTTAGATAACAAACAGATGGGCTACAAGCCCAGCAGCCAGAACCTAGAGACCTCACACTTGCCTAGAGCCTAACTCTGGCCACAGCACTCAAAGCTCTGGGCTTCATTTACCACACAAGAAGACTGAGTCTTGGTCATGTCAGCAATGCTCTCCGGCCCGATTTTTGCACTGTGTGTGTTTATTTCTGCAGGCTAAGGAAACACAAGCTAGGCACAAAATAAGATCTTTTCTATTTGGCACTTAACTGAGATATTTTTTGATTTCCCCTCAATCTGCAATGGGAAGGAAAAGATTTTCTGTCAGCTTAAGTCTACCTCAGAATTACTAAGGAACTCTTAAAAGAAATGCTAGTAAACATGGGGTATGTATATACTTGTTTGTATGCTGTATTTACGAGGAGTTTTGAATTCTATCCCATTGTTTGTAAATATTCTATATAACTCATCTGTTTTTATGTATTAATTTGTATGTGTTCATTTATTTTTGGTAACAACCTGTTTTATGGAAATATTTTAATAAGAAACTGTGAACATGAGGAAAAGTAGAGCACAATACAGATGCACAAACGCATGACTCTGAGAGAAAAAAAAGTGTACAAGGAATTCACACATCATCTAAATAGAGAAATGTATAAAACAGAAATGCTGAATGAACCGAGTGTGTAAATACAGGCTAAACAGGGCCACTCTAAGCTCTGCTTTCGTGTGATCCAGTCTATTCATCATGCCACAAGAAAAGGGTGGTGAGCTATCAGGAGAGGTGTGTGGGAACGAGTATATGATGCTCTCAGGTAAACACCTGTGGGATGTGGGAAGGACCAAAAAGCAGCCAAATCTGGTCCAGCAGTCAGGGCTTTTGGAAGGCAGTGCTGGGCAGAGGGAGGCTTTCCCAGGATTCATGGCAGGGGAGAGTACACTCCTCAAGGTGACAACCCTGCTGCTGTACCAGTGCTGCTCCCAAGTGCCTTGATTTGTCGCTTTGTCTGGTGTTTAATCTGGCTGCACAATATTCCAGACTCTCTGGGTATCATGTGTCTTTATTAAAGCTTGCTGAGCATTTTGAGATCCTTTGGTGAACTGTGCTAAATGCCAGATGTTAGTTTCACTTTTCTCCAGATGTACTTAATACAGTTGTCTGCTGTTTTGCTAATTGCTACATTTACTGCAGATATAGAGACGTGCTAAGTAATAAGGCTATCAATCAACTCATGAATTGAAAAACTCATGGTGTGCAGCAAAAACACCAACGACTACTTTGCTGTTGCTGTGGTTTTCCTGTGGGGACCGAGATTCAGGTAGGGGCTGGCAAGCAAGCAGCATGTGGCCAGTCACAGAAAGGCTTTTCCCCTTCATGCCACATTCTAGCCTCAGACCCTGGGTCTGAAACAAGTTGACTCCAGCTCAGGCTTTTAGTAGGACTTGTGCCTCCTTTCTGTCCCTGCCCATCCCTCACACTCATGTGGGAACCCTCTGCAGCTCTTGGAAAGCCTGAAGGACAAATGAGGGCCATCTGACCCATAAGCAGCATTTGCCCTTTTTTTCAATTCCTATTCAGCAGCAGCACGTGGAAATCCCACATTTCCTCAAGCAAAGCCCAACTGCCAAGCGGGAAAGCTGGGTGTGATTCCTGAAGCACTGACTCCTATGGTTTTGATATCTCCTCTCCCAGCTCCGGCATGACAGGGTAGGCTCCACCTGAAGCTGAAACACTCCTAGGAGAAGATGGAAGTGACCTCAAAGTTTATAGTAAGGAGTGTTTTGGAACACAATGGCAAATTTTGTGATGAAATGCCAGAGCTGTTTACACTTCAGAGAAAATTTTGGACACAGTTCCACATTCAAGGTTAATAATAATGCGTTGGTGCAGGAGTCATGGAGTAAGTAAAAAGTTGGCTCAGAGATTAATGATGAAGAATGGAGAAACAAAGAAAAAAAATTATATGAGATGAATTGTAGCAGGAAGGACTGTAAACTGCTTCATGAAGATAGAGAAGATTGCCATCAAGGCTAAGAGATAAATACAAGTCCCTCAGTATGCTTGTTTTACATTTATCTGTGTGTGCCATGAAATACCAGAAAAATAAAAAAAAAATAAGGCTAAGGCTTTGGTCTTTAAAAGTATGTTTCTGTTTGAAAAAAAATAAATTATTTGAACCTTTGTCCAGAACTTAGAATGGAACCATCTGTGCCATTTATTAGCTTCTTGCAGTTGGGTAATATTTTGGTCTGTTTTTCAATTCCTGGGTGATAACAGAGGTGATACATGAAGTGGTCGACATCCCTTTGCTCTCACTACTGGCCTTAAAGAGAGCAGAACTGGAAGAGAAGAGGGATTGCCCAGTTGCTGCATCAGGACCTGAGTGATGCTCACATATCCTTTTTTTCCAGATGGTACATGATACGAGGTGAGCTGAGTGGTTTTGCCTCCACTGAAATCCCCAGATATGGACATTCACACACCTTCTCACACCTGGTCATTTGCAGCCCTCTCACAGGTCCTACCATTAAGATAACATGTGGTTTGTGAGAAACTATTTTAAAAAATGTAAGCCTTAAAAGGTAGAATAGGTAGATGATTGAAAACCATTTCCCTCCTCCCCCTCCCCCTCCCCCCACCATCCACTTTAAACGTTAACTAAAATGCTTTTGGAAAAAAGAGTAACTGAGAATGTAAAAAACTTTGTTTGCCATCACATAGTATGTCATTTTGTTAAAGGAGCTTCAATCTCTGCAGGCCAAGGCATATGTTATACGGTAGCTCTCTCTGGAAATACATTGGTGCATTCCATGGGGTACTAGAGGCTCAAACATGAAGGCATGAAATAGTTAAAAGAATAAAAGTCAACAATGCTTTCCAGCATGAGGTTCAGAATAGATGAATGAAACCACTCCTTCATGTTGCTGAGTCATGGTAATTTCTGGAAAAACATGAACTTTTTGTGCTTAAAAAGCCCCGCAAAAATGTTTCTTTTTGATTCTTTTGGAAGATATCTGTTAGAAGGGTAGAATCTGAGATGCAGGGAAATGTATCTTTTCAAACATACATGCTGTTTTTCTTATTTTTGTCTTTTTCTTTCCTACAGAAGAGTGCCTTACAACACACAGTTACCTTTCAGTCAGCTCTCACTTGGGAAGAAAAATATTGTAGCCCACAGCATGTATCACTTACAGCAGGGTTAATCACAAGTTACTCCTCTGGTGCTCATACTTACATTGGTGTAAATCTCATATAGGTGAGGCCAGAGTGTTTTCAAAGAATGTGACAACAGCACCTTTCATCCAGTGACTACTGGTGGCCCCTACCACATGGATTTTCAGGAATCAAAGTCCAGTGTGTTTGAACCCATGTCGAGTCAGACAGTAAAATAAAGCAGCCTTTCTAGTCTGTTTCTCAGCATGATAATTCTACTACAGTATTACTCCAAGGTCCCCTGAGTAGCTGCATTTAATAATGCTTTACAGTAAGGTTCCATTTATAAACACTTCATTATTAATAAAGCATGGCAATTTGTAGCATGCATAAAAATTATTTATATTCGTGTGCTAACCAAGCCCATAGATTTAATAATATTGACGTCTTATAACACACGTTGTAACAGCTTGTCACAGCATCATCTGTTAAGTATTTCTTACTAATGTTTTTCATACCATGCCTTATAATAATTTGTTAAAGGATGCAGCTGCATCTATTAAGCCTTTCATAAATATGAATAGCACATTTTCTAAAATGGCACCATTTATTAAATTATTACTGAGTATTCTAAGTGGAAACAGAATTTTTCTTTCTTGCTTCCCCCATTTCCTTATTTCCTTTTTTCCTTTCCTTTTCTCTCCCTATCTCTGTGACCCCCTGCCCCAGTCAGTCAGTCTGTCTGTCATGTAATCCAGCTAAATCAAGTTTTCTCATGTGCAGTGATGGTTCAGTTCAGTGGGGTTTCCTGGTTTGGGCATACAATTTGGGCACCTCATCTTGGAGACAACTTCAAAAGGAATGAAGTCTGTGGTGTTTCTGTGCCTCACTGGAATCACCAGCTGTGGAAGGAGGAGGTGACCAGCCCTGAATTCCTCTCATGGTTAGGTTCATGGCTCACACCTGAGCCAGGAAGCAAACAAGAAAATTAGCATCAGTGGTTCCTCTTTTCTCCTCAGGCACCATCAACATTTAATCACAGAATAACTTTTTTCATGTAAAAATAAGAATGAAAAAGTGAATCTAAGAAGAATCATCGTCTTGTCATGAAGGCCTAAATCCAAAAGATTTGGTTGTGAATCTTCTCTGTCATAGAGACACGTGCCTCCCTGGGCTGCAAGTAGCAGCAAGGACACAGTGTGGATGTGGAGCAGCACCTTGTCAAAATACTTTTTTGCTGCAAAAGGAAGTGGCATTACAATAACTGAGCACAGCTTAGTTATCAAAGCTTCATAACTGCTGAGAGACTCACACACATTCCTAGGACCTGCCAGCCACTCTGCTGCTAAGTTTGGCACTGTGGTCCTCCAGTGTTTTTACCCGACCTATCAAAAAATTATGTTCCCTGATGGTCTTTGAGTAGAAACTTCATCCCAGGTGACAGTTCCTCACCGAGCTCTGACTTCAGTCCTTTGCTTTTTCTTCCTGATGAAACATCTTTGAATGCTACTGTACAGCACTGGCCTATCTTGCTGTGCACTCCACACAAGATACACAGGTTATGCTGTGCAGTAGTTCACTTTTGAACTTTATTCTTATTCAGGCAATACCTCTTTTTGGTTTTTTCCCCTCTTTTCCTTCTTCTGCCATATAAGGTAAAATTGCAGAACGCTGAAGTGTTATTAGAGAATAAATTCTTGATTGTGAATTTCCTTGCTTTTGTAACTTTGCCTCAGATCTCTGAAATTTTTAATGCAACTTTCATGTGAATGTCCATGCTATTTTAACTCATTAGCCATGGGCTATCATTTTTCATTGTAATTACTGTAATTTCATCAAGTGACATAATTGCAGTAAATGCTTTGAGTAATTACTATTCATATGGAAAAAGAGATTTGAAGGTGTAAGAATGTTATATAATAAAATATTTATGATGTGTTGAGACAAATTATGATGACATACTTGCATCACATAATGGTGTGACAAAATTCCATATTTACCTTGGGTGAGGATAATGACACAAAAATAAGTTTCAGTGATGTCATCTCTTGGTATTGATTACAAAGAGTTGTTCAGCATCAAGGTACAACAAATTCAATAGCTGTCACCTTTTGAAGATAAATAATATTCCCCCACACATGGAAATGCCACCAAAGGCAGTGGGGTTGACCTGCTGCCAGCTGAGGGATGAAAGAAGGATTTATACCTCCCATACTGCAGAGCATGGTCACAGTGGGGTTTAGGAAGGAAATATTTTCAGCAGGTGGAAGAATAAAGAAAGAGATGTCTGAATTCTTTACCTACCTGAAGAGACAGGATTTGCCACTGGTTGTATACCCCCATTTTCTGAATCTGGGTCTACACCTGCCTGGTGGAACAGCTTTGTGCTTGGGGTAGCAGCTGAAGACCGAAGGAACCAGGTTGGCAGACCTAAACTTCTCTAACCAACAGGCAGCTCTGGGGCTTATCCACTTGTGTGCCTAAAATTAGCCAAAATTTTTACCTTCAATTCACTATGAATTCATCAGCAAAATGGTGCTTATTCTACCCTCTGACTCCCAGAGATCTGAAGACAGAAAACAGTTGAGAAGAATGCAAGCACAGCCACGTGCGTCAAAGGAAGGCAATACATTTGCCAAAAGAAGAGGATACATTTGCCTCAGTGATGGGGTTGTCACCGTGGGTCACAGCAGAGGCCACGAGACATGGTTGGAGCACAGACCTACAAGGGAAATGCTGCCTTCAGATTTATGTGAAAGTCAATACATCTGTGCCTCTGTGCTAAGCCAGGACCCCAGGAAGGAAAAATGGCAGTTGGAGACTAAATATAAATACTGCATGTGCCTAAGGAGAACAACAGTTTGCACAGATAGTCCAGTTTTTGAGGGTTTGCTTCTGTCAGTATGCCACCATCCTTGCAGCAGCCTGTTTAGGGACACTGCACACACCTGATCTGCTCACAACACAAGGATATTTTATTTTACTGCTCAGCATGGGTTGTACCACTCTGTGCGTGCTGCCATTGGCCTTTCCCTCCCATGTTCATGGTAGCTAAAAGGCGAGGTGACTCCTGACACATCAGTGCCATGATGTATCAGCCACCCCACTTATACCTTGGCCCGAGGTCTCTGAGCAGCCCACACAAACATTTTATGTTGAGGGCTATGAAGGCATCACAGTGACTGAAGGCATACTAATAATAGAACCATTTATTGATTTCTTGTAAATTCCAGCAGCATTCATTTTCCTCTGTGGGCTACATGTGGCTCTTCCTGGTCTGCTGGGAAAGAAGTCTTAGTGAGGCCTTATCTTTCCCTCAAACCTGCAAGAAAAACTGTAAAATTGGTGTTATTCTCTGTACATCTCTGAATCCTGATAAAGTCATCTAGGACACAAAAAGAAAGTAAAAGAGCTGGATTTGACAATAGAGAAACTCTTCAGGAAATATTGGGAAAATTTTGCCGGTGCTGTGCTGCAGATATTTGGGATTTGCCACATGTTAGTATCGGTGTCAGCAGTGTCATTTCTTTTTGGGGCAGGGAAGCAGAAGACCTGGATATTATGGTCAAAAGAAAACCAGCTCATGCTTTTTGTTAAAAGAAGTCAGAGGATCTAATAGAAGTTTAGATCAATATTGTCTTTATCTGGCTTTAGCTTAATAAGTTTCAGTGCCATCATTAAGACACAAAGCAAACAGCTGATGTCACCTAAATATATGCATGTGCATATCACATACACAGATGTTATCATAAATACCTGATATTTATCAGATATACCAGACCTTTGTTATTTCTGTAGAATGAACTAGTGCTTGGTTTACAAACTTGCAGAGGTTTTAAATGGTGTCATTAAGCCTCAGTGCACTGTAGACAATGATGAACAACTTGCCAAAGCCCCAGGCTAAATTGGTCTTAAACCAGACCCTTTTAACTTGCAGACAAATCCAAAGACCAAGATCAAAAAAACCAACCAACCAACCAACAACCTCCCGCCCAAAAAAATAAAATAAAGTTAGAAATCAGATGCTCAAGAGAGAATATTCTTGCCAGTAACATGACAGAGTCAAGTTAATTTGAAGCGATTCAAAAAAGAAAGATGATTTTTTTTTTTAGGATATTGCTGGCCAGTTCTGCATTCTGAATCTGATTGACATATGATACTATTAGGCTGAATGAAGACATTTTGCACATGTTTTTGCTTTAAAGAGCAATTGCTAGGGGTAACACTGGTTACTTACAATGTGGAGACATGCCAAACTATTCTGAATTATTCTGAATGAGAATAGATTGCTGGCTATCTCATGCTTCTAGGTTTGTAGGACTGGGTGCATGATTTAGCATTCCTGACATCACCATGTGATCACATAAATGCAGACGGTTGGAGAAAAAATGGGAAGCTCACGTTCCTACCAGGTGTGCCATTCACTTTTGTAGATGGGCATTTCCACTACAAGAACGTGAATGAGCTCCTCAGTAAACTTTATAGGAATATCTTTGACTTTTACAATAATTTCACTGCAAAAAGTAATGTTTTGACATAAATTTTTGACAGGACTTCTTTTTTCTAATACCCATCTCTTTCCACTGCTACCTTTAAACATTTTCCACAGAGTTTTACTATTTTTTAATAATCTACATCTTTCAGAATATGCATTCCATATTTGGTCTTTTGGAAAGATTATTCTGAACGGAAGCTCTTCTGTCCCACAAGGTGTTGATGCAATATTCAGGGCATAGCAAATTAGTTCATTAATTCTTAACAGCAGCCTGAATCTGCAGAGGCAAGCTTGGGTGGGAAAGTCCTTAAATCTCTGTCAGGATTTAATCCTTCTTTTTGTTTGTGAACTTGGTTTTCAGGCAGCACAGTTGATCCTCCTGTTACAGCCTGTTCATACTTTGGAGTTGCTTCAGCTTTCCGCAGCCTTTGCATCAAATAGTTGATGTTCCAAAGTTCTGTTTAAGAAAACCTCAACAAAACATAAATCAAATCCAAACAAGTTCTGTTTGAACTGTCAGCCTGTTAGTGCATATGACAAGTTTTTCATCAGCTGGGAAAGAAGAATCTGAGTTTCTGAACCCCATTTTCCTGAGCCTCATTTTCCTGAGGATTATATGGAATTAGCACAGGGAGGAAGGGGTGTGACAAAACCACACAAACTAAGCTACCTGGATTGAAATTCTCCTGGCAAACCCGCTAGCTTCTGAGACTGGTTAATGTAAGCTTCCCCATGCTAGGAATGAAAAGTTTTCTAGCTTTTTCCAGGCTCTGATTTTACCTTAAATTGGAAATATCAAGCTCTCTCAGAGTCATAAATACATATTTTCAGCAATGTGTCTTTATGTGGTTTATCTCCACATTACTCGTGTTTGATCTCTCTGTGCAATTGTGCATGTCAAGGTTTCCTTTTTAGTGCTTTTTGTATCTTCTTTTTTGTCATGCAGGGCAAAGTGAGAGCCCAGATCGGGGCCCAACATCTCCCAGGGATTCTTTGCCTCAGTGTACACAACATGTCAGAGCATCATGCCTGCATCTGCCGAGTGCAGTGACAGCGCTTGTGATGTGACAAGGACTATCAGATGCTGAACATATCTTGGTAGTGAGCAGCAGTGGAGAAAAAGGTGGGGGAATGGAAAAAAAACAGTGAGTGAAGAAATTGAAATACCCCTGCATCAATCCCACTGATGGTGGCTTGTTCCCACAGAGTGGACCCTGCCAAGAGCTTGGGAATATATCCACATGCTGGCAGCGGACTGTGCCCACCAGGTCATTAACACTTGTATCCAGTCTTTTCCGAACTGTGGTTTGTTAGCTAGCAAATAAAACTTAAAGAAAGTCTAAATGCCTGTAACCGAAAAAAGGCAGAACTCTGTTTCAATAAACTTAGAAGTGGCATTATGGGCTTTTTATGCATTGCATTTTGTGAAGGCATTTGCTTCCAGATTGTGTTGACAAAAATGTTGTTTGACAGATATCATCTCAGCAGACAGGTTGCCTAATCTGTTTTATTGACAAATTGAACTATTATTTGATCAACTTGAATATAGTCTTTAAGATATACTTCTATTATAAAAAAGTACATGGATCAGAGAATAATGTGTTTAGTCCATCATCTGCTTTCAGCTGTCATTTAAACATTGGTGTGTCTGTAAGAAAAGAAAAAATTATCCAGTTGTTTTGATCATGCTGTCAGAATTGTCTTTATTGTCTTGGGGGAATGCCCATGTAATTTCTTCTTCCTTGATACAATAATATATTGACCTTCCTCATTCAGTCAGAAGAAAGCAGGTTATGATGGCTCTACCCACCACCTACATGAAGTTTCAGATTCTATCAGAAGAGAAACAAAGCATCTCTGGGAGCCAGAATCACTTATCCTTCACTTCCTCTGTCTTCCCTTTCAATGGGACTAGGAAACAAAGTGAATTTAAAATATTTCCCTCACTGAAGTCAGAAATGCTCAAAAAAAAAAAAAATTCTAAGCTGTTGTGTTGCTGTCTTTTCATTAAGGGGGATGAGGGTGGGCTGTTGGTTATATTTATTTTTAAGTCAATAAGTTCCACTTGAAAAGCTAAAAAAGTATAAAGAATAAAAAATAAGTAAAAGCTGCATGAATTCAGATAACAAGGTAGGTGTGACAGCTTTAAGAGTGCTCCTTAGCACATTGTTTTGTGAACTTTTCTTGCATCCTCACCTTTGCTGCCTGGTTTTGATGGGAAAAATCCTGCTGATCCCTGCCCTTTGGGACTCTGTTGCACACGCAAGTGAATGAGAAGATCAGACAAGATTCAAATCTGGGCCCACAGAAACAACCTGCTACCTTTGGCTGTTTGCTCTCGAAACTTAACATCTGAAATAAATTAATACTGGGGAGCAAGGCAGTCATTAAAAGAAATCCCTCCCTTTAGTCCATTTATGGGTGTCAATCCCAATTTTTCTGTTTGCAATTACACTCACAGTAGGTGGATCAGCTCTACTAGAGAAAATTAAATTGTTTTGGGGGACAAAATCCAGACCATTATCAATATTGAAAATCTCAACTCTTTAGAATCAAATGGAATAGACTTTTCATTGGGAAAGTAAATGCACAAACTGAATTTAAAAAACCCTTATGTTGTCAATACAAAGGAAAATTATTTTCTTCTTCTTGTTTAACTCTGTGGGTAAATACATCCTTAGAGGGAACTTGAATAGGCTTTTGATGCAGAAAATCTGAAGTTTGATAAAATGAAGCCCCCAAAAGAAGGCCCAAACCCAAACAGTTATGTTAAAAATACAGTAGCTCTAGAAGTGACAAGAAAACCAGACCCTGAGCTGTACCATCTCTGGCCTCAGTTTATCAAAGCACAGATCTGACTAATGGAAACCTGGCCACAGAAAAAAACAAACCCAAACCACCCACAATTTTTTCATCTTTGGGGTTGTTTTTTTTTCCTATTTTTTTTTAACTGCAGACATTTAATTCCATGCTTGTCTGAGAGCTTTTCCTGTAGCTAATAATACTTTGCACTGTAGTGCCTTTAATCCAAAGATCTCAAAGTGCTTTGCAGGCATTAATGAATTAAACCTCATAACACCCCTTTGAAGTAGGCATTATTATAGCAGTCTTAGAGATGGGCTGAGTAATTTTCCTGAAGTTGTACAGCAAGTCCCTGACAGAGTCAGGAATAGCTGCTGAAGTCCACGTCTCAGCGGCTTCTGTAACCACCATGCCATTCTCCCAGATTAACTCTCTTAAATCGTTTTAATTTAAAATAATTACTTTGATTTACTTACTGTATTTGAGTCATATCTCTGTTAAATACAAGGGGAGGCATTGATTTATCCTTGGAGGGTTAGGCATTCAGTGCCTGTGAAAATTGTGCTGATAATGTGAAGTTAAACTGACACAAATCCCTATGTGAGGATGGTCTTGTTGGGGCATGGGAGGGCCTTTGCAGGGCTTATCTTGAGCCCTGTCTTCAGACACACACACACAGTTCTGTACAGCTCCATCAGGACAGCTTACATTCACTACAGGCTCTGGAGCACCAGGGACACTGCCTGAAACTATCAGTAACATTTTCCAGGGGTGACAAATTTGCACTAAAAAGGGTCCTTCTTACGGCTACAACTATGCTTATACCAGCAGTTTAAATACATTACTTGGGATACACCAAATATCCCTCCTTCCTGACATCGCTAATTAAGACTAAATGTCCAGTCAAGATTCAAACCAAGTCCCACTTATCTCAAAAAGCCATTCAAACTGCAGCTTGAATTGCCACACAGGGCTGGCAGAGTTTTCGCTAAACCTTAAATTCGTGCTTTTAATTAGGTTTTCAATTACATGTGTACACTGTCATTTAGGCCCAACTCTACTGAAAGTCTCCCTGCTTGAATTATTTTAGGTTTTTGTGAAGAGGACCATTTTGGTGATACTTTAACTTCTTCCTAAAGGCTTGGCCTCCACAAGGAAGGGGTAAAGGACATGCCTGACCTTGGTCAAAGTAACATTCCATGTTGCTTCTGACAGCAAGTTTAGAAACATCCTAAAAGGTAAATTGTTGAAAATCTGCAGATAAACAACTCTGAAATCAGTTAATTATTAATCCTATGTAAGCAGTTTGCTCTGATCAGGTTAGTGGGTGGGTAACCCTCATCACATCCTCTTGAGCTATACAGAGCTGGGTGGTGGTGACAGCTGAGTGTGTTGGACATCCAGTGCTCTGAGCAGAATCTGAGCACTTGTCCTCTCTCTACTTCCCTGGCCACAGACACCTGCTGCTTTGCCAGTGGAAAAAAATTACCCAAACGCAAAAAATCCACCAACCACTAAGCACTGGCTGATCTCTCAGGGTGTTGGATACAGACACCATCTCCCAAGGCTGTATTTCCAGCTGGCCAGGCCGAATGTGGTGTAAATGAAGGTGGGAGGTTCATGGGTGTGTGTGGGTAGTGGGAACCTGTGACCCACCTGAGCAATGCCATAAGACCATAGCTGCAATGATGAATGCAATGTTTGCATGACTGAAGGTTGGACAGCAACAGCTCCAAATCATACTTGGGAACCTGCAGGATTTCTCCTGCATTAACTTAGATCAAATTTACTTACCAGAGGAAAACACTCATGGAACTCTTCCAGTGCCTTGCAAATCCACCCCAGAGCAGGGAAGGCAGGCCGCCACCCCTGTGCCCTGCACAGCTTCTCCAGCAAGGATGTGATGCAGCTGGGGCACAGCTGATGTTCACATGGCTACCAACACCACCAGCCTTGCTTTATTAGATTAAGGATGGTACAGTGCTTGTTTCTTTTTCCTGTCTTTGTCGTTATCTTGCAAGAATCTCTGATTCCAATGCTTAAGTGTCTCTGTAACACTACCAGACATGAATGGAGCATCCCAGGAACTAAAATTAGCTACTCCAACTCTCTCGCTGGTCTTAGGCACTAGATTACTTACATAAATATGTTCACAGGATTTTCTGTACCTTTACAGCATGTGTTTTCCACTGGCTGCCCTGACAGACACTGCCTGGTCTTCTCCTACATTGCTTTCCTCCAGTATTGCAGAATATTTATTAACTGAAAGCTTATTGCCAAGCTCCCATGCACCCGTTTCTCACTGATGCCAAAGTCACAGCACTGAGCTTCCTCATGAGGCACATACATTTTCCGTAAAATTCCATGGCTTCTGCGGGGGGGTCTTTTCAGTTTCCTACACACAGAGCTTGGTATGTTACTTTCTTGGTAGGCGTGCGCTAATTGTCACACGTCTTTCTTTTTAAAATAGTTTAATGTCATAATAATACTCATTTTGTTCCTTCCTGCTATAGGCAATTGCTGGAATGTTTTAGAAATTTTTGAAAGAAAAAAAAAAACCCACAAAAACAAAAACCCAATCAAAACCCCCTCACAACTTGATTGGGGAGAGAATTGTTACCACTCCCAAGTCTGGGCCATATCACTTAAGGATGCTAGAAACTTTTTTTTTTACTTCAGCTGCATACTTACAGTTTAATTAGTTGTCATTCCTGGTTTTGCAAAGCCCAGCTTTATCCAATATTAGTTTAGATGTATCTTCAGTTTAGATTCTCTCAGTTTATCCTCAACATTTTTCTACCACAGATTTAGGGAACATTTTTTTTTTTTGCTTCTTTCAAGTACCAGCCCCACCAAAAAGCAAACAAAAAGGAAAAAAAAAAATAAAATAAATCATTCTAAGTCACTCCATCTCCCTGCAGGGTGGTGAGAAAACCTCACCTGTTCAGTCACGCTCAGATTCAGGTGGGCAGTGTGTGCCACGTCAGCACCAGAGAGGGGCTCCCATCACATGCTGCTGACAGTATCAGAAAAAAGTATTTAGAGGGGTTAAATAATTCTGACTTTTTTTGGCCTGAGCCACCATCATATGGCTCCTTTCAAGCCGATTTCCACTTCCACTGGACAGGTGCTCTGGAGGTGCTCTTGGCTGTATCAGGAAGCTGCTAGAACAGATCTCTGGTTTGCTGGTGGCAAGCTTCAGGTACCACCTCACTCACAGGAAAAGCACTGAGGACAACCTGACAAACCAAAGAAGTGGGGACAGGTTCATAGGATGTCCACCAGCTACCTTCTGCTTTCCCAAATATTGCTTTTCCCTTTAGGAAATCTGGAACCATGGAGTGGCATCTGTCAAGCCGTAGGCACTTGAGAATAAGCAGCCATCAGAATAACTTACTGTCAAAAACAGGTACAAATTCATTTCATCCCACTTTGTGCCATATGCTGCTGTCAAAACTTCATGAACTGTTTAGGCAGCATGTTGGGACATTTTGACTAACTATGAGCAGAGCTATTTTTTTCATAGCTTTGTGTCACTGGCGTTTATAATTGGGTATTTCCCTGAGCATGCTTTGGTGTCTGAGCAGACAAGCCTGTGGCAAGAGAACATAGCTTGGGAAGGTGGGCATGGGCCAAACCTCTGGATTCAGCCATCTGCTTATCATTCTGACAGTGAACTGGAAATTGCACTGTACCATGTTGTTCAGGGACCAACTTCTCCTTTTAATGCTAATATTTGAAAGACGGGGTGATCTTTTTGTCCTGTGATTTGATAAAAATCTTGAATCTCAGAGCAGACTGGTAAGCTGCATCTAAATCTCATTTTCTGCTCTTTGAGCCCAGCTGTTTTGTTCTCTTGACAGAAAAGTGTGCCAGCATACCTTTTTCTATAAGTGGGAAACAGACCACAGGATAGGTAAAGAACACATTTGCTGTTTTATTGGTGCCTTGCAGGGCAGTAATACTGAAAAAGGGGAATGAAAAAGAAACAAAACCCCAAAAACCAAAACCAAAACCCCAGGATGGTGGCAATCCACATTGTATTTTTTTAAAGAGTACATCAACTCCTGTTTTTTTCATTTATTGTGACATGAATGATAACATAAAACCAAAACATGAAAATATACAACTTATATTACACTATGTGTTATGAACAAAATATAAATCTATAACTCTATGTTATATTTACATAATTATTTATTTTATTAAATTTCAAGTGAGATGGTAGGTTGCACATACTTTGTTTTAAGCTCCAGGCATTTGATTGTCTCTATTTCTTTTCTATTTTCATTTCACTTGTAAAATCCAAAACGTTAGAAGGATAAGAGCTTTAGAGCCAGTGGAGCTATATAAATACTGTTTCAGCAAACCAGTGACAAAAAACACTGGGGAGTAGAAAAAACAAACTTGACATTTTCTTCAGTCTGGGAAACTGACAAGTTAAGATAAAGTTGAAAAAATGTAAATATAAACCAAGCTAAACAGACAGCCCATGCCCTATGAATTGAGGATACACTTGAATTCACATCTAGTGAATTACACAGTTATTTGCAAAATGGAAGGGATGGTTCTACTGAGAAGTGGTCAGACAAAGAAACTTCCTATCCCACACATCATGCCCTGAAACGTCTGAGATACCACACAGTTGCCTTTCTTTACAGCACATGAATTCTTGCTAAGGAAGACCTACATTTCCATGGAGCATAATAATTTTTGATGTTACAAATGTGATGTCAGAGGCTTCTTTGGGGACAATAACAGCTCATCTCTTTGGATTAAAAAGAAAAAGCTCTGAAAATGTGCTGTAAAAACGTTAAAGACAATTTACTTTCAAAAAAATGATTTAATTAAAGACAGCCTACTGCAATAACCAAATCTTTGAAATAATGTCTTCGAAGAAAGAATTTTTTTCCATATGCATTCATAATAAGAGGATTTGGTTACAAAACTAATTAAATGTTATAATAATAGCTAGTGTTCTTTTCTGGGGGCCTGATTAATATAGCGGAACGGTTAGATAAAGATGTTAAATGCACTTAAAAATCCTATTTTACTAATATAAGGCATGAATAAATGGAAAAAAGGATATATTCTGTGTTATTTAATTGAGCTTAGAAGCAAGTGCCTCAGTTTTTTTCCTTTCTTTTCCTCTTTTCCCCACTGCTGGTGATGTTCTTTCTCAAGCTCACAAGATGCATGGTGGCTTCCCCCATTGAGGAAGAGGTGGCCTGCACTTCCCACCCCAGGCAGCTCCCCAGGAGCATCCTGGCTTGCCAGGCTCCCAAGGAAGAGGGGTACAGAGCCCATCTTGGCATTAGGGCCTCAATGAGATTTTAGGTTAATAAATCCTAATCTCTTCTAACCAGGTTTTTCTACATGATCCAGGGCACAGAATGCAGGAAAAAAAAAAAAAGAAACAAGAAACAAGACAAGAAGGTAATTTTTATAAATGCATGTTTTGCTTTTTTGTTTTTTAGCTTTTTTTTCCCCCTCAGAAAATTCAAGAGGGACAAACAGTACCCTATTTTCAAATATGGTCTTCTACTGCTGAAGGATATATGGGTGCTCATCCTTGGACCTAACAAAACATTAGCATGGGCATTAAGTATTTTGCTGGCTGGGAACCCCAGAGTAATTTTTTTAAAATGTAAGTTTTCATCTTTTGGCCTTTTTAAAAAATGTTTCTTTTTCTTTTTTCTTTTTTTTTTTTTTTTTTTTTTTTTT